>JAIEZT010001239.1:346897-374287 GCA_019594935.1 Periophthalmus modestus
TTCAGAGACTCATCGATGCAACAGAGAAAATCACAGATGCACTGGACCAAAAACGATGAGCTGTTGGTTTTTATCGACCTGGAAAAACTTTCGATACCGTGAATCGTGACATTTTACTTAAAAAGTTTGAACGATGTGGGATCAGAGCAGCTGGTTATGATCATGTGTCACAGAGAGAGAACAGTTTGTACAAACGGGAGCACACACACTTCTGATGTACTTGGTGCTTGTGGAGTTCCCCAGGGCTCAGTGTTGGGGCCGAAACTGTTTAATATTTACATAATATCTTTAATGTATCTCCGTCATTTAAACTTATTCTATTCCCAGATGACACTAACATATTTTATACTTGTCCAGATTATAATGAACCTGTTTGTGCTGTAAAAAAGGGACTTGATCAAATAAAAAAGTGGATGGATTGTAACAAATTATCACTTAATTTAAAGCAGACAAAAGTTATGTTTTTTGGAAACTCAAAAATTACTACAGAGCCTCCGATTCTGACTGATGATGTTCAAACTGAGAGTGTGAGATCAGGTTTTTGGGTGTTATAATAACAATAAATTATCATGGAAAGACAATTTTAGACAAATAAAAAGCAAAATCTCAAAAAGTTTCTCAATAATAAATAAAGCAAAGAAGTACCTGGATCAAAATGCCCCACACACTTTATACTGCTCCTCCTCCCACACTTCACTTACTGCGTTTAAATGTGGGAAATACTTACCAACCTGCACTTAACCCATTATTTGTGTTACAGAAACGTGCTTTGTGAATCATCCATAAAGTCGGACACTTGGACCACACACACATGCTCTGTTCACAGATGCAACGCTCCTTAAAAATCCTGATCTGGTAAAACATGTTGCATTAACTATACTATTCAAAGCTTCCAAAAATGTGCAACCGAGTAATCTGCAAGTTTAATTTACAACCAAAGAGAGAACATATCATTTTAGAGAGTATGAGAAACTCAAATTGCCTAAATTTAGAACTACTCGAAAAAGTTTCTGTGTCTCGGTCTGTGGTGTGGCTCCTTCATCCACTGCAGGTGGTGCTGATGGTGCTGATGGGCTTCAGGTGGTGCAGGAGGAGCCAGGACTCCGCCCAGCTCCAGACTCAGGCAGGTGAGGGAGGGAAAAAGCAACACAGGAGTCAAACACGGAGCAGGAACATGAGGATCGTGACACTTTTTAGTGAGCTGTAACCACGATAGTATTTTTAGTTGATTTGTTGGCTATTTGTTTATAGCAATTAACGCACACACACACACACAGAAGAACTGGGCCGCTCAGGGAGCTTGCGCATGAATGACAGACAACAGATTGGATTTAAAGATAATAAAATATATTTTGGCAAAAAAAAGCCAAAACAAAAAGTGACATACTATTTAATTAACTTAAATTGAACACATTCAAAATTCTTAAAGCAACAATAACAAAAGAAATACAGTCCCAGGTCAAATACTTTGACTTTCTGTAAGAGTTCAGGTAACGCAAATTCCATTCGCAAGTACGTCCATAATCCACAGACAAAATCATTAATCTTACTAGCTCGCCATCAGTAGTAGAGAGATCTTTTTATGTCCCATGATCTGTTCAGTCCCCATGAAAAACCTGACCTGAAAATAAGGTCAAAACAAGATCTCAGTTTCATATTTCATCATTAAATCATAATCAAATCAGTTGCGCAACATACATTTAGAAATCAAAATCTTCTTTACAATACACATTACAAAGATCAACATAGGCCCATGACTCACAATATACATCAGATAGTTAACCAAAATGTACTAAAACAGCGTATAGTGCTGCCGAATTAAAGTAAACATGCTCACGTAAGTTGGCACGTGGCGTTCCATTCATAATTTTGGCTCATGACTGACTGCCGTATTAGAAAACAAACTCAAAAGCGCTCGCGTTGTTAGCGGACTTCAGTACGCGGATACGCGGAAATGTACTGTGCTTTAATATAGTGCTCTGTGCTCTAAACTCCGCATTAATTTTACATTTAGTGGTTGTAATGATACATGAAAGTGATAACTCTTTGCAACACTCACCACTGAGTTATATTAAACCAGAGTGTGGAGAATAAGGCCAAAACCAAAGCGGTAGCCGTCCAAACGCACAGACACAGCAGGAGTAGAGTGGGCGGGGCGGAGGAGCAGCAGACTGTCACAGAGCCGCTCCAGCTATTTATCCATTAACCAATTAGGAGTGCGCAAATAGGGAGAAACGGAGCAGGTCAGGGTAACCTAGGTGGAAGGGGTTACAGGGTCCCCCCTTGACTCAATGTATGTCCTCGTACATTGACCGGGTTGGCTGCAGATAGCAGATGGAGATGAAGCAACACCAACTGTAACTCCAGCATCTTCCAGTTCATAACTAAAAGCGGTGCTCAGGCCATGGAAAATCGCTTGAAGACTCTTCATCCATGGAGTACCCAATTTGCTGTAATGCAGACGATCCGGAGGTTTCCTTGTTCTGGTGGGGCGGCCCATTGGTTGTTCATTGTCAGATGGAATTGATGAATCAGAGTTTGATGATGCAGAAGGTGAGTGGTTCTTTGTGTCAGATGCCAAGGAGGTCAATTCATCCAGTTCTTTTTCTTCTTCCCCAGGGTTCTGAATTAGATGTAGCATTCAATACGGGAATATCCGCCATAGGATCAGGTAAGTTTGATGATAGGTCAGCTTCAGTTGAATCAGCTCCTTGAGTGAGTCCCAAATCTCCAGCCAAGGATTCAATCTCGCTGTCCATAAAGTCAGATGGATTTAGAGGGAGTTCATTTGACTGGATAGGTGGGCTTTTCTGTGGAGGATCTACACAAACCGGCTCAACTCTTGCTGGAGCGATGTCCATGGTGGTAGTGAATTTTACTGGTTCAGATATGGATTGTACCAATGACTGGGTACAAAATCATCTGGCACAAAGTCGGAATCATCATCAGGAGAGGTTGAATCAGTGGACGCAATCTGAGGTGGTTTTACTTTGGGTGTTGGCTTGACCTTGTGTTTGCTGTCAATTGGTAAATACCCACAGGGCAAGAGCAAGTCCCCGGTGAAGAGTTCGTAAGGTTTGCTTTTGTGCTCTGGCCGACTGTATACACTGGAAGCTCTTCAGCCCGTTTTACAACCACATAGACATCGGACTCCCATTTGTCTGCAATTTTGTGTTTTCCTCGCAACTTGACATTACGAACGAGCACTCTATCGCCAATCTCCACTGTGAAGGGGGTGACATGCTTGTCAAACCGCTTTTGTTTCGGGACATGACCTTTTCTGCATTTTCTGTTGCTAGTCTATAGCTCTTTTCCAGATTTTCGCGTAGTTTCTGGACATATTCAGAATGTGTTTTGATCTGATTCATTCACAGGAAGTCCAAAGGCCAAGTCAATAGGTAATCGTGGTTGCCGGCCGAACATCAACTCATAGGGAGAGAATCCAGTGGTGTCATTACGGGTGCAATTGTAAGCATGGACAAGTGGCTTAACAAAGTCTTTCCAATGAGATTTGTTTTCTGTGGAGAGTGTGCCGAGCATGTAAGTAGTAGTTCTGTTGAACCGTTCAACTGGGTTACCGGGGGGGTGGTACGGTGTAGTGTGAATTTTCCGGATGCCTGCCATGTCACATAGCTCCTTCATGGTTCTTGACTCAAAATCTGGCCCTTGGTCACTGTGTATCTTTTCAGGTATACCATAGTGTACGAAAAAGTGGTCCCAGAGAGTTTTTGCAACAGTCTTAGCTTTTTGATTTGGAGTAGGAATGGCAACGGCATATTTGGTAAAGTGATCCGTCATGACCAAAACATCCTTTATCTTGCTGCGATCCGGTTCCAATGACAGAAAGTCTATGCACAACAATTCCAATGGACGTGATGTTCTGATATTGATTAATGGGGCAGCCTTCTCCGGCAGGGCTTTCCTCTTGATGCACCGCTCACATGTCTTCACTTTTATAGTGATGTCATTTGCCATTCTTGGCCAGAAAAAACGTGTGCGGACCAGATCCAAGGTGCGGTCGATGCCCATATGCCCCATGCCATCATGTAAACTGCCCAGAACACCCGCTCGACACTCCTCAGGTAGGACTAGTTGGTACTGAGTCCGATTCCCCAGCCGCCTTCTCCGAACAAGGATGTTATTTTGGAGCTCCATTCGATTTATGTCTCGCAGGAGAAGTGGCAGTTCAGGATATTCTTCCCTTAAGGAGGGGGGGGTGGCGATGCTCCAGTCTCCAACTGAACAATAACATGTCGGATGGCTGGGTCAGCTCTCTGCTTGGTAGCGATCTCAGCAGGACTCAACATCGGAACAGTGGAAGTAAACTGAGTGTCAGCAGTGAAACTGTCAGGGAGGCTGGTGGCATTAGTAGACAAAGAATGAAGAGTGCATGTTCAGGGTATGAGTCAGGCAAACTGTAGATCAGATGGCGGTCACAAGTGCTTGAACTGTGTGCTGGTCAATGTAATCAAAGTAGGTTTCCCCAAATGCTGCTGAGTAAACCTCAGGATCCGCTCTCTCTCTTTCTGAGACATCAGATCATTTGACAGCTCACCATGGGGTCTGGGGGAAAGACCATCTGCATCTGTATTTGCTTTGCCTGCTCGGTAATGGATTTGAAGCTGTAGGTGGATAGTGCTGACAACCACCTATAACTGGTGGCATCCAGTTTAGCAGAGGTAAGCAGGTAAGTGAGTGGATTGCTGTCAGTTATTATCGTGAATGTTGTGGCCATAGAGGTAGTCGTGGGAATTTCTCAGTCACAGCCCATTTCAGCGCTAGGAATTCCAACTTATGGGCTGGGTATCGGGATTCACATCGTGATAAGCCCCCGACTAGCGTAGGCGATGACTCGGTTGTGTCCTTCTTGCTCCTGATATATAGATGGCTCCCAAACCGGTGGCACTGGCGTCAGTGTGCAGGATGTATTGTTTTTTGCGGGGTCGGCAAAAGCAAGCACTGGAGCTGTAGTGAGCTTTTCCTTGATAGTATCAAATGCTTGCTGACAAACCGCATTCCAACGAGCACCGAACGACTGCTTGGGATCAAATACAAATTTGACTTTAAGGAGTTCCGCAGTCGCCTCTGAAGTGGGGGGGTAACCAGATGTAAGTTCGTTAAGAGGCTTCACAATCGTGGAGTAGCCTTGAACAAAGCGCCGATAATATCCTGCAAATCCAAGAAACGATCTGAGTTCTTTGAGATTGTTTGGAACAGGCCAGGATTTTAAGGCCTCAATCTTGTCTGGATCAGTCTCCACACCGTTCTGAGAAAACCACAGCCCCAAATATCGCACCGAATTCTGAAAAAACATGCACTTCTCCACCGACAGTTTCAATCCAAATTCCTTTAATTTGTGTAGCACTTTCATGAGCCTCTTCTCATGTTCCTCTAGGGTTGGAGCAAACACAATGAGATCATCAATGAAAGACCAGCACTCCTTCAAGTTCATCTCTCCAACACACTTCTCCATCAGCCGTTGAAAAGTGCTTGGTGCATTTGTAATTCCCTGAGGCATTCGGTTGAATTCAAAGAATCCAAGAGGGCATACGAAAGCCGTTTTACACTTGTCAGTTTCCTCCATTTCAATCTGGTAGTATCCGGACTTCAAATCCAATACAGAAAACCACCGTGATCCAGATAAGGCTGTGAAGGTATCTTCGAGTTTTGGTAAGGCATATGCATCTTTGATTGTTTGCAGGTTGAGTTTCCTGTAGTCTATGCACAGTCTGACATTTCCATTTTTCTTCCTGACCACAACAATAGGAGATGCAAATGGTGACTCAGACTCTCTGATGACTCCGGACTCCAGGAGTTCTTGTAGATGTCTGCGAACAGCATCAAGGTCTTGCGGATGGATAGGCCGAGGTCTTTGCTTGAGGGAGTTGGTTCAGAGAGCTTGATTTGGTGCTTTACCTTGTCCGTTCTGCCAAAATCCCATGTCATGCTGTGCAAAAAACCTCTGGGATGCTGTTCAAGTTCTTGATAATTCTGTCTTTCCATTCAGGGGACAGAGAGAGGTATTGCCAAAGTTTTTACTCATATTTGGCCTTGTTTCATCAGATGGCTTTCCCTTCAGAAATGTCAGCGGTGTACGCTGGTGAGTATTAGACACGGACTGGAAGGCACTTACTTCAGCAATGACAACTCTGGGGCACAAAGTGACATTGTGCTCCGACTCATTGTGGATAAGCACAGGGACAACACATGGCAAATGGCTGTTGAAGTCGACCAGGCAAGATTTGACCATCAGACCCCCAGGCAGTGGAAATGAGGGGGGATGTAGGATGCTCAACCATCACAGACTTCTCTCCTTGCAAACAGCAGGCGACAGTTGTACCTTCCAGAAACAACAGTCTGTCCTGCAGGAATTGTTCGAGGTTCAGCGGTATTCAGCTTGACAACACCATGAAATCCATCTTGAGACAATTTATGCCGTGCGCGCTAGAACCTTCAAGGCTGTCTGATAACCATGCTGAACAGGTCTGAAAACCAACCTCAAGCTTGCTGAACTGTTGATACGCTTGATCAAGGGCATTAGTTCCAATGAGAATGGATGGTGTAGATGTCTTTAAATCTGGTACCACCAGGGCAAGCGTGGCCACCTCGACAGGAGCACCCAGGAACTCAGACGGGAAGGTGATGGTGAGTTCGATATAGCCCAGGGTAGGGGCACAGCCTGGCCATTTGCTCCCTCGACTTCCAGCAGATCGTTCAATGGTTGGATCTTCTGGTCAGACAAATGGGACAGAGTGGAAAGATTTTGATACTGTGGTAACCTGCGACCCTGTATCCAGCAGACAGTTGACAGCGATTCCATCAATAATAATCTGACCTGTACAACTTGGTACCAATAAGTCCTTCTGGTAGTTGACGACCTTGTGATGGGATTTTGGGACATTGGATAGCAGCAGTCTCAGCTCGTCCCTCCTCAGAGACTGCTTCTAGTTTAACTGTGCAGTGTTCTTATTCTTGGCCCACGCTTCCTGTCTTTGCTGCAACATCTTTTTCTTTGTTGAACCAGAGTCGGATTGGCTGAGTTGGTACAGTTAGGGGCAATATGCCCATCCTCTCCACATTTAAAGCAGAACCCTGGCTTGGGCCATGATGGTTGACCTTTGGCTCCACCTTGCGGCTGACGTTTTTTTTTCCAACAGAAGCTTACTTTGTTGTGAGAGAAGGGCAGACATTTGTTTGCTGAAGCTCTCTCATTTGCTGTTTCAGCTCAGTAATAGTAGCACTTTCAGCATCGCTGTGGCCACAAGAACATGTGCTTTGAGTGTGCAGCTGCACTCGTTGCTTGGATGAGCCCAAGTGTTTTTTCATGAGGCTTTCTTTCGCCTGTTTGTCGATCCTCCTCTGTCCTCAACATTAACAACAGCTCAGAGAATACAGGAGGTTTGCTTTTCTTTGTTCCAGCTGTAATTTGGTAATCATGGCATTGTCCCAACATCCGCGGCAAAATTGTTTTAATAAAATGTTGTCAACATCTTGAGCAGAAAACACCTCCACGCTTCACCACTGTGTTCAAGGTAAGTGACAGGCGCTGCAGGTAAGTAGAGGGTTTTTCTCCAGGGTCCTGTAGAGTGTCAGAAACTGAGCAAAATAACTCTTCTCCATCTTGTACAGTGGCATAGGCAGAATCCAGCACTTTCAAATAGACTGGTAGGCAGAGTGTTTGGTCCCAATGCTCTGACCACATCTGCCGCTGGAGACAACAAACTTTCCAAAATTCTTCGTGTCACATACAGAGGGGACAAAGCAGGATCTGCCATTAATGATTTCTATTTGTGCTCTCCATGCTTCATATTCACTGTTCATTTGCAGATTTGTTTTCCAGAAAATGTGCGAAGTGTCACAGGAAGGTAATGAGTGAGCTGACAGAACTTGTTTTGACAGATATAAGTGCTCCAGTCTTGCACCACTTTTTGGGACTTCTGGGGGGTCAGTTGTGTAAGGAGAGTGAAGGGTAATGCAGGCACTGACCCCCGGCCTGGTCAGATGTGGTGTGTTGGATGAATTGCTTGCTTTCAGGCAAGGGAGCATAGGCAGATCCAACAATTGGGATTCAATGCTCTGCTCCTCATGCATCCGCATCTCAGATCATTTTGCGGGTTTTTGGCCCGTTTGCTTTTTTACTATGTTTTTATTGATTTGTTTTGGTTTTTGGAGGGCTCCTTGCAAGGTATTTCATTTTGTGACAATATGCTCCTTTCATTTCACTTTTTGGATTGTCTTTGGGGGGTCAGTTGTGTACGCGATGGAGTCATGAGTGTTTTTTCTTTCTTATTTTGTTTTTCTTTTTTTTGTTTTTGTCGCTTTTGGTGGCGGTTCGTTGTGAGATTCGTTGTGATGCAGGGCACTGACCCTGCTGGTCAGATGTGGTGTGTTTGGATTGCTGCCCCCTGCTGGCCAGGCAAGGGAGCATACAGATCCACAAATCGAACATCTCATAAAATAAATCCTCTTCAATATCCTCATCATCATCATCATCATCATCATTCCCCCATATCCGGGTTTATTTCAACTGTGTCCAAGTGTTGACTGATTTGAGTCATGACATCTTTCAGCACAAGTTCAAAGTTCTGTCCACTTCTTCGAGCCAAGTATCTCAGCTCATCCAGGTAGTTAGGGTAGGCTGCCCCTCCCACTGTGTCTGTGCATTCTACAGGGAAAGTCTGTATACGAAATTTAATGTCTGATTCTTCTTTGAGGCAGTAATCATATATGCAATTAGCGGTTCAAGAGCAGTTAAAGCAGCAGAGTCGGAAAATTCAATGATCAGGTTTTTAAAGTATGGGCTTGATACATCATTAACATAGAAACTTTTTTTCAATGGACCCATATTGTTTTAGAAAATCAATTAATTCATCATCTTTCACAGTACTGGTAACACCAGAAACCATAACGCACTTTGCAGCATTCATCTCAGATAAATTCATGATTGGACCCAAAGTTCAAATTATATACCCAAAGTTTCACAGAAATGTAAATTCACAAAACCATAAGTCATTCATAACCACAAGCTCCTGGCTAGCTCGCCAAATGTAACCACGATAGTATTTTTAGTTGATTTGTTGGCTATTTGTTTATAGCAATTAACGCACACACACACACACAGAAGAACTGGGCCGCTCAGGGAGCTTGCGCATGAATGACAGACAACAGATTGGATTTAAAGATAATAAAATATATTTTGGAAAAAGCCAAAACAAAAAGTGACATACTATTTAATTAAACTTAAATTGAACACACATTCAAAATTCTTAAAGCAACAATAACAAAAGAAATACAGTCCCAGGTCAAATACTTTGACTTTCTGTAAGAGTTCAGGTAACGCAAATCCCATTCGCAAGTACGTCCATAATCCACAGACAAAATCATTAATCTTACTAGCTCGCCATCAGTAGTAGAGAGATCTGTTATGTCCCATGATCTGTTCAGTCCCATGAAAAACCTGACCTGAAAATAAGGTCAAAACAAGATCTCAGTTTCATATTTCATCATTAAATCATAATCAAATCAGTTGCGCAACATACATTTAGAAATCAAAATCTTCTTTACAATACACATTACAAAGATCAACATAGGCCCATGACTCACAATATACATCAGATAGTTAACCAAAAATGTACTAAAACAGCGTAATAGTGCTGCCGAATTAAAGTAAACATGCTCACGTAAGTTGGCACGTGGCGTTCCATTCATAATTTTGGCTCATGACTGCCGTATTAGAAAACAAACTCAAAAGCGCTCGCGTTGTTAGCGGACTTCAGTACGCGGATACGCGGAAATGTACTGTGCTTTAATATAGCTCTGTGCTCTAAACTCCGCATTAATTTTACATTTAGTGGGTTGTAATGATACATGAAAGTGATAACTCTTTGCAACACTCACCATTGAGTTATATGTAAACCAGAGTGTGGAGAATAAGGCCAAAACCAAGCGGTAGCCGTCCAAACGCACAGACACAGCAGGAGTAGAGTGGGCGGGGCGGAGAGAGCAGCAGACTGTCACAGAGCCGCTCCAGCTATTTATCCATTAACCAATTAGGAGTGCGCAAATAGGGAGAAACGGAGCAGGTCAGGGTAACCCTAGGTGGAAGGGGTTACAGAGCACAACAATTATTAAAAACATTACAAGAACAAATCCAGTAAATCTGTTTCATTATCATAATATTAGCGTTTCGTTTGTGCTTTGCCCTTGAAAGAATTATTTTTGCAGCAGTGGAGAGTCAATAACGGCCTCCACACCATTTAGCAGGGAGCGAGCGCTGCACTGTCAATCAAACCTGTTGCTAACGCTAACAGGAGCGACGTCGGGGACAGAAGGACCTGATGTGTCTGTTATTAATGTTCATATGTTGATTTACAGACACAGACGTGAAATAAAAACCCCAGGATCATGTAGAGGGTTAATACGAACATTTAAGACCAACATGAGTCTGACAGACGCAGGACAGAGAGAGACATATTTTCTTAAACAGAAAGTGATTTTTAAAATTTTTATTTAACCAGGAAAGTCCCATTAAGATAAAAACAAAACTCTTTTTCAAGGGAGTCCTGGCCAAGAGGCAGCAGCAGATAAAAATACAGTTACAGAATTACAAAGAGACAAGAGGAAAAGACAAACAGATTCTGAAAAACAAGAGCATGTTGTGGAGTCAGACTGAGACCTCTCAGGTTAGAGTTAAAAACATCCAAGGAATCAACTCTGTCCAGTTCCAGTCTTTCTGCAGCATGTTCCTGCAGAAGGAGCAGAGTGGACCGAAGTGTTTTTACCCAGTTCAGAGCGACAGAAGGAACAGAGAGCAACACCTGATCATGAACGAAGAGAACGAGAATCAGCCCTTCTCTGTGACAGTAAGAACAGATGTAGCTCGGCAGTCGTCCAAGCATCGCCTTTATAAACGAAAGTGAAACCAATGACTCCTCCTTGGAATGTCCCAGGCGGACGTGCAATCCATCATCACAGGAGTGTTCTTTACAAGTCACAGTGATGTGTCTTTACAGTTAGTAATGAACCTGAGAGAAGCATGAGAGACAGTGTCAACCAACGAAGACACTGAGCTGAAGCATCATATAAAACAAAACTCCATAATCCGACACAGAGGAAAGTCGCAGCAACAAGTCGTTGGTTTTAAAAATAAAAACCCAATTTTAGTCTGAGTTTCTTGACAAGATTCTCCACGAGTGGTTTTAAAGTGAGGGAGTCATCAGTCAATACACCCAGGTGTTTATCCTCATGAACCACCTCGATGCTGTGTCCTTCAGGACTGACACTGTGGGGATTGTATGAGGCATCAAAACAAAGGCTTTGTGCAACGAGTCAATCTGTCAAGAGTTGATCCACAGCAGTAAATAACTGTGTCATCAGCATAAAAATGTTTATTAGCATCAGATACACTGAGTCCCAAATTATTGATATAAATAATGAATAGGAGGGGACCTAATATAGAACCCTGCAGCACCCCCTTGTGGAGAGTAGCCAATTCAGAACATAGACCTTCATATTTAATGCTCTGAGCTATTACTCAGATAATTAGAGAACCAACTGCTTGTTCAGAAAGTCCTGACTGAAGTCTTCTCTTTAAAACAACATGATCGACAGGATCAAATGTTTTTGACAGATCAAGAGTGAGGCACAATATTGTTTCTTGTCAGAGTCGATGGTGCGCCCATGATCACTTCCTGTTTGGAAAGCGGCGAGAAGCAGGTTAGCTCTGTGCAGTTATGCATAGGGTTTGTGCTTCCTTCACCACCAGCAGCACAGGTCATGAGTAAACTCCAGCACATGTTTGTGAGTTGAGTTCTGCTGGAGCTGGTCAGTGACAATGGGACAAACTTCACATCTGCAGGTTTCACTCACATCATCTCCAGCTCCTTTATCCAGAGTCCAGTGGAGCTGCTGAGAGGGATGTTCAAACTGCCAAGTACATCCTTACACAGCCTGACTCCTGCGGTGACTCCTGCGGTGACTCCTGCGGTGACTCCTGCGGTGACTCCTGCGGTGACTCCTGCGGTGACTCCTGCGGTGACTCCTGCAGTGACTCCTTCGTACCTCATGAGTCACCGCTCCAACCCAACAACTAGTACAAGTCCTGCACAGCTTATGACAGGCAGTAAAACACCACTGTCCCGACATTTGAAAATGCAGCAAAAGACTCTTATAGCTTCTTCTACAACCGCAGGCACTCAGCTCCACCACTCTCTGAGCTTCAGGTCAAAATGTTTGATAAAGAGATGGACAACTCCTGCCAAAGTCATCAGTGAGTCCAAAGAGCCAGGATCCTGCCTCGTGGAGATGGCCCATTAACAGCAGCATGTGGACCTCAGCAGGACTGCACCTTCCCTACTGCAACTGTGACTGCTCCTGAAGAAGCACCAGAGCCAGACACCTGCAGGTCCCTCCCCAGGGCCTCCCATCCTGTCTGAGACTTCCAGGGGAGATAACACAACTCCTGTCCTGCACCGTTCTGAGGTGAGTAATGTGAACCCAGAATGTGACAAATAGAGTTCATTTTAAGAAAAGCATTTACTGTCATGCTCCTGTAAATGTATGTGAAGTATATTTTGTTACACCATTTAACTATTTGTGCTACCTGCTAAATAATAATATTGCTAATACTGTGCAGTGTTTGCTCTTCAAAGAGCAGAGATTTTGTGAGTTTGGTCCCTTATGTCTACTTGTGGCTACCATACCTAAATGGCTCTCACCAGTAGGGGGCATTACATTGTTCCTCGTTGTTGCACAGTGTGTTTGTCCTTGTGTCACTGGTACAATCCAGAGTGTTATTTGTCTCGTCTTTCCCTGAGCAGACGCTTTGTCCTTCTTCACGTTTGCAGCTCCTGCTGCTCGCTGCTTTCTATTGTAGCACTCAAGGTGCTTCCTGTTCTCTTTTTATTCTCTTTTCTGTTCTCTTTTTACTGTTTGGTTATAGCAACATATCTGCCTTCATCAGTAGTTCCAGAGTTTCATGGCCATGTCTTGGCTGCCCCCTTGTGGCTGTGTGTGTATTTGTTTTGTGCCGGTAGAGCTGAGCATGTGTGAGTCTAAATGTCTGACCTCAGAGAAGCACAGCGCTCACATCTCAGGCACTAATCAAATAAACACAATATAATTACTTATTTGGTGAAATTCGATAATATTTATTGAAAAACTATGAATTTCTATGAACCTGTTACATGAGCAGCGTCACGACTCCAGAAAACGGTTTTATTAAAGCTCCTGTATCACACAAACTGACTCATGTGAGCTTTAATCCATCTGTAACAATGTTACCTCCTCTGTTTCATTCACATGTTTGAGTCACACTTTATTATCAGTCTGTAACATCTCCAAAGCTCAAAATGCTCTGTTCCACCTTGTGATGTCATGAAGTGGTAGTTTTCAAGTGAACAGCTCCTTTTACCTTTAGTTCGGTCGAGATAAGTGGCAACTCCAGGATGAAATGATCCTGATGATTCTAGTGAAGGTGGAGTTTAAAAACACAGTGGAGCACTTCCTGTATCACCACATGATGACATCACAAGGTGGAACAGAGTGTTTTCAGTTTGAGAGAAGAACTCAGCCTAAATCTGCAGGTTTTAAACATGTGAATGAAACAAAACACAGCTCCAGGTCTGTGTGAGACGAGGAAACATTAGAACAGCTCAGAGAGTCGAGTCTTATGGACCTTTAAACAGAGTAACTTGGATTGATGGGGATCCAATCCAATCCAACTTTATTTCTATTGCACTTTAAAAACAACAATGTTGACCAGAGTGCAGTACACCACAGACATTTTAAAAACACAGATATAAAACAGATAAATACGAATAAATAACTACATAATGTACACTTTAAAACAACATATCAGTAAAAGCTAATGAGAAAAAGTGTGTTTTAAGAGCAGATTTAAAAGTAGAGAGAGACTCAGCCTGTCTAAGGTGCAGGGGCAACGCGTTCCACAGTTTGGGACCGGCCACAGAGAAGGCACGGTCCCCTCGAAATTTCTTCCTGGTTTGTGGGACCGCTAACAGTAAATGATCTGCAGACCTGAGTGAACGAGCGGGAGCATAAGGTAAAAGCAGGTCAGACAGATATTGTGGAGCGAGGCCGTGGAGGCATTTAAAAACAAAAAAAAGGATTTTAAAATCAATACGATAGGAGACGGGAGCCAATGTAGGGACATTAAAACAGGTGTGATGTGTTCCCGTTTTTTTGTTCCGGTTAAAAGTCGAGCAGCTACGTTTTGAACAAGTTGAAGTCGTGTAACAGAAGTTTGGTTCAGACCAATAAAAAGTGCATTACAATAATCCAAACGATTAGTGATAAAAGCATGAATTAAAATCTCAAAATGGTGCTGTGAGAGGGCAGGTTTGACTTTCGCGAGTTGACGGATTTGAAAAAAGCTCGTTTTAACAACTGGGCTAATCTGGGCATCAAGTTTTAAATCACTATCCAGCCTCACACCAAGATTTGTCTCCACAGGTTTCACATATTGGGCAAGAGGGATGTTGTCGGACGGTGGAAGGAATACTTTGAGGATCTCCTCAATCCCACTGTCACGTCTTCCGAGGAGGAAGCAGAGACTGGGGACCCGGAGCCGGACTCGTCCATCACCCAGGCCGAAGTCACTGAGGTGGTTGGCAAGCTCCCTCGGTGGCATGGCTTCGGGCGTTGATGAGATCCATCCCGAGTACCTTAAGTCTCTGGATGTTGTGAGTCTTGGCTGACACGTCTCTACAACATCGTGTGGCGGTCGGGGACAGTACCTCTGGACTGACAGACCGGGGTGGTGGTCCCTCTGTATAAAAAGGGGGACCGGAGGGTGTGTTCCAACTACAGGGGAATCACACTCCTCAGCCTTCCCGGTAAGGTCTATTCCAGGGACTGGAGAGGAGAATCCGACCAATAGTCGAACCTCGGATCCAGGAGGAGCAGTGTGGTTTTCGTCCTGGTCGTGGAAACACTGGACCCAGCTCTATACTCTCCATCGGGTCCTCGAGGCTCATGGGAGTTTGCCCAACCGGTCCACATGTGTTTTGTGGATCTGGAGAAGGCATTCGACCGTGTCCCTCGTGGTGTCCTTTGGGGGGTGCTCTGGGAGTATGGGGTCCGGGGCCCTTTGCTAAGGGCTGTCCGGTCCCTGTGTGACCGGAGCAGGAGCTGTGTTCTCTGCAGTAAGTCAGACTTGTTCCCGGTGCATGTTGGACTCCGCCAGGGCTGCACTTCTGCACTGCAGAATTTCTAGGCGCAGTCAGGGGCTGGAGGGGGTCTGGTTCAGGGGCTGGAGGGGGTCTGGTTCAGGGCTGGAGGGGGTCTGGTTCAGGGGCTGGAGGGGGTCTGGTTCAGGGCCGGAGGGGGTCTGGTTCGGGACCCACAGGATCTCATCTCTGCTGTTTGCAGATGTTTGTCCTGATGCTTCTTCGAGCCAGGACCTGCAGCACTGGGGCGGTTTGCAGCCGAGTGTGAAGCAGCTGGGATGAGAATCAGCTCCTCCAAATCTGAGGCCATGGTTCTCGACCGGAGCACGGGAGGAGCTCGGAGTAGAGCCGCTGCTCCTTCACGTTGAGAGGAACCAGCTGAGGCTCGGGCATCTGCTCAGGATGTCTCCTGAACGCCTCCCTAGGGAGGTGTTCTGGGCATGTCCCCACCGGGAGGAGGCCCCGAGGAAGACCCAGGACACGCTGGAGGGACTATGTCTCTCTGGCCTGGGAACGCCTTGGGGTCCCACCGGAGGAGCTGGAGGACGTGTCTGGGGTGAGGGAAGTCTGGGAGTCCCTGCTTAGACTGCTGCCCCTGCGACCTGGAACCGGATAAGAGGAAGAACATGGATGGATGGAACTTGGATTGAATAAACCCCGACATCATCAGTAAATAATCCCCGACATCATCAGTGAATAAACCCCGACATCATCAGTGAATAAACCCTGGTGACAAGGATAACAATGTATGGACTTCATCATGACTGAACGTTGATAAACTGCTGTCGTCTGTGAGCTGCATCACGTCCAGTGAAGCTCATTTAGGTCTAATTAAATTAACTGTAATTAAGTTCTCCAAACATCTGGTGTCGTCCATAATCATTTAATTTTTCATCTTTTATCATCTCCAGACCAGGATAATTGTCAAAGGGAAACTTCACAAGCACATCACAAGATCAGAAGATCAGAAGATCAGAAGATCAGAGGCTCATATTAAAACAGTTGGGACAGACACACACGTTCCACAGGCGGCTGCCTCGTGCTCGCCTCCTGCTAAACCAGCTCTGTGGACGGGATGTTACCTTCAACAGCCTCGCTCCTGATGGCTCTTTGGTTGCTATGATACTCACAGTCTGAATTCCAAATATGAAACTCAGATGTCGTCACACTCACTTAGTCGTTTCTTTATTCCGTCTGTCGTCTTAAGGCTGGTTCATAGAGCAGCATCAAACCCCAGTCCTCTGAAGCACATGAGCGTCTGCAGATCAGGCTCCAGGTGCATCGTGGGAACCCAGACACTTTTATTTGCATTAAATTGTTATTTATTTACTGTGATGACAAACATCACATTAGGTTCATATGTGATGTTTCTGTATCAAACTTCAGCTGCTCTGAGATGTTTTGAATCTGCTGTTGGTAAAGTCTTTGTGGATCTCAGGCTCTGCTCTGGTGAGATTCTGCAGGAAGAAATTATAAATAAAGTTTAATTAACTCACGTTACACAAAAAACTATCTGGACATATCCAATGAAGGTCTAGGCTCCTCTCAGCTTCATGTAGAACATAACGACATGATGGAAGATCTGCGCACATCATTTACATTTATAGAACCGAAATGTAAAATTAAAGGCGCAAGCGGCATCGAATGGCCCTCGTGGGCCGCGCTCTGCTCTCGGCAGACCCTGCACTCCCAGTGGGTGGCGCTGATGTGCCACTTGCCTCTGTTTTATATTGTGGCTTTGGGCTGCACCAATCAAAGTCTACACACATTGGAAGCGCTGATGCACAAAACGGTTGCACAAAAAAATAACTCTGGTTTTTGAGGCATCGCCATGGCAACACTGTGCAAAATACAAAGTTGGTTCCCTGGACTTTTTTGACGGGGACGACCTGAAGAATCACTGTGCCAAATTTCATCTTCCTCAATGAAGCTAATAAGTCGTTATAAGACTTTGAAATGTAAGAAAATGTGGACATTTTCCCATTAGGATAACATGGGCTATTTAAGCGCATCGCCATGGCAACGCAGTGAAAGATATGACGTGCGTCCGATTGACTTTTTCATCGGGATGACATGAAGACTCAAAATTTCACATTATTCTATGAAACTCATATTTTTTTCATGAATGGTACACGCTCTATGTCAGTCACGTCTCATCAGCTCAAGGCAGGATTTTATTTTACAGGTTTCAAGGTTCAATATTGAATCATAAAAGTGACACAGACATTGGTTCATATTGTATTATGTGTTTATGGTTATAACAACAAAGCTCTGAACAGGACATTTCACACAGCTCTGTGCACATGAACCAGCTGGAATATCCCTGTGAGGAGGTCATTTTAGGGGGGACTTCAGGTTGGTTCCAGACGCAGTGGACCGCCTTCCCTCTAGAGGGCAGTATAACTCCTTTGATGACATTTTCACTGCCCTGGTTTCGAACTCAGATTCAGTGACTGCTCGAGGTTAAGAAACAACAGTAAAAGGCAGGGCATCGGGTTTTATGCAGCCAACAAACCACTGTGCAGTGACCCTGACGACTGCAGTGACCCTGACCACTGTGCAGTGACCCTGACCACTGTGCAGTGACCCTGACCACTGTGCAGTGACCCTGAGGACTGCAGTGACCCTGACGACTGCAGTGACCCTGAGGACTGCAGTGACCCTGACGACTGCAGTGACCCTGACCACTGTGCAGTGACCCTGACCACTGTGCAGGGACCCTGAGGACTGCAGTGACCCTGACGACTGCAGTGACTCTGACCACTGTGCATGACCCTGAGGACTGCAGTGACCCTGAGGACTGGCAGTGACCCTGGCGACTGCAGTGACCCTGACCACTGTGCAGTGACCCTGAGGACTGCAGTGACCCTGAGGACTGCAGTGACCCTGACCACTGTGCAGTGACCCTGACCACTGTGCAGTGACGCTGAGGACTGCAGTGACCCTGACAACTGCAGTGACCCTGACCACTGTGCAGTGACCCTGACCACTGTGCAGGGACCCTGAGGACTGCAGTGACCCTGACGACTGCAGTAACTCTGACCACTGTGCAGTGACCCTGAGGACTGCAGTGACCCTGACGACTGCAGTGACCCTGACCACTGTGCAGGGACCCTGAGGACTGCAGTGACCCTGACGACTGCAGTGACCCTGACAACTGTGCAGTGACCCGGATCACTACAGTGACCCTGACAACTGTGCAGTGACCCTGAGGACTGCAGTGACCCTGAGGACTGCAGTGACCCTGATGACTGCAGTGGCCCTGACCACTGTGCAGTGACCCTGATGACTGCAGTGACCCTGAGGACTGCAGTGACCCTGATGACTGCAGTGGCCCTGACCACTGTGCAGTGACCCTGAGAACTGTGCACTGACCCGGATCACTGCAGTGACCCTGACAACTGTGCAGTGACCCTGATGACTGCAGTGACCCTGATGACTGCAGTGACCCTGACAACTGTGCAGTGACCCGGACAACTGTGCAGTGACCCTGAGGACTGCAGTGACCCTGACGACTGCAGTGACCCTGACAACTGTGCAGTGACCCGGATCACTGCAGTGACCCCTGACAACTGTGCAGTGACCCTGAGGACTGCAGTGGCCCTGAGGACTGCAGTGGCCCTGACCACTGTGCAGTGACCCTGACCACTGTGCAGTGACCCTGAGGACTGCAGTGACCCTGACGACGACTGCAGTGGCCCTGACCACTGTGCAGTGACCCTGACCACTGTGCAGTGACCCTGAGGACTGCAGTGAGCCTGAGGACTGCAGTGACCCTGACGACTGTGCAGTGACCCTGACCACTGTGCGTGACCCTGATGATTGCAGTGACCCTGACGACTGCAGTGACCCTAACGACTGCAGTGACCCTGAGGACTGCAGTGACCCTGAGGACTGCAGTGACCCTGACGACTGCAGTGACCCTGACAACTGTGCAGTGACCCTGACAACTGTGCAGTGACCCTGACCACTGTGCAGTGACCCTGAGGATAGCAGTGACCCTGACGACTGCAGTGACTCTGACCATTGCAGTGACCCTGACGACTGCAGTGACCCTGAGGACTGCAGTGACCCTGACGACTGCAGTGGCCCTGACCACTGTGCAGTGACCCTGACCACTGTGCAGTGACCCTGACCACTGTGCAGTGACCCTGAGGACTGCAGTGAGCCTGAGGACTGCAGTGACCCTGACCACTGTGCAGTGACCCTGACCACTGTGCAGTGACCCTGAGGACTGCAGTGACCCTGAGGACTGCAGTGACCCTGACGACTGCAGTGACCCTGATGACTGCAGTGACCCTGACCACTGTGCAGTGACCCTGACCACTGTGCAGTGACCCTGAGGACTGCAGTGACCCTGAGGACTGCAGTGGCCCTGACCACTGTGCAGTGACCCTGACCACTGTGCAGTGACCCTGATGATTGCAGTGACCCTGACGACTGCAGTGACCCTAACGACTGCAGTGACCCTGAGGACTGCAGTGACCCTGAGGACTGCAGTGACTCTGACAACTGAAGTGACCCTGACAACTGAAGTAATAATAATAATAATACATTTTATTTGAAAGCGCCTTTCAAGACACACAAGGACACTGTACACGACAAAGTAAAAAAAAACACATATTTACAGAATAAAACAGATACAGAACTGGACGATGGTGAGACTGATTATGTAGGATTGTGTGAACAGGTGGGTTTTGAGTCTGGATTTGAAAAGTTGAAGAGAGTCGATGTTGCGGAGGTCAGGAAGGAGAGAGTTCCAGAGCCGGGGAGCAGAGCAGCTGAAGGCTCTGCCCCCCACGGTGATGAGACGAGGGGATGAGACGAGGGGACAGAGAGCTGGAGAGAGGAAGAGGAGGGAGCGAGAGGAAGTGGAGATGTGGAGGAGGTCAGAGATGTGAGGTGGGGCCAGGTTGTGGAGAGCTTTGAAGGTGGTGAGGAGATTTTGAAGTAGGTGTAGTTCTTGGAGGATGGGGGTGATGTGGTGAGAGAAGATGGAGTCCTGGTGATGATGCTGCGGAGTTTTGGAGAAGCGACAGTTTCTGGAGGGATTTGTCGGGGAGACCATAGAGGAGGGAGTGACAGTCGTCAATCCGGGAGGTGACGAGACTGTGAACAAGTGTGGCAGAGGTGTGAGGAGTGAGAGAGGGATGGAGACGAGAGATGTTGCGGAGGTGAAAGTGGCAGAGTGGGTGATGTTATTGATGTGGGAAAGAGAGTCGAGGAGGACACCCAGACTCTTGACCTGAGGGGAAGGAAGGACAGTGGAATCATGGATGGAGATGGAGAAGCTGTTGGATTTGGAGATAGTAGAGGGGGGGCCTACTAGGAGGACTTCGGTTTTAGAACTGTTAAGTTGGAGGAAGTTGGAGGAGAACCAGGAATGAATTTCCTGTAAGCAGAGGGTAAGAGAGGTTGGAGGGAGAGATGAGGAAGGTTTGGTGGAGATGAAGAGCTGGGTGTCATCCGCGTAACAGTGAAAGTGAATATTGTGTTTACGGAACAGAAGACCAAGGGAGAATAAAGATGAGGAAGAGAAGGGGACCTAGGACAGAGCCTTGGGGAACACCAGCAGAGACAGGGAAAGTGTTGGATTTGTAGGATTTGAGATGAATGAATTGACTACGATCAGAGAGATATGAGGTGAACCAGGAGAGAGGAGTGTGGGAAATACCAATGGATTGAGGTCTGTGAATGAGAATGTTGTGGGAGTGACCCTGATCACTGCAGTGACCCTGATGATTGCAGTGACCCTGATCACTGAACCTTAGTTTGTATATTTAACAGTTTAACCTTTTGCTGAACAAAAACCTTTGTATCAAAATGAAGAATCTTGTTGCTGAAATAACACGTCTGAACCTGTGGGAATGGTTCAAATTCAGAGTTAAAGAAAAAGCAAGTACAACTGAGAATCTCTGTTCAACCAAGAGCCCAGCAAAATGAAACTTTCCTCTGTAAATAACTTCTGTTCCAAAGTGTGATCTAACGAAGAAAGAGTCCAGTCAGACGCTCGTGTGTCTGGATCAGAGGCTCTGGATCAGTGGCTCTGGATCAGAGGATCATCTCACTATTTTTGGACGAGTTGTTTTATCCAGAGCTGAAGGTCAGAGTTCACTCGTGTCATTCTCTTTTTATCTCAAATAACAACATTCAAAAGTCCAGTTCATTTTATCTCACACATTTTTATTGTATTTCTCCTTGTTCATTTTTAAATGTCTCTGGAGAAATAAAACACGACTTAAAGAAAATCAAACTGGGGTAAAAGCTTTTGACTTTGAGGATTGATTGGCTCGTTCAGGGTCAGCTGGTTTAAAAGCTCCAAGTGGCTTCACTTTCACATGTTACATAAAATTTTTTATGAGGTGCGACTTTGAAATAAACAAATGTTTCATTTGTTGAAATAAAGCTGCAGAATCATTTATCTTTTGTTTATTTATGTTCATTATTTGGTTCTTTTTGGTTATAGCTTGTTGCGTCCTTAATTGGTCGAACGTATTTTCGTACGTGACTTCAAACGCACCACAGCTGTAGTGACGTATGCGGCGTCAGTGACGTCAGTGACGTATGTGCCCCTCTGCGCGCGTGCGCAGTTATATAACGCCGCACGAGCCCGGCAGAGTCTCTGATGTGAGTGTTTAATCCATCCAAGTCTCATCTGCGCGTGTGGAGCCTTAACGTCCTCGTCAGTACGAGCCTCTGTTTGGTTCTGTTCTTATTCACGGGGTTTAAATAATGAGAGAAGTGAAGTGAAGCAGTTTTGTGTTTGTGTGGAGCAGAGTGTACCTCTGTCCACCACGGGACAGGACAGAGGACACACGATTCAGAGGACACTCTGTCCACACGGGGACAGAGGACACCACATAAATCACACGGGACAAACACGGTGTCCCGTGGTGGACAGAGTGTCCTCTGTCCTGTGTGGACAGAGGACACTCTGTCCTCTATATGGTATTATATATATATACTTATATATATATATAATATATATATATATATATATATATATATTATATATATAATATATAGATATTACTATTATATAATATAATATATATATAGCTATATATCTATTATATATATATAAATATATATTTAATATATATATTATATATTATAGAGATATATATATATATAGATTATATATATATATATATATAGATGATATACTATAATATATATAATATATATATATAATATATATATATATATATATAGGATAGTATATTATATATAATTATATATATTTATATATATTTATAATTATAGGTCCTGTTCGTACTCACACGAGTCTCACAAACAACACAGTCACGTACACACCAAGTCTTAACCGCCCGTCACAGGCTCGTGTTTACACCACGTGGTGTAAACCAACCCTGAGATGAGCCTCATTAGGAGAGTTCTGAGGTGTGGTGTGGACACACTGGACGCGAAACCAACTGATTCCTGGACGTAGACACAAGTGACTAAACCAGAAGTCTAGAACTGGGACTAGAACAGGACCAGACTATGACAGGACCAAACCGGACATTAGGACGGACCTAGGACAGGGACTAGGACAGGACTAGGACAGGACTAGGACAGGACTAGGACGGGACCTAAACAGGCTCAGATGTGAACACTACACATGGTATGACCTTGAAATTTGTTTTATTCAAGAATCAGATCACTTTTATTGATCCTCGAGGGGAAGGAATTCTCTTTGTTACAGACGCGCCCACGACCACAGGATAGAAAAAAAACATAAGAAATAAGTAGCGAAAAAAACAAGTAAGGAATAAAATAGAGCCTAGAAACTAATAGAAAAGAGGTCTATGAAATAAATTTAACATAACTTATTTCCATCAGCGTACAGACTGAGACACAGTTAAATGGAATACTTGGCAGGACTTTTGACTTGACAGCGTTGCTAAGCGCAGGGGAGTATGTTGGAATCATCCTGGCTCCTGATATGGCTCTTTGGTTGCCTGTGATACTCCGTCTCTGTACCTAAGCCTCCACGCGTCATCTGGAGGCTGAAGCTGTGACGGTCTCACTATCTGCAGTGAATAATTAATGATGTTTTTTTTTCAGTGACCATGTTCTGAGTATGAGGGGGGGTAAGGAACAGTCCAAATTTAGGCCGCAAACGCGAAAGGAGAATCCCTTTGTGGCCTGTGGGTAAGAGCGGGCCCCCCTTCCAGTTGACGAGGATTACATCATAATATCTGAACATGAAGCTAACGGTTCGTCGTTGTTTCTCTGAAAGGAATGGCGGGATTTCGGTCGGCATCGATCGGGGGATCAGCTGAATGAAGATAGAAGAGCCGGGGGAATCGTGGAAGATGGTCGGTGCATCTCATCCACATGAGGGTGGCGGCGCAGGGCTTCGTGGTCGGAGCCATGGACGCTTGGCGTGTGTTTTTTACTCTGTGATCACATGTTGCTCTGTTAAACATTTAAAACGCTTCACAACATCCCTGACGTGTTCATCTTGTCGCTTTACCCAGCAGTGATCTCCAGGTTTTGGTAGATTTATGACCCTTGAGTGATCTCCAGGTTTTGTAGAACATTTAGACGCTGAGTGATCTCCAGGTTTGTAGATTTAGACCTCAGGTTTGTGATCTCCACGTGATTCCAGGTTTGTAGATTTAGACGTGAGTGATCTCCGGTTTGTAGATTTAGACTGAGTGATCTCGAGGTTATGTAGATTTAGACCTGAGTGATCGCGAGGTTTGTAGATTAGACGGCCCGTGATCTCCAGGTTTGTAGAATTTGAGACCTGAGTGATCTCCAGGTTGTAGATTTAGACCTGAACGTGATCTTCCAGGTTTGTAGATGTTAGACCTGAGTGATCTCCAGGTTTGTAGATTTAGACGTGAGTGATCTCCAGGTTTGTAGATTTAGACGTGAGTGATCTCCAGGTTTTGTAGATTTAGGGGACCTGATTTGAATCTCCAGGTTTGTAGATTTAGACCTGAGTGAGTGATCTCCAGGGTTTGTAGATTTAGACCTGAGTGATCTCCAGGTGTTGTATCTTTATGAACGTGATCTATCAGGTTTCCCATCCAGGAGCTTGAGCTGGTGAAAGTTTTCTGTTTATTAAAGATCATGGTTCAGATTAAACACATTTGACGGTCAGAAAAGTGTTCTGACATGACGCGCTGTTAAGGAAGTATCATCCATTTAAACTGTGTTTCTTCTCGCTCCCTTCTTCATCTGCTCTCCTCCTCTCTTCCTCCTCTCGTCCTCCTCTCCTCTTCCTCCTCTCCTCTTCCTCTTCTCTTCTCCTCGCCTCCTCTCTTCCTCCTCTCCTCCTTCTCGTTCCTTCTGCTCCTATTCTCTTCCTCCTCTCTCCCTCTTCTATCCTATCCATCCTCCTCTCTTCCTCCTCCCCTCGTCTTCCGTCCTCTCCCTCTTCGCCTCCTCTCCCTATTCCTCATCTCCTCTTCTCTCCTCTCTTCCTCCTCTTCTCTCTCCCTCTCCTTCCTCCTCTCCTCCTCTTACTTTTCCTCTCCCTCTTCCTCCCTCCCTCTTCCTCCTCTCCTCTTCCTCTTCCTCCTCTCCTCCTCTGCTCTCCCCTCCCTCTTCCTCCTCTTCTCCCTTACTCTCTTCCTACTCTTCTCTCTCTCTTCCTCCTCTCTCTTCCTCTCTGCAGGAGTGATTCTACTCGATGTACAATGAGTTTTCTACCTCGGAGCCCAAACAGAACCCAGAAGTCAGTGATGAAAAGTGACGCTGCTGCATGAACATTTCTGTGACGTCCATATTACACACAAAAGACTCAAGTCTCAACTTTGGACTAAACACGGATTTCTAAGAGTTTTTGGATGTGTGGAATTGGAATAAGAAGATATTAATGTGCTTGCCTGTGACGGAGGCTGCGACTGCATCCTCTTGGACTTTGGTAGAACGGTAGTCTCAGGTTTAAACTTTGTGTTTGTGCCACAACGAGGTCGTTCATCAGAAAAGAGAAAACAAGGGGACGATTATCGGCGTTCAAAACCCCAGATTAAAGTAACATCCTGGAGAATCAAAACTACTGCCAGTGTCTCAGGACAACGAGGTCAGAGGTCGAGAGGTCAGGGGTCAGGGGTTGTCAAAACCCGAGCCCTGATCCTAACCCGCACTTCCTGTTCTAGTGGACAAACATTTGTGGTGTAAAAAATGTCATTTGCATATGACCATGATCTCTATCATCACGAAGGTTTGAAAGGCTCACTGACCCGAGTCACTGAACCCAAGTCACAGGACACGAGGCACAGACACCGTGTATGTGACTCGTGTCAGTGACTCGTGTCTGTGACTCGTGTCTGTGACGTCGTGTCAGTGATCGTGTCAGTGACTCGTGTCTGGGACTCGTGTCAAGTGACTCGTGTCTGTGGACTCGTGTCAGTGACTCGTTGTCAGTGACTCTGTCAGGACAATAATGAGCACATGTTTTACATTTTACACAGATGGAGTGAAGTTTGCCTTTTTCAACAAACATGATCAAATCTAAAAACATGTCTGAAAACCTGCAGAAATTTAAAACCAGCTACAACAATAATGGTCTCAAACTATTATATTTCAAATATTTTTAAATTATTGTGTTTTTTCTTCAAGAAAGAAGTTTTTCCACTCAGACACTGTCCCCCGCCACAACAATATGGTTACCATCGAGGGGCCCGGGGCAGGCAGGGGGTAGAATAAGGGTCCCTGCAGGAGGTCACATGATGAGCCTGGTGGTATGGTGAGGGCCCCGGGCTCGGTGAGGGCCCCCGAGGGCACGGTGAGTGGGGCCCGGGGGCTCCGGTGGAGGGGGCCGGGGCACTGGTGTGAGGGACCGGGGCACGGCGGAGGGGAGGGCGCCCACACTGTCTGATGAGATGGTGGAACATGTCTGAAACAGAAACAGTGGGGAATAGAGAAGCTTCCGTCGAGGATAAAGAGCTGAGCGTGTTTCATCTTTATCTTTAGTCTGGAGAAACAGGGCGTTCTCCCGGGCCCTTGAGAGCCTCCCGGGCTGTTGGAGCTCAGCGGCCTTGAGAGCCTCCACGGGCCCTTTGAGAGTCCTCCCGGCCCTTGAGAGCCTCCCGGGCGTGAGAGCTCCGGTCATTAGTGTCCTGTTTACATTCTGCTGAGTGATCCACCATGCGACTGTTGCATGACCTATCGTCCTGTGATGTTTGTTAAAATAAAACATGGACAGTTTTGTTGAAACCGTTCATCTTGTGATCCGCGTTTAACCTTTTTAAAACTACACGATTAAACTTTGGACAAACTCAGTTAGATTTTATTCTTCATAGGTAAAGCTGAACTAGGTGCATCTTTCTTTGAAAGAAAGATTTAGTTGATTGTGATTTTGATCCGGATTAACTGAGCCTCCCCCTTACCTCCACCTGCAGAAGTTGACATCGTGCTCCCACCTTCCGCCTTCAGAAACAGTCCTGCTCAGGTTTAAGTTTGATTGTGTTACCTACTGACTTTATGTCTGTACTTCATGTGGGTACTCATGTCTGTACTTCATGGTGTGTACTCCGGGGTCCTGTACTTCATGTGTTCTCATGTCCTTTTTACGTCATTGTGTACTCGTGGGTCCCTGTACTTCAATGTGTTGTACTCATTCTGTCGTCATGGTGTACTCGTGGTTCTGTACTTCATTGTGTACTCGTGGGTCTGACTTCATGGTGTGTACCATGTTCCTGTACTTCATGGTGGTGTACTCGTAGGGGTTCCCTGTACTTCATTGTGTACTCAGTCTGTACTTCATGTGGTGTCTCCGTGGGTCTGTACTTCATGTGTGTACTCGTGGTCTGTACTTCATAGGTGTACCATTCTGTACTTCATTTGTGTACTCGTGGGTCTGTACTTCATGTGTGACTCCATTCTTACTTCATTGTGTGCTCTTGGGTCTGTACTTCATGTGTGTCTCGTGGGTCTGTACTTCTGTGTGTACTCATGGTCCTGACTTCATGTTGTTTCACTCGTTGTCGTACTTCATGTTGTACTCATGGTCTTACTCATTTGTGTACTCTGGGTCGTACTTTCCTGTGTGTCCTGTCGTGTAGTCGGTTACTTATGTGCGTACTCAGGCCTGTACTTCATGTGTGTATCGTTGTCTGTACGTCATGTGGTAACTCTTCTGTCCTCAGGTTTGTACTCGTGGTCTTGTACTTCAGTGTGTAACTCTGTCCTGTACTTCATGTGGGTACTCGGGGTCCTGACTTCATGTGGTACTCATGTC
>JAIEZT010001240.1:0-27989 GCA_019594935.1 Periophthalmus modestus
AAATGATAATGTTTGTTTCATGTTTGTTGTACAGGAAGAGAATTGGAGCAAACACTGAAGAAATGAAACGAAGCACATTGGATCCAACGCTCTCACTTTGCTTGTTTGAAATATGTCTGTATCTAACTGTACTTTATTGTGCAAGAACCTCCCCCTCATTCAGACCTGTTATGGGTTTGGGTTTGAGAAAACTGTAGCTTAAACAAGCATTAAATGTACTGGATATATGTGCTAATCTGCTCGAAATAAATAAATGAAAAATCTAAATGACGTGAAAATAATATTCAGCCATTAGGCCATATCTGGAGCAGGTTTATCCACACTCAAAATATATGAAAAACCTGTATACTAAAATTAAAGGCGCACTGTAACTTTTCTGATAGGGAGTCCCTCACTCCTTATCTCCACTGTGATGTCATTTCTTTCTCTAGAACAAACATGTCAAACTCAGGCCTGCGGGCCAAATTCAGCCCTCGATATGAATATATTTGGCCCTCAAGATGATATTAAATATGTCTTAGAGCTCGCCCACCTGATGTCACGCCAGTATAGTGCATGCACCTCTAAAACTATGAATCCCAGAATGCTTTGCAAATGTCTTGGTGCCGGCCGCTTCTATTGACACTTATTAGCATCTGCTCCTGTCGCCTCACTCAAATTTAATCCACCCCTTCTGAAAAACATGCAGATGTTGTTAAAATGTTTCAGTAAATGTTTAGTTTGGCCCACGACTTAGTCACAGTTTTTAATTTTGGCCTCTGTGAATTTGAGATTGACGCCCCTGGTCTCGCTTTACACACAAAAGGCCCTGGATTCACTCACCTTCTTTACGCACTCGTCATGCTCCGTCTGTTTGCAGAAAACTATGTGAGACGTCATCGTGTTCCTCTGCTCATCGTCTGTAAGGGGAAAACAACACTAAACATGTGTGATGTAACTGGTTGATTCTACACGGGGGAGAGTGGGGCGTAAACTTTCAGTCGCCTGTAGCACTGATTCTCTGTATGGGGCTCCAGTGATGCACAACCTTATTGGCCCATCTCGGTGTCAATCACAAGCAAACACGTTTGTTTATCACAGAGAGACAAAGATGGTGCTGTCAGAAGTTTATTATTTATTATTTATGGGACGTAAGTTTCATTTCATCCTTTATTCATTTATGGGACGTAAGCCTCGGACAGCTGGAGTGATTTATAAAAAAAAAAAAAAAAAAAATGGATTAAAATGTAGGCCCAAATAATACAGTAATACCTGATGTTTTATCCAACCCTAGCCCGCTAGCATTTCAAAGCTAGCCGGCTAGCCGGCTAGCTTTCAAAGCTAGCCGGCTAGCTTTGAAATGCTACACACTTTTTACACCAATGCAACAGACTTTCTACACCAAACTATGACTGAAGACGTTCCAGGGGAGATATTGTGAATGTGTATTATCTTTAGTAAAGTGGTATGTGATATAGGCCTATTAACAGCACACTAGGTACGTTCGTGTATTTAAAGAGCACCTTGATCTGTGACAACGTTACTTCAATTTTGTAAACTCATTAAATGTAACCTTCATTCATTGACTCGTGTTTGGTCATTTTTAGGCATTTTGAAGGTGCTGTTATTCATGGATACATCGTGAAACATGACTTCTATACATTTTTTGATTGTTCATTTGTGTAGTTTTAATGAAGAACTCAAGGGCCCTTGTTCCTTATTCTATTGCACACCAGACAAGACCCAAGCTACAGGCTGTGCAAAGAGGCCCCCGAGACAATCCAGCGCATAACTCCAGGGTGTGACGCACCGATTATAACGTAGCCCGAGTTGGACACGTCATGCTGTCCTCGCTGTTTCCCAGAGCAGGCTCCGGAGCACTGCGCACACCCTGTATCCGTGGATGTTCCAGGTACACTGCGTGCAAACACTCCTCACCTGTCGGTGTCCTGCCCAGGAGCGCTCAGCGACACTCAGAGGCGCATGGGGCTCATTTCTGGGGAAATGATTCAACAGTTTTTCATGTTCAAAAAGGCCAGCAATATAAAATTCTGCTATGGGACGTAAGTTTTCATTTCATCCTTTATTTCAAATAAGGCCCTTTCTCTCGCACTGTGGTCGTGGTGGTTGTAAAAGTACACATTTATTCTCGTCAAATTACGACATTAATGTCAAAATGTCACGATTGGATTCTCGTAGCGCCCGCATATATACGGGTGGATTTTAAAAGCGACCATTGTAAAGATATAAAAATTTTAAGAAAATGAGAACGTTTTTTTTAACATCTACAGCCAGGTTACGCAGTTGCACACACACAAACGGAGTCATCAGGGTAATTTTGCGTTCACTGTTTATCACGGTTACGCTTACCTTGAATGAGCTCACCTTAAGGTCGTTGGCTGGAATCGAACCCGCGGCGTCTGGGCCGGCGGAATCTTCAGACGGCGCGGCGCTGACCCGTTACGCTGACCGCTACGCCACCGCGCCGCCCAGGCAACGGGCCCGTCGGATGTTATATTTAACACGGGTAAGCAGATGTACCGATAGAATTTGATTTTAGAGGCTGCTGCATGTACAAAAAACAAGGCCTCGGACAGCTGGAGTGATTTATTAAAAAAAAAAAAAAAAAACTGGATTAAAATGTAGCCCAAATAATACAGTAATACCTGATGTGTTATCCTGTATCCATGGCAACCCTAGCCCGCTAGCATTTGAAAGCTAGCCGGCTAGCAGCTAGCTTTCAAAGCTAGCCACTAGCTTTGAAATGCTACACACTTTTTACCAATGCAACAGACTTTCTACACCAAACTATGACTGAAGACGTTCCAGGGGAGATATTGTGAATGTGTATTATCTTTAGTAAAGTGGTATGTGATATAGGCCTATTAACAGCACACTAGGGTACGTTCGTGTATTTAAAGAGCACCTTGATCTGTGAAAATGTTACTTCAATTTTGTAAACTCATTAAATGTAACCTTCATTCATTGACTCGTGTTTGGTCATTTTTAGGCATTTTGAAGGTGCTGTTATTCATGGATACATCGTGAAACATGACTTCTATACATTTTTTGATTGTTCATTGTGTGTAGTTTTTAATGAAGAACTCAAGGGCCCTTGTTCCTTATTCTATTGCACACCAGACAAGACCCAAGCTACAGGCTGTGCAAAGAGGCCCCCGAGACAATCCAGCGCGTAACTCCAGGGTGTGACGCACCGATTATAACGTAGCCCGAGTTGGACACGTCATGCTGTCCTCGCTGTTTCCCAGAGCAGGCTCCGGAGCACTGCGCGCACCCTGTATCCGTGGATGTTCCAGGTACACTGCGTGCAAACACTCCTCACCTGTCGGTGTCCTGCCCAGGAGCGCTCAGCGACACTCAGAGGCGCATGGGGCTCATTTCTGGGGAAATGATTCAACAGTTTCTCATGTTCAAAAAGGCCAGCAATATAAAATTCTACTATGGGACGTAAGTTTTCATTTCATCCTTTATTTCAAATAAGGCCCTTTCTCTCGCACTGTGGTCTGTGGTCGTGGTGGTTGTAAAAGTACACATTTATTCTCGTCAAAATTACGACATTAATGTCAAAATGTCACGATTGGATTCTCGTAGCGGCCGCATATATACGGGTGGATTTTAAAGCGACCATTGTAAAGATATAAAATTTTAAGAAAATGAGAACGTTTTTTTTAACATCTACAGCCAGGTTACGCAGTTGCACACACACACAACCGGAGTCATCAGGGTAATTTTGCGTTCACTGTTTATCACGGTTACGCTTACCTTGAATGAGCTCACCTTAAGGTCGTTGGCTGGAATCGAACCCGCGGCGTCTGGGCCGGCGGAATCTTCAGACGGCGCGGCGCTGACCCGTTACGCTGACCGCTACGCCACCGCGCCGCCCAGGCAACGGGGCCGTCGTCGGATGTTATATTTAACACGGGTAAGCAGATGTACCGATAGAATTTGATTTTAGAGGCTGCTGCATGTACAAAAAAAAACAAGGCCTCGGACAGCTGGAGTGATTTATTAAAAAAAAAAAAAAAAAACTGGATTAAAATGTAGCCCAAATAATACAGTAATACCTGATGTGTTTATCCTGTATCCATGGCAACCCTAGCCCGCTAGCATTTCAAAGCTAGCCGGCTAGCCAGCTAGCTTTCAAAGCTAGCCGGCTAGCTTTGAAATGCTACACACACTTTTTACACCAATGCAACAGACTTTCTACACCAAACTATGACTGAAGACGTTCCAGGGGAGATATTGTGAATGTATATTATCTTTAGTAAAGTGGTATTTGATATAGGCCTATTAACAGCACACTAGGTACGTTCGTGTATTTAAAGAGCACCTTGATCTGTGAAAATGTTACTTCAATTTTGTAAACTCATTAAATGTAACCTTCATTCATTGACTCGTGTTTGGTCATTTTTAGGCATTTTGAAGGTGCTGTTATTCATGGATACATCGTGAAACATGACTTCTATACATTTTTTGATTGTTCATTTGTGTAGTTTTAATGAAGAACTCAAGGGCCCTTGTTCCTTATTCTATTGCACACCAGACAAGACCCAAGCTACAGGCTGTGCAAAGAGGCCCCCGAGACAATCCAGCGCGTAACTCCAGGGTGTGACGCACCGATTATAACGTAGCCCGAGTTGGACACGTCATGCTGTCCTCGCTGTTTCCCAGAGCAGGCTCCGGAGCACTGCGCGCACCCTGTATCCGTGGATGTTCCAGGTACACTGCGTGCAAACACTCCTCACCTGTCGGTGTCCTGCCAGGAGCGCTCAGCGACACTCAGAGGCGCATGGGGCTCATTTCTGGGGAAATGATTCAACAGTTTCTCATGTTCAAAAAGGCCAGCAATATAAAATTCTATTATGGGACGTAAGTTTTTCATTTCATCCCTTATTTCAAATAAGGCCCTTTCTCTCGCACTGTGGTCGTGGTGGTTGTAAAAGTACACATTTATTCTCGTCAAATTACGACATTAATGTCAAAATGTCACGATTGGATTCTCGTAGCGCCCGCATATATACGGGTGGATTTTTAAAGCGACCATTGTAAAGATATAAAAATTTTAAGAAAGAAATGAGAACGTTTTTTTTTAACATCTACAGCCAGGTTACGCAGTTGCACACACACAACCGGAGTCATCAGGGTAATTTTGCGTTCACTGTTTATATCACGGTTACGCTTACCTTGAATGAGCTCACCTTAAGGTAGTTGGCTGGAATCGAACCAGCGCGGCGTCGGGGCCGGCGGAATCTTCATTATAACGCTGCCCGTTACGCTGACCACGTCATGCTGTCCTCGCTGTTTTCCCAGAGCAGGCTCCGGAGCACTGCGCGCACCCTGTATCCGTGGATGTTCCAGGTACACTGCGTGCAAACACTCCTCACCTGTCGGTGTCCTGCCCAGGAGCGCTCAGCGACACTCAGAGGCGCATGGGGCTCATTTCTGGGGAAATGATTCAACAGTTTCTCATGTTCAAAAAGGCCAGCAATATAAAATTCTGCTATGGGACGTAAGTTTTCATTTTTCATCCTTTATTTCAAATAAGGCCCTTTCTCTCGCACTGTGGTCGTGGTGGTTGTAAAAGTACACATTTATTCTCGTCAAATTACGACATTAATGTCAAAATGTCACGATTGGATTCTCGTAGCGCCCGCATATATACGGGTGGATTTTAAAGCGACCATTGTAAAGATATAAAAATTTTAAGAAAATGAGAACGTTTTTTTTTAACATCTACAGCCAGGTTACGCAGTTGCACACACACAACCGGAGTCATCAGGGTAATTTTGCGTTCACTGTTTATCACGGTTACGCTTACCTTGAATGAGCTCACCTTAAGGTCGTTGGCTGGAATCGAACCCGCGGCGTCTGGGCCGGCGGAATCTTCAGACGGCGCGGCGCTGACCCGTTACGCTGACCGCTACGCCACCGCGCCGCCCAGGCAACGGGCCCGTCGGATGTTATATTTAACACACGGGTACAGATGTACCGATAGAATTTGATTTTAGAGGCTGCTGCATGTACAAAAAACAAGGCCTCGGACAGCTGGAGTGATTTATTTAAAAAAAAAAAAAAAACTGGATTAAAATGTAGCCAAAATATACAGTAATACCTGATGTGTTTATCCTGTATCCATGGCAACCCTAGCCCGCTAGCATTTCAAAGCTAGCCGGCTAGCCAGCTAGCTTTCAAAGCTAGCCGGCTAGCTTTGAAATGCCACACACTTTTTACACCAATGCAACAGACTTTCTACACCAAACTATGACTGAAGACGTTCCAGGGGAGATATTGTGAATGTATATTATCTTTAGTAAAGTGGTATATTTGATATAGCCTATTAACAGCACACTAGGTACGTTCGTGTATTTAAAGAGCACCTTGATCTGTGAAAATGTTACTTCAATTTTGTAAACTCATTAAATGTAACCTTCATTCATTGACTCGTGTTTGGTCATTTTTAGGCATTTTGAAGGTGCTGTTATTCATGGATACATCGTGAAACATGACTTCTATACATTTTTTTGATTGTTCATTTGTGTAGTTTTAATGAAGAACTCAAGGGCCCTTGTTCCTTATTCTATTGCACACCAGACAAGACCAAGCTACAGGCTGTGCAAAGAGGCCCCCGAGACAATCCAGCGCGTAACTCCAGGGTGTGACGCACCGATTATAACGTAGCCCGAGTTGGACACGTCATGCTGTCCTCGCTGTTTCCCAGAGCAGGCTCCGGAGCACTGCGCGCACCCTGTATCCGTGGATGTTCCAGGTACACTGCGTGCAAACACTCCTCACCTGTCGGGTGTCCTGCCCAGGAGCGCTCAGCGACACTCAGAGGCGCATGGGGCTCATTTCTGGGGAAATGATTCAACAGTTTCTCATGTTCAAAAAGGCCAGCAATATAAAATTCTGCTATGGGACGTAAGTTTCATTTCATCCTTTATTTCAAATAAGGCCCTTTCTCTCGCACTGTGGTCGTGGTGGTTGTAAAAGTACACATTTATTCTCGTCAAATTACGACATTAATGTCAAAATGTCACGATTGGATTCTCGTAGCGCCCGCATATATACGGGTGGATTTTAAAGCGACCATTGTAAAGATATAAAAAATTTTAAGAAAATGAGAACGTTTTTTTTTAACATCTACAGCCAGGTTACGCAGTTGCACACACACAACCGGAGTCATCAGGGTAATTTTGCGTTCACTGTTTATCACGGTTACGCTTACCTTGAATGAGCTCACCTTAAGGTCGTTTTGCTGAATCGAAACCCGCGGCGTCTGGGCCGGCGGAATCTTCAGACGGCGCGGCGCTGACCCGTTACGCTGACCGCTACGCCACCGCGCCGCCCAGGCAACGGCCCGTCGGATGTTATATTTAACACGGGTAAGCAGATGTACCGATAGAATTTGATTTTAGAGGCTGCTGCATGTACAAAAAACAAGGGCCGGACAGCTGGAGTGATTTATTAAAAAAAAAAAAAAAAACTGGATTAAAATGTAGCCCAAATAATACAGTAATACCTGATGTGTTTATCCTGTATCCATGGCAACCCTAGCCCGCTAGCATTTCAAAGCTAGCCGGCTAGCCAGCTAGCTTTCAAAGCTAGCCGGCTAGCTTTGAAATGCCACACACTTTTTACACAATGCAACAGACTTTCTACACCAAACTATGACTGAAGACGTTCCAGGGGAGATATTGTGAATGTATATTATCTTTAGTAAAGTGGTATTTGATATAGGCCTATTAACAGCACACACTAGGTACGTTCGTGTATTTAAAGAGCACCTTGATCTGTGAAAATGTTACTTCAATTTTGTAAACTCATTAAATGTAACCTTCATTCATTGACTCGTGTTTGGTCATTTTTAGGCATTTTGAAGGTGCTGTTATTCATGGATACATCGTGAAACATGACTTCTATACATTTTTTGATTGTTCATTTGTGTAGTTTTAATGAAGAACTCAAGGGCCCTTGTTCCTTATTCTATTGCACACCAGACAAGACCCAAGCTACAGGCTGTGCAAAGAGGCCCCCGAGACATCCAGCGCGTAACTCCAGGGTGTGACGCACACCGATTATAACGTAGCCCGAGTTGGACACGTCATGCTGTCCTCGCTGTTTCCCAGAGCAGGCTCCGGAGCACTGCGCGCACACCCTGTATCCGTGGATGTTCCAGGTACACTGCGTGCAAACACTCCTCACCTGTCGGTGTCCTGCCCAGGAGCGCTCAGCGACACTCAGAGGCGCATGGGGCTCATTTCTGGGGAAATGATTCAACAGTTTTCTCATGTTCAAAAAGGCAGCAATATAAAATTCTATATGGGACGTAAGTTTTCATTTCATCCTTTATTTCAAATAAGGCCCTTTCTCTCGCACTGTGGTCGTGGTGGTTGTGTAAAAGTACACATTTATTCTCGTCAAATTACGACATTAATGTCAAAATGTCACGATTGGATTCTCGTAGCGCCCGCATATATACGGGTGGATTTTAAAGCGACCATTGTAAAGATATAAAAATTTTAAGAAAATGAGAACGTTTTTTTTAACATCTACAGCCAGGTTACGCAGTTGCACACACACACAACCGGAGTCATCAGGGTAATTTTGCGTTCACTGTTTATCACGGTTACGCTTACCTTGAATGAGCTCACCTTAAGGTCGTTGGCTGGAATCGAACCCGCGGCGTCTGGGCCGGCGGAATCTTCAGACGGCGCGCGCTGACCCGTTACGCTGAACCGCTACGCCACCGCGCCGCCCAGGCAACGGGCCCGTCGGATGTTATATTTAACACGGGTAAGCAGATGTACCGATAGAATTTGATTTTAGAGGCTGCTGCATGTACAAAAAACAAGGCCTCGGACAGCTGGAGTGATTTATTTAAAAAAAAAAAAAAACTGGATTAAAATGTAGCCCAAATAATACAGTAATACCTGATGTGTTTATCCTGTATCCATGGCAACCCTAGCCCGCTAGCATTTCAAAGCTAGCCGGCTAGCCAGCTAGCTTTCAAAGCTAGCCGGCTAGCTTTGAAATGCCACACACTTTTTACACCAATGCAACAGACTTTCTACACCAAACTATGACTGAAGACGTTCCAGGGGAGATATTGTGAATGTATATTATCTTTAGTAAAGTGGTATTTGATATAGGCCTATTAACAGCACACTAGGTACGTTCGTGTATTTAAAGAGCACCTTGATCTGTGAAAATGTTACTTCAATTTTGTAAACTCATTAAATGTAACCTTCATTCATTGACTCGTGTTTGGTCATTTTTAGGCATTTTGAAGGTGCTGTTATTCATGGATACATCGTGAAACATGACTTCTATACATTTTTTGATTGTTCATTTGTGTAGTTTTAATGAAGAACTCAAGGGCCCTTGTTCCTTATTCTATTGCACACCAGACAAGACCCAAGCTACAGGCTGTGCAAAGAGGCCCCCGAGACAATCCAGCGCGTAACTCCAGGGTGTGACGCACCGATTATAACGTAGCCCGAGTTGGACACGTCATGCTGTCCTCGCTGTTTCCCAGAGCAGGCTCCGGAGCACTGCGCGCACCCTGTATCCGTGGATGTTCCAGGTACACTGCGTGCAAACACTCCTCACCTGTCGGTGTCCTGCCCAGGAGCGCTCAGCGACACTCAGAGGCGCATGGGGCTCATTTCTGGGGAAATGATTCAACAGTTTCTCATGTTCAAAAAGGCCAGCAATATAAAATTCTATTATGGGACGTAAGTTTTCATTTCATCCTTTATTTCAAATAAGGCCCTTTCTCTCGCACTGTGGTCGTGGTGGTTGTAAAAGTACACATTTATTCTCGTCAAATTACGACATTAATGTCAAAATGTCACGATTGGATTCTCGTAGCGCCCGCATATATACGGGTGGATTTTAAAGCGACCATTGTAAAGATATAAAAATTTTAAGAAAATGAGAACGTTTTTTTTAACATCTACAGCCAGGTTACGCAGTTGCACACACACAACCGGAGTCATCAGGGTAATTTTGCGTTCACTGTTTATCACGGTTACGCTTACCTTGAATGAGCTCACCTTAAGGTCGTTGGCTGGAATCGAACCCGCGGCGTCTGGGCCGGCGGAATCTTCAGACGGCGCGGCGCTGACCCGTTACGCTGACCGCTACGCCACCGCGCCGCCCAGGCAACGGGCCCGTCGGATGTTATATTTAACACGGGTAAGCAGATGTACCGATAGAATTTGATTTTAGAGGCTGCTGCATGTACAAAAACAAGGCCTCGGACAGCTGGAGTGATTTATTAAAAAAAAAAAAAAAAAAACTGGATTAAAATGTAGCCCAAATAATACAGTAATACCTGATGTGTTTATCCTGTATCCATGGCAACCCTAGCCCGCTAGCATTTCAAAGCTAGCCGGCTAGCCAGCTAGCTTTCAAAGCTAGCCGGCTAGCTTTGAAATGCTACACACACTTTTTACACCAATGCAACAGACTTTCTACACCAAACTATGACTGAAGACGTTCCAGGGGAGATATTGTGAATGTATATTATCTTTAGTAAAGTGGTATTTGATATAGGCCTATTAACAGCACACTAGGTACGTTCGTGTATTTAAAGAGCACCTTGATCTGTGAAAATGTTACTTCAATTTTGTAAACTCATTAAATGTAACCTTCATTCATTGACTCGTGTTTGGTCATTTTTAGGCATTTTGAAGGTGCTGTTATTCATGGATACATCGTGAAACATGACTTCTATACATTTTTTGATTGTTCATTTGTAGTTTTAATGAAGAACTCAAGGGCCCTTGTTCCTTATTCTATTGCACACCAGACAAGACCCAAGCTACAGGCTGTGCAAAGAGGCCCCCGAGACAATCCAGCGCGTAACTCCAGGGTGTGACGCACCGATTATAACGTAGCCCGAGTTGGACACGTCATGCTGTCCTCGCTGTTTCCCAGAGCAGGCTCCGGAGCACTGCGCGCACCCTGTATCCGTGGATGTTCCAGGTACACTGCGTGCAAACACTCCTCACCTGTCGGTGTCCTGCCCAGGAGCGCTCAGCGACACTCAGAGGCGCATGGGGCTCATTCTGGGGAAATGATTCAACAGTTTTCATCATGTTCAAAAAGGCCAGCAATATAAAATTCTGCTATGGGACGTAAGTTTTCATTTCATCCTTTATTTCAAATAAGGCCCTTTCTCTCGCACTGTGGTCGTGGTGGTTGTAAAAGTACACATTTATTCTCGTCAAATTACGACATTAATGTCAAAATGTCACGATTGGATTCTCGTAGCGCCCGCATATATACGGGTGGATTTTAAAGCGACCATTGTAAAGATATAAAATTTTAAGAAAATGAGAACGTTTTTTTAAACATCTACAGCCAGGTTACGCAGTTGCACACACACAACCGGAGTCATCAGGGTAATTTTGCGTTCACTGTTTATCACGGTTACGCTTACCTTGAATGAGCTCACCTTAAGGTCGTTGGCTGGAATCGAACCCCGCGGCGTCTGGGCCGGCGGAATCTTCAGACGGCGCGGCGCTGACCCGTTACGCTGACCGCTACGCCACCGCGCCGCCCAGGCAACGGGCCCGTCGGATGTTATATTTAACACGGGTAAGCAGATGTACCGATAGAATTTGATTTTAGAGGCTGCTGCATGTACAAAAAACAAGGCCTCGGACAGCTGGAGTGATTTATTAAAAAAAAAAAAAAAAAAACTGGATTAAAATGTAGCCCAAATAATATACAATACCTGATGTGTTTATCCTGTATCCATGGCAACCCTAGCCCGCTAGCATTTCAAAGCTAGCCGGCTAGCCAGCTAGCTTTCAAAGCTAGCCGGCTAGCTTTGAAATGCTACACACTTTTTACACCAATGCAACAGACTTTCTACACCAAACTATGACTGAAGACGTTCCAGGGGAGATATTGTGAATGTATATTATCTTTAGTAAAGTGGTATTTTGATATAGGCCTATTAACAGCACACTAGGTACGTTCGTGTATTTAAAGAGCACCTTGATCTGTGAAATGTTACTTCAATTTTGTAAACTCATTAAATGTAACCTTCATTCATTGACTCGTGTTTGGTCATTTTTAGGCATTTTGAAGGTGCTGTTATTCATGGATACATCGTGAAACATGACTTCTATACATTTTTTGATTGTTCATTTGTGTAGTTTTAATGAAGAACTCAAGGGCCCTTGTTTCCTTATTCTATTGCACACCAGACAAGACCCAAGCTACAGGCTGTGCAAAGAGGCCCCCGAGACAATCCAGCGCGTAACTCCAGGGTGTGACGCACCGATTATAACGTAGCCCGAGTTGGACACGTCATGCTGTCCTCGCTGTTTCCCAGAGCAGGCTCCGGAGCACTGCGCGCACCCTGTATCCGTGGATGTTCCAGGTACACTGCGTGCAAACACTCCTCACCTGTCGGTGTCCTGCCCAGGAGCGCTCAGCGACACTCAGAGGCGCATGGGGCTCATTTCTGGGGAAATGATTCAACAGTTTTCTCATGTTCAAAAAGGCCAGCATATATAAATTCTACTATGGGACGTAAGTTTTCATTTCATCCTTTATTTCAAATAAGGCCCTTTCTCTCGCACTGTGGTCGTGGTGGTTGTAAAAGTACACATTTATTCTCGTCAAATTACGACATTAATGTCAAAATGTCACGATTGGATTCTCGTAGCGCCCGCATATATACGGGTGGATTTTAAAGCGACCATTGTAAAAGATAAAAATTTTAAGAAAATGAGAACGTTTTTTTTAACATCTACAGCCAGGTTACGCAGTTGCACACACACAACCGGAGTCATCAGGGTAATTTTGCGTTCACTGTTTATCACGGTTACGCTTACCTTGAATGAGCTCACCTTTAGGTCGTTGGCTGGAATCGAACCCGCGGCGTCTGGGCCGGCGGAATCTTCAGACGGCGCGGCGCTGACCCGTTACGCTGACCGCTACGCCACCGCGCCGCCCAGGCAACGGGCCCGTCGGATGTTATATTTAACACGGGTAAGCAGATGTACCGATAGAATTTGATTTTAGAGGCTGCTGCATGTACAAAAAACAAGGCCTCGGACAGCTGGAGTGATTTATTTAAAAAAAAAAAAAAAAAACTGGATTAAAATGTAGCCCAAATAATACAGTAATACCTGATGTGTTTATCCTGTATCCATGGCAACCCTAGCCCGCTAGCATTTCAAAGCTAGCCGGCTAGCCAGCTAGCTTTCAAAGCTAGCCGGCTAGCTTTGAAATGCCACACACTTTTTACACCAATGCAACAGACTTTCTACACCAAACTATGACTGAAGACGTTCCAGGGGAGATATTGTGAATGTATATTATCTTTAGTAAAGTGGTATTTGATATAGGCCTATTAACAGCACACTAGGTACGTTCGTGTGTTTAAAGAGCACCTTGATCTGTGAAAATGTTACTTCAATTTTGTAAACTCATTAAATGTAACCTTCATTCATTGACTCGTGTTTGGTCATTTTTTAGGCATTTTGAAGGTGCTGTTATTCATGGATACATCGTGAAACATGACTTCTATACATTTTTTGATTGTTCATTTGTGTAGTTTTAATGAAGAACTCAAAGGGCCTTGTTCCTTATTCTATTGCACACCAGACAAGACCCAAGCTACAGGCTGTGCAAAGAGGCCCCCGAGACAATCCAGCGCGTAACTCCAGGGTGTGACGCACCGATTATAACGTAGCCCGAGTTGGACACGTCATGCTGTCCTCGCTGTTTCCCAGAGCAGGCTCCGGAGCACTGCGCGCACCCTGTATCCGTGGGATGTTCCAGGTACACTGCGTGCAAACACTCCTCACCTGTCGGTGTCCTGCCCAGGAGCGCTCAGCGACACTCAGAGGCGCATGGGGCTCATTTCTGGGGAAATGATTCAACAGTTTTCTCATGTTCAAAAAGGCCAGCAATATAAAATTCTACTATGGGACGTAAGTTTTCATTTCATCCTTTATTTCAAATAAGGCCCTTTCTCTCGCACTGTGGTCGTGGTGGTTGTAAAAGTACACATTTATTCTCGTCAAATTACGACATTAATGTCAAAATGTCACGATTGGATTCTCGTAGCGCCCGCATATATACGGTGGATTTTAAAGCGACCATTGTAAAGATATAAAAATTTTAAGAAAATGAGAACGTTTTTTTTAACATCTACAGCCAGGTTACGCAGTTGTACACACACAACCGGAGTCATCAGGGTAATTTTGCGTTCACTGTTTATCACGGTTACGCTTACCTTGAATGAGCTCACCTTAAGGTCGTTGGCTGGAATCGAACCCGCGGCGTCTGGGCCGGCGGAATCTTCAGACGGCGCGGCGCTGACCCGTTACGCTGACCGCTACGCCACCGCGCCGCCCAGGCAACGGGCCCGTCGGATGTTATATTTAACACGGGTAAGCAGATGTACCGATAGAATTTGATTTTAGAGGCTGCTGCATGTACAAAAAACAAGGCCTCGGACAGCTGGAGTGATTTATTTAAAAAAAAAAAAAAAAAAAACTGGATTAAAATGTAGCCCAAATAATACAGTAATACCTGATGTGTTTATCCTGTATCCATGGCAACCCTAGCCCGCTAGCATTTCAAAGCTAGCCGGCTAGCCAGCTAGCTTTCAAAGCTAGCCGGCTAGCTTTGAAATGCTACACACTTTTTACACCAATGCAACAGACTTTCTACACCAAACTATGACTGAAGACGTTCCAGGGGAGATATTGTGAATGTGTATTATCTTTAGTAAAGTGGTATTTGATATAGGCCTATTAACAGCACACTAGGTACGTTCGTGTATTTAAAGAGCACCTTGATCTGTGAAAATGTTACTTCAATTTTGTAAACTCATTAAATGTAACCTTCATTCATTGACTCGTGTTTGGTCATTTTTAGGCATTTTGAAGGTGCTGTTATTCATGGATACATCGTGAAACATGACTTCTATACATTTTTTGATTGTTCATTTGTGTAGTTTTTAATGAAGAACTCAAGGGCCCTTGTTCCTTATTCTATTGCACACCAGACAAGACCCAAGCTACAGGCTGTGCAAAGAGGCCCCCGAGACAATCCAGCGCGTAACTCCAGGGTGTAACGCACCGATTATAACGTAGCCCGAGTTGGACACCTCATGCTGTCCTCGCTGTATCCGTGGATGTTCCAGGTACACTGCGTGCTTTCGTCCTCATCATGAGCACCCATTGATGAAATATGACTCTTGACATGTACAATAATTTACATTTTTACTTTTACTTTTCTAGCCATTGTTCAGTTAACTCTCCAATTTATATTTTTTTGCAAAGACATAGCCAGTGTTCACCTAATGGATCACATCAACTTTTGTGTGATATAAAACTTGTGTGATAATCTGAACTTTTGTTTCCAGATGAAGAGGTTTATGAGGGGGATCTGGAGGACAGTGGCTACACAGAAGTGGAACCAAACCCAAGTGTGTGAGCCACAAATCTCTGAAATCTCGGAAGACTGAGCCCCAGGAAAATATAATGTACCATGAAGAACGAATTGGATCTGTGTAAAACTGATAAAGGAGTTTACTGTACATATTTAAATAAACGTTAAATCCATCGATCCATCCATCCATTTAAATATTGCGTGTGTTAATTGTTAATATAAAAAATTCTACACGACTGTCCATGCCTATATGTGTGAACAACATTTATACCAGTCTGATCTTTACTTTTAAGACAATAGTATTCATGTTCATGGTTTCAATCTAAGGCAATGTCCTCCGTTGTCATAGCAATTAAGCAAATCAAATCAAAAATTCTGGCAAAGGTACACGACTTGCTAGCTTCTACAGCCCTGAATGCATGTTTTTTTTTACAGAATTTTTTGAGCACTTAAAAAAGCTACTTTCCAGTAGACAAGCATGCAGCAGATTCCCCACCAGAAAAGTAAATTGTACTAAAAAATATTTACATTTGTATAATTCTTAAAAAAAAAAAAAACACAATTCCAAAAAATTCCTCAAAAAAAAAAATCTTGTTTATTGACAGATTTTCAGACGCTCTTTCAGGGTGCTCTGCTGATCAGCTGCATCTTGTTCTTCATCTTCTGGAGACACGTTTCTTCTCATCAGCTTCATCATGGTCATAGCACCACAGCTGGTCCCTCCAAACCGGTTGTCATGAAAAAACAGAAAGAGAAAATGTTAAGACACTGAGTAAACCATCAAAATCAGCTTCTATGGAATTATTATTATTATTTTCTTACGTTTTTTGTCGTCAGTTTTCATCATATCATAGCACCACAGCTCCCCCCCTCCAAACCGGTCCGCCATGGAAAAACAGAAGAGAGACACAGCGTTAAGACATTGAGTACTGTAACCATTCAGAAGGAACTTTTATGGAATTATTATTATTGTTTTCTTACTTTTTTTGTCATCAGCTTCATCACAGCTGACTCCTCCAAACCGGTCGTCATGGAAAAACAGAAAGAGACAATGTTAAGACCCTGAGTAAACCTTCAAAATCAGCGTCTATGGAATTATTATTATTATTTTCTTACTTTTTTTGTCGTCAGCTTCATCAGATCATAACACCACAGCTGGCCCCTCCAAACCGGTCACCATGGAAAAACAGAAAGAGACACAGCGTTAAGATGATAAACATTCAAAATAAGCTTCTATGGAATTATTATTTTCTTACCTCATGTTTGTGATCAGGTCTCGTCTGTGTCCCTCAGTCGTCCAAAGTTTTAAGTCTGTCAACTGGACAAATCGTTGTAGGAGTGAAGACATTTCGCTGCTCATTCAAGCCGCTTCTTCAGCTCTGGTCAGATTACTGGTGGACACGGCCTTATATCTGTCTGAAGGAGGCACTAACTACACTGAAACTGTAAACATCTATTGTCTCCAGTTTCAGCTGAACCTATCTTATTCATCCTTTAATGACCGTGCTATTTTCTCTTTGATTTGGGTCTGAGTATGGAGTTGTAGATGGGGAGAGATTATGTCTCAGGCTCCATTCCTGTTTAAAGAAGGATTCTCTTTCCTAACAAAAATTGCTTTTTTAACTCCCCTCTCAAAACATTTCTTTCCTCTGGCTAAGATCTGAACTTCACTATCTTCATCTTCTGGAGACACGTTTTTTTCTTGTCAGCTTCATCCGATCTCAGGACCACAGCTGCTCCAAACCAGTCACTATGTAAAGACTCAGAAAGAGAGACATACACATGTAGAGACATACACATCCAAAATCAGCTTCCACTGTCATTTTCTTACCTCATGTTTGGTTGATTATTCTTATCAGAGTCAAATGTTTTTTAAGTTCAGATGAATTAGAATAAAAACACATAAACTCATAGGTTTATGTGTTTTTATTCTATAGATACAAACTAAGTACTTAATTTACAAAAAGAATAAAAAAAACATGTACATAACCATTAAAAAACAAAACAAATACAAATACAAAAAGAGGAGAAGCAGGGACTGTCCCACTGAGCGGTGAGTCAGTGAACAAACCCACATCTCCAGAAACAATCATTCAAAACAATTACTATTTCTGAACAGTCTCCAATCAGACTGTCCATAAAGGCTTAGAATTAATTAAGTACATGTTTCAATAAGTTACCGTCACATAAAACACATTTTAGAAAACAAAACAACAAAAAGAGTAGAAGCAGGGACTGTCCCACCGACCCACGAGTCAGTGAACACACCCAGACCTCCAGATACAATTATTAATTACAATCAATGTCACTATTTCTACACATTCTCCAATCAGAGTGTTTACAAAGGTTTAGAATTAACCAGAATAATAAAAAAAGAGGAGAAGCAGGGACTGTCCCACTGACTGACGAGTCAGTGAACAAACCCACATCTCCAGAAATTATTATTATTCACTTACAGTTCTTATGTGAGATACTTGTTGAGAATATGGCCTCACTGCCTTAAAGCTCAATATAAAGGCTGATCTTGTGTTACTACCTCCTCAAAAGACAAACACACAGCTTTGTTTGAGCAGAATTACCTTCAGTCCATCAGAAGGGGGCGCTACATTAGATGTAGTAGCTGCTGGTTAAAGGTCAGTATTGCACTGGGCTGGTGGGATCTGAAGCAGGGTCAGAATACCCCAAAGCCAGTCACGGTCTGGACTGTTTTCAGGTCTTTTTTGTGTCACACAAATATTAATTAGTCTTCAGTAGCTGCACTACTAAGTACTATAAAACACACTGCCACCTCTGACCCTCCTATGCCCAGAAAGGGCAAGGCGTACTTTGCAGGAATTTCGGTAAAACTGCAACACTCAGATTCAATTCAGACTAGTAATTACAGTACACTAAACTCAATAATTAAAGGTGTCTGTTGTTTTATGAAATCCTGCATAGTATTCCTTAACTTCAATCAACTCTTTTTAAATCAAGAAATCAAAAATCAAGAAAGCCCAGAAAGGGCAAGGCGTACTATGCAGGAATTTCGGTAAAACTGCAACACTCAGATTCAATTCAGAATAGTAATTACAGTACACTAAACTCAATAATTAAAGGTGTCTGTTGTTTTATGAAATCCTGCATAGTATTCCTTAACTTCAATCAACTCTTTTTAAATCAAGAAATCAAAAAATCAAGAAAGCCCAGAAAGGGCAAGGCGTACTATGCAGAATTTCGGTAAAACTGCAACACTCAGATTCAATTCAGAATAGTAATTACAGTACACTAAACTCAATAATTAAAGGTGTCTGTTGTTTTATGAAATCCTACATAATATTCCTTAACTTCAATCACTTTTTTTCAAATCAAGAAAGCCAGAAAGGGCAAAGCGTACTATGCAGGAAGTTCGGTCAAACTGCAACATTCAGATTCAATTCAGAATAGTAATTACACTAAACTCAACAAGTAAAGGCTATGCTTTTATTATTAATGTTTGTTGTTTTATGAAATCCTGCATAGTATTCCTTAACTTCAATCAACTCTTTTTAAATCAAGCAATCAAAAAATCAAGAAAGCCCAGAAAGGGCAAGGCGTACTATGCAGGAATTTCGGTAAAACTGCAGTACTCAGATTAAATTCAGAATAGTAATTACACTAAACACAACAAGTAAAGGCTATGTTCTTATAATTAATGTTTGTTGTTTTATGAAATCCTGCATAGTATTCCTTAACTTCAATCTATTTTTTTTTTTTTTTTTTTTTAAATCAATCAATAAATCAATCAATAAATAAATCGATGGGATGGTGGGCGTTGGTGGTAAATATCGCCGCAATGACCAAGCTCTAAGTCTCAGAGGCTGAGAGTTCAGTCCTCGTCCGACTCAGAGTCTTGGTGGTGGTGGAGCCTGTACCACCAGCTGAGGCCCCCAGACGTCCCAGCAGAGGTGGAGGGGCGGGGATCCGGGGAGGAGGGGCCTGGGTTGGAGGAGGGGCCTGGGTCGGAGGAGGAGCCTGGGTTGGAGGAGGAGCCTGGGTCGGAGGAGGGGCCTGGGTCGGAGGAGGAGCCTGGGTCGGAGGAGAGGCGCGCCTCTTGGAGCTGGGGTCTTCTTCCTCTCCATCTCTGCTGCGCTTCCGTCCGCTGAGGGGAATGAAGTCAGAGCAGGACCCACAGGAACAGGGAGGGAAGCAGGTGGAACGCAGGGTTCGGCGGAGGGGAGGGCTCCGAGGTCCAGAAGAGAAGGAGGGGGCGTCAGGGGACGACGAGGAAGAGGGGGAGGAGGGGGATGAATGGCTTCCTCTTCTTCTTCTCCTTCTTCTTCTTCTTCGGAGAGAGAGAGACTCTCGTAGCCAGAATCCTCTTCCTCAGACGGCCAAAAGTCCTCTTCATCAGACGACCAAAAGTCCTCTTCATCAGACGACCAAAAGTCCTCTTCATCAGACGACCAAACCTCTTCGTCTTCATCAGAAGACGAATACCTAGCCCATACACCAGGTCCCCTGAACTCACCTTGGACGTCCTCATCTGACGAGTAGTCCGGAAGAACCACAGGGTCCGCAGCCGGAAGAACCGCAGGGCCCCAAGCCGGAAGAACCACAGGGGCTGCAGCCTCTGCAACAGATTTGACAATGTTAAACACCCTTTAAATTGTAGCTAGAGCAAGTCAGTCATTGAAGAGGCCTTTGTTGTATATCTGGATTGGACAAACCAAAAATAAAACTGTAGGTGTATGACATCACTTCTGACCAGTTCAAACAGCTTATTTTACTGTTACAGCTACTATTTCACTGCTGCTTAAGTCATTATTTGTGGTGTATTCCAAATACTGCATTGTGTGATTCAGACCTGAATTTGGTTATGTATCACACTGACCTGAGGCACTTTGGGTAATTAAAAATAGACATGTAACAGCACACAGTTGTCCCACAGTGTTTTCTCAATTGGCTATTAAGAACACAACATTATTAATGTGAATTTATACTTGAGTAGAAATATTGGGATAGGCTAACTAGGCCAACATAATTGTAGTTTTTGAGAATATAACCTAACATTAAGCTACACTACAATTTGCTTGGTTCATGTGGGCCAATTTGATGAATTAATAATTATGAATATAGTAATGGATTATTAAATGGACCCAAGCCCAGTTTTTTCAGGCCAATTCAATGGTTGGCTGGGTGGCTGTGGCCATGAGGAATTATGTCTGCATTTTATATCTGTATTAATGTTTATATTGTTTGTCTATTTTTGCCCTGTGTGAATACAGGCCCTGAGCACGAGCAGGTGCACACGACTCCAGGCTGCGCTATTAAACTCATTACATCTAATACTGCACGTCCTTGAATGTATTTCCACACATTTATTCCCTTCAAAACACTGTCATGGCCTTTATGTTTATGTGAGTCTACAGACATGAAGCGCGTGGCAGTACGAGGCACGTGACTCTCTGGGGTTCACTACAGAAAGTGGAAACACTGGGCTCGTTTATAGTTTATAGGTTCACAGTTGCTATACATTCATACTCATTAATGATGTCTATGGTGTTAAACCGTCTAAACAAACCTCAGATGCAACGTTCAAACTAAAGCAAAACAACTGCGTTGCTATGGAGATCAGAACATGTTTTCAAAGCATTTTTTAAATATTCCAATTTAGAAGGGCGGGCCGGGCGCCATTTTGTTTCACAAAATACCTCAATTTCTGATGAATTTAGACCAAAACAAAAACATATTTCCCATAAATGTGATGTTAACGTTTTGACTTTGCACTCATGCTGATATATTTAGATCAATTTCACCAACTCCACCATTATTCAAACTGAAACCTGGAGTGAAAGTCGCAACCTATAAAACTTATCAAACTTATCATAAACCTAAAGACTCGGTTATGTTAGGAGACCAGTCTTATGTAGCATGTGGACACAACTGTTCTTAAGTCATTAAGTATTTGGGCCATGTTATTCAAATTTACATCAAATAATTAAATGAGATTTGATTGATTTTACCGTCAGCGAAGAGATCCGGGATGTGGTGCAGCGGGGGGGAGGAGTCGAGAGCCATGATAATCAGCTGTTCAGCGTTTTCAGGGTTTTCAGACTATAAAAAGTGATAAAAGAGAGTTACAAAAGTGTTGTAATTGTGTTTTCAAACCCGCGAGGGGTTAATAAGAGATGGATACCAATGTCACGTACAGTGGTCAACTCAGCGTTCACGTGAGAAGTGATCAACTGACGCAGCGCGCGCTTATATACTGCTCCCGGGACGTTCTGTTGCCATGGCACCGACGCACCGAGCGTCTGTATTTGTTATATACCGTGCGCCCAGGACCGACGCACCGACTGACTGTTCGTCAGTATTTCTTTTTATCCAAAATCAAACTAACTTTACATTACGCTGCATCACACTCCTCCATTTCAGTCAAACTGGCTCTGAAACTATCTCACTATTAGATTCAGTTACTGCCTGTATAACTAACGTTTAATCACTAGAAACGTGACGCTAAAAGCGACTTATTTTGGTCTCTTGTGTTGAAAGCTGGCGCTGCTGTTGTCTCCTGCTGCACATATACACTTAGTACAAATCTCCTCTACCAGCAGCTTGTCTCCATGGAGATGTTATCGCTTGACCTGGAATGTTCCACAGTATGGCGTTAAACTTGTATGTCTTGCATTTATTCAGTTACAGATGTTTTCATTGCTGTATAATCTCTCTAAAACATGCATTATTCCTGTGAGCAGGCTCGCCTCTTCACAGATCTGAGTGTAACTTGTCCTGGTGCCATCAGCTGCTCGTCTCCATGGAGATAGTCAAGTTTTATTGCTCGGCCCCCGCCCGTCGACTGCCGCCCGGATCACTCTGCACCGGCCCCTTATGGATCCTCCCGCGGGTGGTGGGTCCACGTGAGGACGGCCCCACGTCGCTCCTTCGGGCTGAGCCCGGCCGGGCCCCGTGGGGAAAGGCCCGGCCACCAGGCGCTCGCTGTCGAGCACCCACCCCAGGCCTGGCTCCAGGGTGGGGCCCCGGTGACGCCGGTCCGGGCGACGTAACTGGCCTCTGTGTGTTACTCTTCATAAAGGGCTTCTGAACCGCTCTTGGTCTGACCCGTCCCCCTGGACCTGTTTGCCATGGGTGACCCTACCAGGGGCATAAAGCCCCCGACAACATAGCTCCCAGGATCATTCGGGCACTCAAACCCCTCCACCACGTTAAGGTGGCGGTTCAGGGAGGGGGGGACTTCAAATGTAACTGGTAATTGTCCTTGTCCGAAATTAAATACTAAAGAATATATTGACATAAACATAGCACAAATATAAAAATGCTGTGTGAGACAAAGCAGCAGAGGGCAGCATAACACAACCCCCTCACCTGATGAAGATGAAAAATGTTATTATAAGTAAAAAATACAACTTATCTATATTTATATATCGATTCAGGTATTACGTTAAAAACTAACAGCTTTGATTCATATTTTTAATCTGTTTTTGATTGATGAACTTGATGATGAACCTGGAAAACGCAAACGTGACCTTTGACCCTGACCCTGCATCGTGGCTGAAATGTTTAAAATCAAAATGTTACGATTTAATTCTCGTAGCGCCCGCATACATATGTATAGATTTTAAAGTGACCCTTGTAAAGATATATAAAAGTGTAGAAAACTAAAACTTTTTTTTAAGTGACGCATACAGTTTATGCAGGTTATGGCGACTACAGGAGAGGTTTTCGGCCGCCTTACCTTACATCAACTTACGTGTATTTACGTCCACTCACCTTAACTTACCGTCAGCGGTCAGACTCGAACCTGGGTCGTTATTCTAACTTTCACATGCTAAAAGAAATTTTTTATTTAAAAGCATTTTGGTTGTACTACTAGAATATGGCCGTGTAACCTACGTATATTCTTGTATTAGTTTTTTTTTTTTCCACTGAATATGATGTACAGTCAGTTCAAACATTCTTTCAGCTCAAAAATTATATTTGCGTTATTTAAGCAAATTTCATGAATCATGCCATTGCTGGAGTGGTTCAGAGAGTGGATCAGAAGAAGCAAGATAGGCACTGGGACAGTTTCTAGTCGTGTCTGTCTGTGTCTCTCTCTGAGGTGTTTGATGTGGATAGTGATTAAAATAAATACTTGATGCAGAAGAATATTAGAGAATTTAGGATCTATTTTTATTTTTTAAATTATGTTTTAAATGAAACATGATTACATTTGGTTTCTCTTTTTACATGTGTTACATTTTTTTGTCCACAAGATGGTGTAGTCGAACATATTGCATCCCTTGGCGAGGCATTGACTCCTGTACCGATACAATTGCCTGAAAGCCTCAGACGGTTCGTGGGGCTTCATTTGGCCATCACTACAAACCATTATTGTCTTTTTCGTTGTTAGTTTTTTCTGTGGTAGTTGACTAGCTACCGATTTGAGCGCAGGAAGAGAGCTGACTGCTCAAGCACGAGGGGGTAGTTTTTAGAGCAGGAGCTGTTTACGTCACATCCGCCTATTTGTACGTCACATCCGCTCATCTCTTCCGCATATCAGCCCGCCTCCCTCTCACACTGACCTACCGAGAAACACACGGACCTTTACAATACAGCAGTTTCAGTCTCTATGCTGCGTAAACTAGATGTTTTCTTCCTGTTTTCACCTCAGGGAGAAATACAGAGTCACGTGCGAAGCCAGGACGAGGCGTGTTATGAAAGACAGGAACAAAACAATGATCTCTATGCCTAATCACTCATTATTTAACAGAAGAAAGCAGAACACAAGTGGCTAGTCTTACATGGCTACAGCATTTTCCACTGTGTTTATGGATCTAGCGGTTTCAACTGCATTGTAAGTGTTTTTTTTCTTTTAGTATAATAGAAGCAACCCACAGTAGCCAGATATTCAACTTATTTATCCCAACAACTAATAACCACAACAATCCCTGGTTGAGAGGCCTACATATTAACTTTCCATTAACTAACACCCTATTATTAGTAATTTTAATGGCAATATACTGGTCACAACATGAGAATGGAAAAGTGGTGAGAGAAAGGGAGGGGAAAAGTTCATATCAGGACATCTGTGTTAGTCATATGATGGAAATAATAAGTCCATAATAAGCCCATTGACTTTACTGAGAACAGAATAAACCTGATTACTACACTGTGGTATATGTAACCAGCTATAATTTAGCCATATAGGCCTACTGCATTTTTCTACCTCCACACAAAAGAGCCACATTGGCCCATTTCAAGCCAAATTAATGTCAGAAAGAGTCATACATATAAGTGACAAGATGACATGATGATTAAATGAATTTGAATTAAAGAAGTAAGTCAACTGTTTGCAGCTATTAATATTATAAAGAATATATGTAATTGTTTGTATTTATGTGGACTTTGTGGACTTATTTGAAGTGTTTTTTAGGGGCTCTGGGGGTTTTGAGCATCCATCCATCCATTTTCTTCCACTTTATCCGGGGCCAGGTCGCGGAGGCAGCAGTTTCAGCAGGGAGGCCCAGACTTCCCTCTCCACACACACACTTCCTCCAGCTTTTCCGGGAGGATACTGAGGCGTTCCCAGGCAAACCGAGAGACATAGTCCCTCCAGTGTGTCCTGGGTCTTCCCCAGGGCCTCCTCCCGGTGGGACGTGTCCGAAACACCTCCCTAGAGCGGCGTCCAGGAGGCATCCGAAAGAGATGCCCGAGCCTCCTCAGCTGCTCCTCTTGACGTGGAGGAGCAGCGGCTGTACTCCGAGCTCCTCCCTTGTGACTGAGCTCCCCACCCTGTCTCTAAGGTGTGCCCAGCCACCCTGAGGAGGAAACTAATTTCGACCGCTTGTGATCTGTGATCTTTGAACAATTTGTATGTAATTTCCTGCATTCTGGTGTATTTTATGTGTAAAATCTTCTTCATGAAATTATCATTATTCTTTCTGATTTTATGTATGGGATTTGCTCAGATGAATAGTTAAAATTATTCCTAAACTTTTTTTTTCGGTCAAATCTAACCCTAACCCCAGTCGCATGTGGCCCTTTAGAGAGCGTTTGTGGACCCCTGCCCTAGACTGAAAAAATGGCTGGATTAACCTCCACCTGTGTCAAAATGTTCATGTTGTAGCCTGCATTCTTTGAAAGCTGTGGGTGTTTATTGTGTTGTTAACTGAGACAGCATTAACACATGAGTTTAACCAGTGGGGGATACCACTGGACCATGACTTCTGCTTCGGTTTCTTATTTTTCTCCAGCTCCCTCCAACCAAATCTGTGTTGACTTGGCCGTCTTGGTAAGATTTTAATTACACAAAACACACAATTTGTAGAACAGACTAATCAGTTAAAACACCACACTGCTGTCATAAGTCAACAAATGTGTTGCTGTTATATAAGCACTCTGCAGACCGAGAACACAAAGTCTAGGCCTGTCTCACTGTTTGGTTCACTTCAACTTCCTCTGTTTGAAAAGGACACAAAGGAGTGGCTCAAGTTACACTTTACCACTGTCCTGTGAAAGAAAGACACTTTAATGTTCATGATTACACTCTGAGGGTCTGTCACAGTTTCAACATTTAGCTTTTTAGTGCTGACTTTAATACATTGTCTAAAATGACAGTATGCTGATCATGTAACTCTAAACTAGCAGAAGAGACACACCATTCCAGCCTGTTCATCAGACTTCACCCTGTTTACTCATAGGTTAATTTGGATTTTATTACTGTATTATAGCCTACAGCGTTTATTCCCTTATGTACAAGTTCATACAAGATCCGGCTGAAGGGAAACAGATCCAAATATGAGCTGATGAGGGCGGGGAGGTTGTGGGTTGGGACAGGAGCACAGATGGAGCCAGCTAAAGGTTAACTGATAGAACTGAACTGATAAAAGATATTGTTCTGAGCTTACACTGTAAAGTATTGATAGATGTCACAGACCATAAAGATGAGTGTACATTACAGCCGTCTTTAAGCCTGGAGCACAGGGCAGCAGGTTTGGGCATGTGGTCAATAACACATGAGCTTTCACATTTCTATTCTCTCTGTGTATCGTATCCTGAGGCTGTAGACAACAGCAAAGAATCACTGATTTAGTTTTTAAATCCCACATAGATTACTAAATGCTTAAACTACAACTTCAATTTTTTTTTATTTATTTTATTTTGACCTTTGTAAATATAATTCCACTTGTTTTTTTATTGTGAAACCTTGCTGTGAGGCCTGTCTAAGCTCACTGATAATTTGTTTGATAGAAGCATCCCTGTGCCTCCCAGTTCTTCCCTGTTTTTTACCCTTTGGGGAGCATCAATCATTCATCAAAAGCAAATTGAAGCCGCTTGTCTGACAGTAAACACTACTCTCTGAGTTAATTAAGCCCAGTGTGCCGATAAAGTCAGCTTCTCTCCACTAAAACAGCACACAGCCAATTAAACTGAGAGAAAAGTTGTTCTTAATTTGATTTCTGTGGCTGATTCCCCTTGAAGCCCCCTCCAGCAATCTGATGATGCAGCTGGAGCCTAGAAAACACAGTCCTCAATTTCAGAGTAAACCCATTAACTGACTTTTTCATTTATTTTATTCATGTATTGCTCCTATTTAGTAATCTCCTCAAACACATTTGCACATTCTTTTCTCATAAACTGTAGCAAAACCTGTTTGGTGGAATGGAAACCAAATTTTAAAAAAAATTTACCAGGAATTTTCAAGGATTGGAAATGCAATTTAATTTAAAGACCACAAATGGGCGCTGTAGTTCCACTATCTAGAGGAATAAAAGGCAACCACACTCCGTAAATTGAAGTGAAATTATATCTTATTTCTTATAAAAAAAATATGTGAACACAAAATGATTTATCATTAATGTGTTCTCATTAGTATTTTTATTCAAATTGTTTTGTCCGTGACCACACACACATTGATATAATTTTACAGATTCACACCAATCCATAATCCACCCAGTATTCATTCCTCTGCCTCTTTCTGACTGACAGAGATGTGTCTTCTTTGTGAGCCAGTGCCTCTCCTTCCACAGTCATGCAGCACATTCAAACATGCAAGGTGAGTAAAAGTGTCTTGTAAAAAAAACCACAGCATCATTCTGTCCAAGTTTACCAAAAATTAACTAGAAATATCTGGGTTAGGGTGAAACATCCCCACTCAGCTATTACTGCCACCCAAATACGAACAAGACCCACCTCAGCCATTATACCAAACATGAGCTCTAGATATTAAAGAACATGGGACGATGGAGTAAACATCTCGTCTTTGGATGCCTAATTTAATTGACTGAAGTCTCTGCATAACCCAACATGAATCACATTACGAGCAAACCAGAGTGGGTTGAATTATTCATAAATAGTAGCCCATTGAAATCCACTCCCCAAAAGATGGTAATAGTATAGCATCAACTCCCTCAACCTTTCCTTATTTTTTTGCAAATTACCTTTCATGTCTTGTTCATTTCATTTGATTTCTTTCTGGCGTATAAGGTGTAGTTGCATTATGAATGGTGTGTGGCCGCCTGTAACTTTGACAAATGAAAACTCCCAAGCTGTGTGGCTGACTTTTGCCTTTTAATATTCGAGCACACCGGGTTTTTGTATGATAC
>JAIEZT010001240.1:28089-56912 GCA_019594935.1 Periophthalmus modestus
AACAGACTTTCTACACCAAACTATGACTGAAGACGTTCCAGGGGAGATATTGTGAATGTGTATTATCTTTAGTAAAGTGGTATGTGATATAGGCCTATTAACAGCACACTAGGTACGTTCGTGTATTTAAAGAGCACCTTGATCTGTGACAAAATGTTACTTCAATTTTGTAAACTCATTAAATGTAACCTTCATTCATTGACTCGTGTTTGGTCATTTTTAGGCATTTTGAAGGTGCTGTTATTCATGGATACATCGTGAAACATGACTTCTATACATTTTTTGATTGTTCATTTGTGTAGTTTTAATGAAGAACTCAAGGGCCCTTGTTCCTTATTCTATTGCACACCAGACAAGACCCAAGCTACAGGCTGTGCAAAGAGGCCCCCGAGACAATCCAGCGCATAACTCCAGGGTGTGACGCACCGATTATAACGTAGCCCGAGTTGGACACGTCATGCTGTCCTCGCTGTTTCCCAGAGCAGGCTCCGGAGCACTGCGCACACCCCTGTATCCGTGGATGTTCCAGGTACACTGCGTGCAAACACTCCTCACCTGTCGGTGTCCTGCCCAGGAGCGCTCAGCGACACTCAGAGGCGCATGGGGCTCATTTCTGGGGAAATGATTCAACAGTTTTTCATGTTCAAAAAGGCCAGCAATATAAAATTCTACTATGGGACGTAAGTTTTCATTTCATCCTTTATTTCAAATAAGGCCCTTTCTCTCGCACTGTGGTCGTGGTGGTTGTAAAAGTACACATTTATTTATCGTCAAATTACGACATTAATGTCAAAATGTCACGATTGGATTCTCGTAGCGCCCGCATATATACGGGTGGATTTTAAAGCGACCATTGTAAAGATATAAAAATTTTAAGAAAATGAGAACGTTTTTTTTAACATCTACAGCCAGGTTACGCAGTTGTACACACACAACCGGAGTCATCAGGGTAATTTTGCGTTCACTGTTTATGACGGTTAGGCTTACCTTGAATGAGCTCACCTTAAGGTCGTTGGCTGGAATCGAACCCGCGGCGTCTGGGCCGGCGGAATCTTCAGACGGCGCGGCGCTGACCCGTTACGCTGACCGCTACGCCACCGCGCCGCCCAGGCAACGGGCCGTAGGGCCCGTCGGATGTTATATTTAACACGGGTAAGCAGATGTACCGATAGAATTTGATTTTAGAGGCTGCTGCATGTACAAAAAACAGGCCTCGGACAGCTGGAGTGATTTATTAAAAAAAAAAAAAAAAAACTGGATTAAAATGTGTAGCCCAAATAATACAGTAATACTGATGTGTTTATCCTGTATCCATGGCAACCCCTAGTCCGCTAGCATTTCAAAGCTAGCCGGCTAGCCAGCTAGCTTTCAAAGCTAGCCGGCTAGCTTTGAAATGCTACACACTTTTTACACCAATGCAACAGACTTTCTACACCAAACTATGACTGAAGACGTTCCAGGGGAGATATTGTGAATGTGTATTATCTTTAGTAAAGTGGTATGTGATATAGGCCTATTAACAGCACACTACCGCTACGCCACCGCGCCGCCCAGGCAACGGGCCCGTCGGATGTTATATTTAACACGGGTAAACAGATGTACCGATAGAATTTGATTTTAGAGGCCAAAAAACAAGGCCTCGGACAGCTGGAGTGATTTATTAAAAAAAAAAAAAAAAATGGATTAAAATGTAGCCCAAATAATACAGTAATACTTGATGTGTTTATCCTGTATCCATGGCAACCCCTAGTCCGCTAGCCATTTCAAAGCTAGCCGGCTAGCCAGCTAGCTTTCAAAGCTAGCCGGCTAGCTTTGAAATGCTACACACTTTTTACACCAATGCAAACAGACTTTCTACACCAAACTATGACTGAAGACGTTCCAGGGGAGATATTGTGAATGTGTATTATCTTTAGTAAAGTGGTATGTGTGATATAGGCCTATTAACAGCACACTAGGTACGTTCGTGTATTTAAAGAGCACCTTGATCTGTGAAAAAATGTTACTTCAATTTTGTAAACTCATTAAATGTAACCTTCATTCATTGACTCGTGTTTGGTCATTTTTAGGCATTTTGAAGGTGCTGTTATTCATGGATACATCGTGAAACATGACTTCTATACATTTTTTGATTGTTCATTTGTGTAGTTTTAATGAAGAACTCAAGGGCCCTTGTTCCTTATTCTATTGCACACCAGACAAGACCCAAGCTACAGGCTGTGCAAAGAGGCCCCCGAGACAATCCAGCGCATAACTCCAGGGTGTGAACGCACCGATTATAACGTAGCCCGAGTTGGACACGTCATGCTGTCCTCGCTGTTTCCCAGAGCAGGCTCCGGAGCACTGCGCACACCCTGTATCCGTGGATGTTCCAGGTACACTGCGTGCAAACACTCCTCACCTGTCGGTGTCCTGCCCAGGAGCGCTCAGCGACACTCAGAGGCGCATGGGGGCATTTCTGGGGAAATGATTCAACAGTTTTTCATGTTCAAAAAGGCCAGCAATATAAAATTCTACTATGGGACGTAAGTTTTCATTTCATCCTTTATTTCAAATAAGGCCCTTTCTCTCGCACTGTGGTCGTGGTGGTTGTAAAAGTACACATTTATTCTCGTCAAATTACGACATTAATGTCAAAATGTCACGATTGGATTCTCGTAGCGCCCGCATATATACGGGTGGATTTTAAAGCGACCATTGTAAAGATATAAAAATTTTAAGAAAATGAGAACGTTTTTTTTAACATCTACAGCCAGGTTACGCAGTTGTACACACACAACCGGAGTCATCAGGGTAATTTTGCGTTCACTGTTTATGACGGTTAGGCTTACCTTGAATGAGCTCACCTTAAGGTCGTTGGCTGGAATCGAACCCGCGGCGTCTGGGCCGGCGGAATCTTCAGACGGCGCGGCGCTGACCCGTTACGCTGACCGCTACGCCACCGCGCCGCCCAGGCAACGGGCCCGTCGGATGTTATATTTAACACGGGTAAGCAGATGTACCGATAGAATTTGATTTTTAGAGGCTGCTGCATGTACAAAAAAACAAGGCCTCGGACAGCTGGAGTGATTTATTAAAAAAAAAAAAAAAAAAAAATGGATTAAAATGTAGCCCAAATAATACAGTAATACCTGATGTGTTTATCCTGTATCCATGGCAACCCTAGCCCGCTAGCATTTCAAAGCTAGCCGGCTAGCCAGCTAGCTTTCAAAGCTAGCCGGCTAGCTTTGAAATGCTACACACTTTTTTTACACCAATGCAACAGACTTTCTACACCAAACTATGACTGAAGACGTTCAGGGGAGATATTGTGAATGTGTATATCTTTAGTAAAGTGGTATGTGATATAGGCCTATTAACAGCACACTAGGTACGTTCGTGTATTTAAAGAGCACCTTGATCTGTGACAACGTTACTTCAATTTTGTAAACTCATTAAATGTAACCTTCATTCATTGACTCGTGTTTGGTCATTTTTAGGCATTTTGAAGGTGCTGTTATTCATGGATACATCGTGAAACATGACTTCTATACATTTTTTGATTGTTCATTTGTGTAGTTTTAATGAAGAACTCAAGGGCCCTTGTTCCTTATTCTATTGCACACCAGACAAGACCCAAGCTACAGGCTGTGCAAAGAGGCCCCCGAGACAATCCAGCGCATAACTCCCAGGGTGTGACGCACCGATTATAACGTAGCCCGAGTTGGACACGTCATGCTGTCCTCGCTGTTTCCCAGAGCAGGCTCCGGAGCACTGGCGCACACCCTGTATCCGTGGATGTTCCAGGTACACTGCGTGCAAACACTCCTCACCTGTCGGTGTCCTGCCCAGGAGCGCTCAGCGACACTCAGAGGCGCATGGGGCTCATTTCTGGGGAAATGATTCAACAGTTTTTCATGTTCAAAAAGGCCAGCAATATAAAATTCTACTATGGGACGTAAGTTTTCATTTCATCCTTTATTTCAAATAAGGCCCTTTCTCTCGCACTGTGGTCGTGGTGGTTGTAAAAGTACACATTTATTCTCGTCAAATTACGACATTAATGTCAAAATGTCACGATTGGATTCTCGTAGCGCCCGCATATATACGGGTGGATTTTAAAGCGACCATTGTAAAGATATAAAAATTTTAAGAAAATGAGAACGTTTTTTTTAAACATCTACAGCCAGGTTACGCAGTTGTACACACACAACCGGAGTCATCAGGGTAATTTTGCGTTCACTGTTTATCACGGTAGGCTTACCTTGAATGAGCTCACCTTAAGGTCGTTGGCTGGAATCGAACCCGCGGCGTCTGGGCCGGCGGAATCTTCAGACGGCGCGGCGCTGACCCCGTTACGCTGACCGCTACGCCACCGCGCCGCCCAGGCAACGGGCCCGTCGGATGTTATATTTAACACGGGTAAACAGATGTACCGATAGAATTGATTTTAGAGGCTGCTGCATGTACAAAAAAACAAGGCCTCGGACAGCTGGAGTGATTTATTAAAAAAAAAAAAAAAAAAACTGGATTAAAATGTAGCCCAAATAATACAGTAATACCTGATGTGTTTATCCTGTATCCATGGCAACCCTAGCCCGCTAGCATTTCAAAGCTAGCCGGCTAGCCAGCTAGCTTTCAAAGCTAGCCGGCTAGCTTTGAAATGCTACACACTTTTTACACCAATGCAACAGACTTTCTACACCAAACTATGACTGAAGACGTTCCAGGGGAGATATTGTGAATGTGTATTATCTTTAGTAAAGTGGTATGTGATATAGGCCTATTAACAGCACACTAGGTACGTTCGTGTATTTAAAGAGCACCTGATCTGTGAAAACGTTACTTCAATTTTGTAAACTCATTAAATGTAACCTTCATTCATTGACTCGTGTTTGGTCATTTTTAGCATTTTGAAGGTGCTGTTATTCATGGATACATCGTGAAACATGACTTCTATACATTTTTTGATTGTTCATTTGTGTAGTTTTAATGAAGAACTCAAGGGCCCTTGTTCCTTATTCTATTGCACACCAGACAAGACCCAAGCTACAGGCTGTGCAAAGAGGCCCCCGAGACAATCCAGCGCATAACTCCAGGGTGTGACGCACCGATTATAACGTAGCCCGAGTTGGACACGTCATGCTGTCCTCGCTGTTTCCCAGAGCAGGCTCCGGAGCACTGCGCACACCCTGTATCCGTGGATGTTCCAGGTACACTGCGTGCAAACACTCCTCACCTGTCGGTGTCCTGCCCAGGAGCGCTCAGCGACACTCAGAGGCGCATGGGGCTCATTTCTGGGGAAATGAAATGATTCAACAGTTTTTCATGTTCAAAAAGGCCAGCAATATAAAATTCTACTATGGGACGTAAGTTTTCATTTCATCCTTTATTTCAAATAAGGCCCTTTCTCTCGCACTGTGGTCGTGGTGGTTGTAAAAGTACACATTTATTCTCGTCAAATTACGACATTAATGTCAAAATGTCACGATTGGATTCTCGTAGCGCCCGCATATATACGGGTGGATTTTAAAGCGACCATTGTAAAGATATAAAAATTTTAAGAAAATGAGAACGTTTTTTTTAACATCTACAGCCAGGTTACGCAGTTGTACACACACAACCGGAGTCATCAGGGTAATTTTGCGTTCACTGTTTATGACGGTTAGGCTTACCTTGAATGAGCTCACCTTAAGGTCGTTGGCTGGAATCGAACCCGCGGCGTCTGGGCCGGCGGAATCTTCAGACGGCGCGGCGCTGACCCGTTACGCTGACCGCTACGCCACCGCGCCGCCCAGGCAACGGGCCCGTCGGATGTTATATTTAACACGGGTAAACAGATGTACCGATAGAATTTGATTTTAGAGGCTGCTGCATGTACAAAAAACAAGGCCTCGGACAGCTGGAGTGATTTATTAAAAAAAAAAAAAAAAATGGATTAAAATGTAGCCCAAATAATACAGTAATACTTGATGTGTTTATCCTGTATCCATGGCAACCCTAGTCCGCTAGCATTTCAAAGCTAGCCGGCTAGCCAGCTAGCTTTCAAAGCTAGCCGGCTAGCTTTGAAATGCTACACACTTTTTACACCAATGCAACAGACTTTCTACACCAAACTATGACTGAAGACGTTCCAGGGGAGATATTGTGAATGTGTATTATCTTTAGTAAAGTGGTATGTGATATAGGCCTATTAACAGCACACTAGGTACGTTCGTGTATTTAAAGAGCACCTTGATCTGTGAAAATGTTACTTCAATTTTGTAAACTCATTAAATGTAACCTTCATTCATTGACTCGTGTTTGGTCATTTTTAGGCATTTTGAAGGTGCTGTTATTCATGGATACATCGTGAAACATGACTTCTATACATTTTTTGATTGTTCATTTGTGTAGTTTTAATGAAGAACTCAAGGGCCCTTGTTCCTTATTCTATTGCACACCAGACAAGACCCAAGCTACAGGCTGTGCAAAGAGGCCCCCGAGACAATCCAGCGCATAACTCCAGGGTGTAACGCACCGATTATAACGTAGCCCGAGTTGGACACCTCATGCTGTCCTCGCTGTATCCGTGGATGTTCCAGGTACACTGCGTGCAAACACACTGTTGGTCATTTCGTCCTCATCATGAGCACCCATTGATGAAATATGACTCTTGACATGTACAATAATTTACATTTTTACTTTTACTTTTCTAGCCATTGTTCAGTTAACGCTCCAATTTATATTTTTTTGCAAAGACATAGCCAGTGTTCACCTAATGGATCACATCAACTTTTGTGTGATATAAAACTTGTGTGATAATCTGAACTTTTGTTTCCAGATGAAGAGGTTCATGAGGGGGATCTGGAGGACAGTGGCTACACAGAAGTGGAACCAAACCCAAGTGTGAGCCACAAATCTCTGAAATCTCGGAAGACTGAGCCCCAGGAAAATATAATGTACCATGAAGAACGAATTGGATCTGTGTAAAACTGATAAAGGAGTTTACTGTACATATTTAAATAAACGTTAAATCCATCGATCCATCCATCCATTTAAATATTGCGTGTGTTAATTGTTAATATAAAAAATTCTACACGACTGTCCATGCCTATATGTGTGAACAACATTTATGCCAGTCTGATCTTTACTTTTAAGACAATAGTATTCATGTTCATGGTTTCAATCTAAGGCAATGTCCTCCGTTGTCATAGCAATTAAGCAAATCAAATCAAAAATTCTGGCAAAGGTACACGACTTGCTAGCTTCTACAGCCCTGAATGCATGTTTTTTTTACAGAATTTTTGAGCACTTAAAAAAAGCTACTTTCCAGTAGACAAGCATGCAGCAGATTCCCCACCAGAAAAGTAAATTGTACTAAAAAATATTTACATTTGTATAATTCTTAAAAAAAAAAAAAAAAACAAATTCCAAAAAATTCCTCAAAAAAAAATCTTGTTTATTGACAGATTTTCAGACGCTCTTTCAGGGTGCTCTGCTGATCAGCTGCATCTTGTTCTTCATCTTCTGGAGACACGTTTCTTCTCATCAGCTTCATCATGGTCATAGCACCACAGCTGGTCCCTCCAAACCAGTTGTCATGAAAAAACAGAAAGAGAAAATGTTAAGACACTGAGTAAACCATCAAAATCAGCTTCTATGGAATTATTATTATTATTTTCTTACGTTTTTTGTCGTCAGTTTCATCATATCATAGCACCACAGCTCCCCCCTCCAAACCGGTCGCCATGGAAAAACAGAAAGAGACACAGCGTTAAGACATTGAGTACTGTAACCATTCAGAAGGAACTTTTATGGAATTATTATTATTGTTTTCTTACTTTTTTTTGTCATCAGCTTCATCACAGCTGACTCCTCCAAACCGGTCGTCATGGAAAAACAGAAAGAGACAATGTTAAGACCCTGAGTAAACCTTCAAAATCAGCGTCTATGGAATTATTATTATTTTCTTACTTTTTTTGTCGTCAGCTTCATCAGATCATAACACCACAGCTCGTCCCTCCAAACCGGTCGCCATGGAAAAACAGAAAGAGACACAGCGTTAAGATGATAAACATTCAAAATAAGCTTCTATGGAATTATTATTTTCTTACCTCATGTTTGTGATCAGGTCTCGTCTGTGTCCCTCAGTCGTCCAAAGTTTTAAGTCTGTCAACTGGACAAATCGTTGTAGGAGTGAAGACATTTCGCTGCTCATTCAAGCCGCTTCTTCAGCTCTGGTCAGATTTACTGGTGGACACGGCCTTATATCTGTCTGAAGGGAGGGACTAACTACACTGAAACTGTAAACATCTATTGTCTCCAGTTTCAGCTGAACCTATCTTATTCATCCTTTAATGACCGTGCTATTTTCTCTTTGATTTGGGTCTGAGTATGGAGTTGTAGATGGGGAGAGATTATGTCTCAGGCTCCATTCCTGTTTAAAGAAGGATTCTCTTTCCTAACAAAAATTGCTTTTTTTAACTCCCCTCTCAAAACATTTCTTTCCTCTGGCTAAGATCTGAACTTCACTATCTTCATCTTCTGGAGACACGTTTTTTTTCTTGTCAGCTTCATCCGATCTCAGGACCACAGCCGCTCCAAACCAGTCACTATGTAAAGACTCAGAAAGAGAGACATACACCATGTAGAGACATACACATCCAAAATCAGCTTCCACTGTCATTTTCTTACCTCATGTTTGGTTGATTATTCTTATCAGAGTCAAATGTTTTTTAAGTTCAGATGAATTAGAATAAAACACATAAACTCATAGGTTTATGTGTTTTATTCTATAGATACAAACTAAGTACTTAATTTACAAAAAGAAATAAAAAAAACATGTACATAACCATTAAAAAAACAAAACAAATACAAATACAAAAAGAGGAGAAGCAGGGACTGTCCCACTGAGCGGTGAGTCAGTGAACAAACCCACATCTCCAGAAACAATCATTCAAACAATTACACAATTTCTCAACAGTCTCCGATCAGACTGTTTACAAAGGCTTAAAATTGACCAGTAATTAAAAAAAAATACAACAACAAAAAGAGGAGAAGCAGGGACTGTCCCACTGAGCGGTGAGTCAGTGAACAAACCCACATCTCCAGAAAAACAATCATTCAAAACCCAGAATTATTTCTGAACAGTCTCCAATCAGACTGTCAATAAAGGCTTAGAATGAATTAAGTACATGAGTGTTTCATATAAGTTACCGTCACATAAAACACATTTTAGAAAACAAAAACAACAAAAAGAGTAGAAGCAGGGACTGTCCCACCGACCCACGAGTCAGTGAACACACCCAGACCTCCAGATACAATTATTAATTACAATCAATGTCACTATTTCTACACATTCTCCAATCAGAGTGTTTACAAAGGTTTAGAATTAACCAGAATAATAAAAAAAGAGGAGAAGCAGGGACTGTCCCACTGACTGACGAGTCAGTGAACAAACCCACATCTCCAGAAATTATTATTATTCACTCACAGTTCTATGTGAGATACTTGTTGAGAATATGGCCTCACTGCCTTAAAGCTCAATATAAAGGCTGATCTTTGTGTTACTACCTCCTCAAAAGACAAACACACAGCTTTGTTTGAGCAGAATTACCTTCAGTCCATCAGAAGGGGGCGCTACATTAGATGTAGTAGCTGCTGGTTTTGCAGGTCAGTATTGCACTGGGCTGGTGGGGATCTGAAGCAGGGTCAGAATACCCAAAGCCAGTCACGGTCTGGACTGTTTTCAGGTCTTTTTTGTGTCACACAAATATTAATTAGTCTTCAGTAGCTGCACTACTAAGTACTATAAAACACACTGCCACCTCTGACCCTCCTATGCCCAGAAAGGGCAAGGCGTACTTTGCAGGAATTTCGGTAAAAAACTGCAACACTCAGATTCAATTCAGAATAGTAATTACAGTACACTAAACTCAATAATTAAAGGTGTCTGTTGTTTTATGAAATCCTGCATAGTATTCCTTAACTTCAATCAACTCTTTTTAAATCAAGAAATCAAAAAATCAAGAAAGCCCAGAAAGGGCAAGGCGTACTATGCAGGAATTTCGGTAAAACTGCAACACTCAGATTCAATTCAGAATAGTAATTACAGTACACTAAACTCAATAATTAAAGGTGTCTGTTGTTTTATGAAATCCTACATAATATTCCTTAACTTCAATCTACTTTTTTAAATCAAGAAATCAAGAAAGCCCAGAAAGGGCAAAGCGTACTATGCAGGAAGTTCGGTTAAACTGCAACATTCAGATTCAATTCAGAATAGTAATTACACTAAACTCAACAAGTAAAGGCTATGCTTTTATTATTAATGTTTGTTGTTTTATGAAATCCTGCATAGTATTCCTTAACTTCAATCAACTCTTTTTAAATCAAGCAATCAAAAAATCAAGAAAGCCCAGAAAGGGGCAAGGCGTACTATGCAGGAATTTCGGTAAAAACTGCAGTACTCAGATTAAATTCAGAATAGTAATTACACTAAACACAACAAGTAAAGGCTATGTTCTTATAATTAATGTTTGTTGTTTTATGAAATCCTGCATAGTATTCCTTAACTTCAATCTATTTTTTTTTTTTTTTTTTTTTAAATCAATCAATAAATCAATCAATAAATAAATCGATGGGATGGTGGGCGTTGGTGGTAAATATCGCCGCAATGAACCAAGCTCTAAGTCTCAGAGGCTGAGAGTTCAGTCCTCGTCCGACTCAGAGTCTTGGTGGTGGTGGAGCCTGTACCACCAGCTGAGGCCCCCAGACGTCCCAGCAGAGGTGGAGGGGCGGGGATCCGGGGAGGACGGGCCTGGGTCGGAGGAGGAGCCTGGGTTGGAGGAGGAGCCTGGGTCGGAGGAGGGGCCTGGGTCGGAGGAGGGGCCTGGGTCGGAGGAGGAGCCTGGGTCGGAGGAGAGGCGCGGCCTCTTGGAGCTGGGGTCTTCTTCCTCTCCATCTCTGCTGCGCTTCCGTCCGCTGAGGGGAATGAAGTCCAGAGCAGGACCCACAGGAACAGGGAGGGAAGCAGGTGGAACGCAGGGTTCGGCGGAGGGGAGGGCTCCGAGGTCCAGAAGAGAAGGAGGGGGCGTCAGGGGACGACGAGGAAGAGGGGGAGGAGGGGGATGAATGGCTTCCTCTTCTTCTTCTTCTTCTTTCTTCTTCTTCTTCGGAGAGAGAGAGACTCTCTCGTAGCCAGAATCCTCTTCCTCAGACGGCCAAAAGTCCTCTTCATCAGACGACCAAAAGTCCTCTTCATCAGACGACCAAAAGTCTCTTCGTCTTCATCAGAAGACGAATACCTAGCCCATACACCAGGTCCCCTGAACTCACCTTGGACGTCCTCATCTGACGAGTAGTCCGGAAGAACCACAGGGTCCGCAGCCGGAAGAACCGCAGGGCCCAAGCCGGAAGAACCCACAGGGGCTGCAGCCTCTGCAACAGATTTGACAATGTTAAACACCCTTTAAATTGTAGCTAGAGCAAGTCAGTCATTGAAGAGGCCTTTGTTTGTATATCTGGATTGGACAAACCAAAATAAAACTGTAGGTGTATGACATCACTTTCTGACCAGTTCAAACAGCTTATTTTACTGTTACAGCTACTATTTCACTGCTGCTTAAGTCATTATTTGTGGTGTATTCCAAATACTGCATTGTGTGATTCAGACCTGAATTTGGTTATGTATCACACTGACCTGAGGCACTTTGGTAATTAAAAATAGACATGTAACAGCACACAGTTGTCCCACAGTGTTTTCTCAATTGGCTATTAAGAACACAACATTATTAATGTGAATTTATACTTGAGTAGAAATATTGGGATAGGCTAACTAGGCCAACATAATTGTAGTTTTTGAGAATATAACCTAACATTAAGCTACACTACAATTTGCTTGGTTCATGTGGGCCAATTTGATGAATTAATAATTATGAATATAGTAATGGATTATTAAATGGACCCAAGCCCAGTTTTTTTCAGGCTAATTCAATGGTTGGCTGGGTGGCTGTGGCCATGAGGAATTATGTCTGCATTTTATATCTGTATTAATGTTTATATTGTTTGTGTCTATTTTGCCCTGTGTGAATACAGGCCCTGAGCACGAGCAGGTGCACACGACTCCAGGCTGCGCTATTAAACTCATTACATCTAATACTGCACGTCCTTGCATGTATTTCCACACATTTATTCCCTTCAAAACACTGTAATGGCCTTTATGTTTATGTGAGTCTACAGACATGAAGCGCGTGGCAGTACGAGGCACGTGACTCTCTGGGGTTCACTACAGAAAGTGGAAACACTGGGCTCGTTTATAGTTTATAGGTTCACAGTTGCTACACATTCATACTCATTAATGATGTCTATGGTGTTAAACCGTCTAAACAAACCTCAGATGCAACGTTCAAACTAAAGCAAAACAACTGCGTTGCTATGGAGATCAGAACATGTTTTTCAAAGCATTTTTAAATATTCCAATTTAGAAGGGCGGGCGGGCGCCATTTTGTTTCACAAAATACCTCAATTTCTGATGAATTTAGACCAGAAAACAAAACAGATTTCCCATAAATGTGATGTTAACGTTTGACTTTGCACTCATGCTGATATATTTAGATCAATTTCACCAACTCCACCATTATTCAAACTGAAACCTGGAGTGAAAGTCGCAACCTATAAAACTTATCAAACTTATCATAAACCTAAAGACTCGGTTATGTTAGGAGACCAGTCTTATGTAGCATGTGGACACAACTGTTCTTAAGTCATTAAGTATTTAGGCCATGTTATTCAAATTTACATCAAATAATTAAATGAGATTTGATTGATTTTACCGTCAGCGAAGAGATCCGGGATGTGGTGCAGCGGGGGGGAGGAGTCGAGAGCCATGATAATCAGCTGTTCAGCGTTTTCAGGGTTTTCAGACTATAAAAAAGTGATAAAAGAGAGTTACAAAGTGTTGTAATTGTGTTTTCAAACCCGCGAGGGGTTAATAAGAGATGGATACCAATGTCACGTACAGTGGTCAACTCAGCGTTCACGTGAGAAGTGATCAACTGACGCAGCGCGCGCTTATATACTGCTCCCGGGACGTTCTGTTGCCATGGCACCGACGCACCGAGCGTCTGTATTTGTTATACCGTGCGCCCAGGACCGACGCACCGACTGACTGTTCGTCAGTATTTCTTTTTATCCAAAATCAAACTAACTTTACATTACGCTGCATCACACTCCTCCATTTCAGTCAAACTGGCTCTGAAACTATCTCACTATTAGATTCAGTTACTGCCTGTATAACTAAAGTTTAATCACTAGAAACGTGACGCTAAAAGCGACTTATTTTGGTCTCTTGTATTGAAAGCTGGCGCTGCTGTTGTCTCCTGCTGCACATATACACTTAGTACAAATCTCCTCTACCAGCAGCTTGTCTCCATGGAGATGTTATCGCTTGACCTGGAATGTTCCACAGTATGGCGTTAAACTTGTATGTCTTGCATTTATTCAGTTACAGATGTTTTCATTGCTGTATAATCTCTCTAAAACATGCATTATTCCTGTGAGCAGGCTCGCCTCTTCACAGATCTGAGGTGTAACTTGTCCTGGTGCCATCAGCTGCTCGTCTCCATGGAGATAGTCAAGTTTATTGCTCGGCCCCCGCCGTCGACTGCCGCCCGGATCACTCTGCACCGGCCCCTTATGGATCCTCCCGCGGGTGGTGGGTCCACGTGAGGACGGCCCCACGTCGCTCCTTCGGGCTGAGCCCGGCCGGGCCCCTTGGGGAAAGGCCCGGCCACCAGGCGCTCGCTGTCGAGCACCCACCCCAGGCCTGGCTCCAGGGTGGGGCCCCGGTGACGCCGGTCCGGGCGACGTAACTGGCCTCTGTGTGTTACTCTTCATAAAGGGCTTCTGAACCGCTCTTGGTCTGACCCGTCCCCCTGGACCTGTTTGCCATGGGTGACCCTACCAGGGGCATAAAGCCCCCGACAACATAGCTCCCAGGATCATTCGGGCACTCAAACCCCTCCACCACGTTAAGGTGGCGGTTCAGGGAGGGGGGGACTTCAAATGTAACTGGTAATTGTCCTTGTCCGAAATTAAATACTAAAGAATATATTGACATAAACATAGCACAAATATAAAAATGCTGTGTGAGACAAAGCAGCAGAGGGCAGCATAACACAACCCCCTCACCTGATGAAGATGAAAAATGTTATTATAAGTAAAAAATACAACTTATCTATATTTATATATCGATTCAGGTATTACGTTAAAAACTAACAGCTTTGATTCATATTTTTAATCTGTTTTTGATTGATGAACTTGATGATGAACCTGGAAAACGCAAACGTGACCTTTGACCCTGACCCTGCATCGTGGCTGAAATGTTTAAAATCAAAATGTTACGATTTAATTCTCGTAGCGCCCGCATACATATGTATAGATTTTAAAGTGACCCTTGTAAAGATATAAAAAGTGTAAGAAAACTAAAACTTTTTTTTAAGTGACGCATACAGTTTATGCAGGTTATGGCGACTACAGGAGAGGTTTTCGGCCGCCTTACCTTACATCAACTTACGTGTATTTACGTCCACTCACCTTAACTTACCGTCAGCGGTCAGACTCGAACCTGGGTCGTTATTCTAACTTTCACATGCTAAAAGAAGATTTTTTATTTAAAAGCATTTTGGTTGTACTACTAGAATATGGCCGTGTAACCTACGTTTATTCTTGTATTAGTTTTTTTCCACTGAATATGATGTACAGTCAGTTCAACATTATTTCAGCTCAAAAATTATATTTGCGTTATTTAAGCAAATTTCATGAATCATGCCATTGCTGGAGTGGTTCAGAGAGTGGATCAGAAGAAGCAAGATAGGCACTGGGACAGTTTCTAGTCGTGTCTGTCTGTGTCTCTCTCTGAGGTGTTTGATGTGGATAGTGATTAAAATAAATACTTGATGCAGAAGAAATATTAGAGAATTTAGGATCTATTTTTATTTTTTTAAATTATGTTTTAAATGAAACATGATTACATTTGGTTTCTCTTTTTACATGTGTTACATTTTTTTGTCCACAAGATGGTGTAGTCGAACATATTGCATCCCTTGGCGAGGCATTGACTCCTGTACCGATACAATTGCCTGAAAGCCTCAGACGGTTCGTGGGGCTTCATTTGGCCATCACTACAAACCATTATTGTCTTTTCGTTGTTAGTTTTTCTGTGGTAGTTGACTAGCTACCGATTTGAGCGCAGGAAGAGAGCTGACTGCTCAAGAACGAGGGGGTAGTTTTTAGAGCAGGAGCTGTTTACGTCACATCCGCCTATTTGTACGTCACATCCGCTCATCTCTTCCGCATATCAGCCCGCCTCCAGCTCACGTGACCTACCGAGAAAACACACGGACCTTTACAATACAGCAGTTTCAGTCTCTATGCTGCGTAAACTAGATGTTTTCTTCCTGTTTTCACCTCAGGGAGAAATACAGAGTCACGTGTGAAGCAGGACGAGGCGTGTTATGAAAAGACAGGAACAAAAAATGATCTCTATGCCTAATCACTCATTATTTAACAGAAGAAAGCAGAACACAAGTGGCTAGTCTTACATGGCTACAGCATTTTCCACTGTGTTTATGGATCTAGCGTTTCAACTGCATTGTAAAGCAAAGCTTATTTATCCCAACAACTTAATAACCACAACAATCCCTGGTTGAGAGGCCTACATATTAACTTTCCATTAACTAACACCCTATTATTAGTAATTTAATGGCAATACACTGGTCACAACATGAGAATGGAAAAGTGGTGAGAGAAAGGAGCGGGAAAAGTTCATATCAGGACATCTGTGTTAGTCATGATGGAAATAATAAGTCCATAATAAGCCCATTGACTTTACTGAGAACAGAATAAACCTGATTACTACACTGTGGTATATGTAACCAGCTATAATTTAGCCATATAGGCCTACTGCATTTTTCTACCTCCAACAAAAAGAGCCACATTGGCCCATTTCAAGCCAAATTAATGTCAGAAAGAGTCATACATATAAGTGACGAGATGACATGATTAATAAATGAATTTAAAAGAAGTAAGTCAACTGTTTGCAGCTATTAATATATTATAAAGAATATGTAATTGTTTGTATTTATGTGGACTTTGTGGACTTATTTGAAGTGTGTTTTTAGGGGCTCTGGGGGTTTTGAGCATCCATCCATCCATTTTCTTCCACTTTATCCGGGGCCAGGTCGCGGAGGCAGCAGTTTCAGCAGGGAGGCCCAGACTTCCCTCTCCACACACACTTCCTCCAGCTTTTCCGGGAGGATACTGAGGCGTTCCCAGGCAAACGGAGAGACATAGTCCCTCCAGTGTGTCCTGGGTCTTCCCCAGGGCCTCCTCCCGGTGGGACGTGTCCGAAACACCTCCCTAGAGAGGTGTCCAGGAGGCATCCGAAAGAGATGCCCGAGCCTCCTCAGCTGCTCCTCTTGACGTGGAGGAGCAGCGGCTGTACTCCGAGCTCCTCCCGTGTGACTCAGCTCCCCACCCTGTCTCTAAGGGTGCGCCCAGCCACCCTGAGGAGGAAACTCATTTCGACCGCTTGTATCTGTGATCTTTGAACAATTTGTATGTAATTTCCTCCATTCTGGTGTATTTTATGTGTAAAATCTTCTTCATGAAATTATCATTATTCTTTCTGATTTTATGTATGGGATTTGCTCAGATGAATAGTTAAAATTATTCCTAAACTTTTTTTTCGGTCAAATCTAACCCTAACCCCAGTCGCATGTGGCCCTTTAGAGAGCGTTTGTGGACCCCTGCCCTAGACTGAAAGAAATGGCTGGATTAACCTCCACCTGTGTCAAAATGTTCATGTTGTAGCCTGCATTCTTTGAAAGCTGTGGGTGTTATTGTGTTGTTAACTGAGACAGCATTAACACATGAGTTTAACCAGTGGGGGATACCACTGGACCATGACTTCTGCTTCGGTTTCTTATTTTTCTCCAGCTCCCTCCAACCAAATCTGTGTTGACTTGGCCGTCTTGGTAAGATTTTAATTACACAAAACACACAATTTGTAGAACAGACTAATCAGTTAAAAACACACACTGCTGTCATAAGTCAACAAATGTGTTGCTGTTATATAAGCACTCTGCAGACCGAGAACACAAAGTCTAGGCCTGTCTCACTGTTTGGTTCACTTCAACTTCCTCTGTTTGAAAAGGACAACAAAGGAGTGGCTCAAGTTACACTTTACCAGCTGTCCCGTGAAAGAAAGACACTTTAATGTTCATGATTACACTCTGAGGGTCTGTCACAGTTTCAACATTTAGCTTTTTAGTGCTGACTTTAATACATTGTCTAAAATGACAGTATGTTGATCATGTAACTCTAAACTAGCAGAAGAGACACACCATTCCAGCCTGTTCATTAGACTTCACCCTGTTTACTCATAGGTTCATTTGGATTTTATTACTGTATTATAGCCTACAGCGTTTAGTTCCCTTATGTACAAGTTCATACAAGATCCGGCTGAAGGGAAACAGATCCAAATATGAGCTGATGAGGGCAGGGAGGTTGTGGGTTGGGACAGGAGCACAGATGGAGCCAGCTAAGGTTAACTGATAGAACTGAACTGATAAAAAGATATTGTTCTGAGCTAACACTGTAAAAATTGATAGATGTCACAGACCATAAAGATGAGTGTACATTACAGCCGTCTTTAAGCCTGGAGCACAGGGCAGGAGGTTGGGCATGTGGTCAGATAACACGTGAGCTTTCACATTTTCTATTCTCTGTGTATCATATCCTGAGGCTGTAGACAACAGCAAAGAATCACTGATTTAGTTTTTAATCCCACATAGATTACTAAATGCTTAAACTACAACTTCAATTTTTTATTTAATTTTATTTTATTTTGACCTTTGTAAATATAATATCCACTTGTTTTTTTATTGTGAAACCTTGCTGTGAGGCCTGTCTAAGCTCACTGATAATTTGTTTGATAGAAGCATCCCTGTGCCTCCAGTTCTTCCCTGTTTTACCCTTTGGGGGAGCATCAATCATTCATCAAAGCAAATTGAAGCCGCTTGTCTGACAGTAAACACTACTCTCTGAGTTAATTAAGCCCAGTGTGCCGATAAAGTCTGCTACTCTCCACTAAAACAGCACACAGCCAAATTAAACTGGAGAAAAGTTGTTCTTAATTTGATTTCTGTGGCTGATTCCCCTTGAAGCCCCCTCCAGCAATCTGATGATGCAGCTGGAGCCTAGAAAACACAGTCCTCAATTTCAGAGTAAACCCATTAACTGACTTTTTTCATTTATTTTATTCATGTATTGCTCCTATTTAATAATCTCCTCAAAACACATTTGCACATTCTTTCTCACAACTGTAGCAAAACCTGTTTGGTGGAATGGAAAACAAATAAAAAAAAAAATTTACCAGGAATTTCAAGAGGATTGGAAATGCAATTTAATTTAAAGCCAACAGATGGCGCTGTAGTTCCACTATCTAGAGGAATAAAGGCAACCACGTCCATAAATTGAAGTGAAATTATATCTTATTTCTTATTAAAAAAATATGTGAACACAAAATGATTTATCATTAATGTGTTTTCAGTATTTTTATTCAATTGTTTGTCCGTGACACACACACACATTGATATAGTTTTACAGATTCACACCAATCCATAATCCACCCCAGTATTCATTCCTCTGCCCTCTTTCTGACTGACAGAGATGTGTGTCTTCTTTGTGAGTCAGTGCCTCTCCTGCCACAGTCATGCAGCACATTCAACATGCAAGGTGAGTAAAAAGTGTCTTGTACAAAAAAACACAGCATCATTCTGTCCAAGTTTACCAAAATCTAACTAGAAATATCTGGGTTAGGGTGAACATCCCCACTCAGCTATTACTGCCCACGGACAAGACCACCTCAGCATTATACAAAACATGAGCTCTAGATATTAAAGAACATGGACGATGGAGAAACATCTCGTCTTTGGAATGCTAATTTAATTGACTGAAGTCTCTGCATAACCCAACATGAATCACATTACGAGCAACCAGAGTTGGGTTGAATTATTCATAAATAGTAGCCCATGAATCCACTCCCAAAAGATGGTGGTATAGTATAGCATCAACTCCCTCAGCCTTTCTTATTTTTTTGCAAATTACCTTTCAGTCTTGTTCATTTCATTTGATTTCTGGCGTATAAGTTGTATGGCATTATGATGGTGTGTGGCCGCCTGTAACTTTGACAATGAAAACTCCCAAAGCTGTGTGTGCTGATTGTGCCTTTAATATTCGGAGCACACGGTGTATGAATACGCTGAGGTGGAGCCACGGTGCTGTCCTGTATGCCAAATTGTGTTGGGCTTGAGGGACCGTCTGAGTCATCAGTGACAAGGCCTGGGTCTGATTCCAACTGCGCTCACTCACCTGGGGGCTGCGGCGCCACGTATTAGGAGGAGATTTGTTGGAAACGAAACACATTCCTGGGGTAAAACACATTCCTTGGGGTAAAGTTAAAGTCTTTTAGTCTAATAGGCTAAAAGTGCACAGAGAGCCCAAATGAACATCCAATCTTGTGCATTAAAGGGTTTTTTTGTGCATTAAAGAGAAAATTAATTTGTCCATATCTGCAAGTCCATTTTCATGAAAGCAATCTGAGGACAGAGCCGCAGGGTAATGACCTCCACTCTTATACGAGGCTGTCATTATGTCATGCTTTGAGCCAAAGTGTACTCAAATACAGCATTTATTTTGCAAATTGACCTTAACAAACCTGTGCTTGTCCAGGTGCAGTGAATTGCATTGTTTGTTCAGATCCTGTTTTCTGAAATTGAAATTCTAGGATTCTAAAAGTCTGGCAAAAGAGACAGAAAAGAATGTTTGTTTTTTCCCGCAGCAACATCATTTGGACGAGACGGGATTGTGTGAGTGAACTGTCATTAAAATGTTGAAGGGAAACTGTGGCTAGAGCAAAAAAAGCAGGTTTTTGGTGAGAAAAGAGCTGACTTCATAAACTTTATAAGATGGAGTCACTTTATTTATAGAGACACACACAGATTTTGACACCACTGGACTTATGTAATCGTGGTCTATAAACACTATATTCTGCACTGAATTTAACCCTCAGTCAACCCTGCTATAATAAAAGTTTATAAATAATTCTGGTTTCTGTTTTGTCCCCTTCATTTTGACCGTGTCCTTAGACTTCAGCCCCTCCTACACTCGGATATGAAAGTACTACCCGACTAAACCGTGGGGGTTCAATGGGCTGCTCCCTGCATTGCAATATTAGATTCTTTTCTCGAAACTGGACAAACAAAAGAGATTTAAGGTGTCTCTTGTATGAAATGAGCCATAATAAAAACTCTTCTCTGGGTGAACTTTTGAACCTCTCTCTCAAAACATCATAACGACACAGTTGGTGGCTGAAAAACATCTTCGTTCAGCGTTCACCAAACTATTAAAGTCATTTATCAAAAAATCACTGAGTAGCAGCCTCAGCTCTATAGACAAAACCTTAACTTATTCATTCAAAGAGCACTATATTACTAGGATTTAAATATATTCTTGACAAAAAAGATCAATAACACCTTCAGCACATGCAAAAAACAAAAGTTAAAACTGAATCATTATCAAGGGTCTGCAGTTTACTTTGACCACATTCAGTCCCTGTCAAATGAAAAAAAAAACCTTTTAGACCTTCTTGTGGAAATAATTGAAGTAGCCTGAGATTTGTACAGAGGCAAAAGGCAACATTTTTTAACATGATCCAGAGACATACTGCCATTGTAGGGAGTATTATAGCCTCTCATAACATACTGTAGGTCATAAGAATTTCAGTGATGGGACATTCAGCTCCTTTATGAAATCCAAATCTGTGTTTAAAATGGTTCAAACTGAGAGTGGGAGTGTGTTTACCCTTTGGAATTATGGAAATCTAAATAAAACGTTGCATTATAATATGAATATTTAAAACGAGCTTTTAATATGATGCCAAAAACTCACTCGTATCGCCTGCTCTGCTTGGTTGAACATTTATCTGCATAAAAATGGATAGAAATGATAAAGAAAAAGGTTCATCACTAAAGAATTTAAACCATATAGGGTGCACATGTCACATATTATACCACTAGCTCTGTATTGGAATGATATTTATTTGCTGAAACAGTTTATAGAAGCCAAAAATTAACATATTTTTAAAAAGTGCTGAGATTTCCTGCTGTTGAAAGGGTCAGTCAATCACACTCTCTCCTGCCATGTTCAAAGACGTCGCTTTGACCTCACTGTTGAATATTCATATAGACGTACCACCATCATCAATATGTTTATGACAGCTTAGAAATAGACCTAGATTCTGACAAAAGTGAATTTATGGAGCATCACGCCTCATTTACTCCACAGACTTTGACCAAATCTGGACTTTCATAAAAGAAGAGTGCCCAGATGTTGCAGTTATTTAGTGTTTTAGTGCAGTGGTTTTAAAAGGATGGTGCAGGTGTTTCTGGTGACACTTTTGGCCCTGGTTTCGTTTATTTGTTCTGATTGTGGTTCAGCTTTTAGAGTGATGGGATCAGACCTTTTTTTAGTTCAGATTTATACCTGTTTTAGTCTTGTTTCAAACCTGGTTTTGATAATGACACATGGAAACCAAAATATTTCATTCAGAATCAATGATAAGAGACGTATTTAACATATACAGACTTTTTTTTTTATCTAAAGGTGCACTATGTAACTATGTAACTTTTTTGCTTGTCTCCATGGAGATATTATTGCTTTTCCTGAAACTTCTATCCATGGAGACAAGCAAAGAGATGCGTCTGTGGAGATGCAATTCCGCTCACTGTAAGAATTCATATTTTTCAAGGTATCTTTTAGTAAGAAAAATACTTGTGATTGAACAAATATGAGATAAGAAGATAAATTTAATGCCATACGGTGGAACATTCCAGGCAGAGCAACAGCATCTCCACCTGGACAAGCATGTGACGGACCCCTGCACAGTAAGAGTTAAACAGTGCGCCTTTAGAGTTGTGTAAATTTCATTAGTCTGGCCTCTTTTCACAGGTTGACATATATCGGCGGTGATGTCTTGCTCCCGCGGGTGCAGCCTTGAGTTTTGTTCCTGTGGCACGTCACATATGTTGACAGATGTCTTCAAGAACAGATTGAGGCAGCCATAGATCCCACAGGGCCAGAGTGACAAGGACAAGCAGCAGCTGGGACACAAACCCCCTCACTTCAGCTGTGAGCGTTGTGAGGTGTGATAGAAACACATTTTAAATCCAGTCTGCCTGTGTTTTCTGGGACTTGTCTGCAAACGTCACAGTGATTGTAGCCGTGCCCAAATCGTACCTGCGGTTGCGGTGATTTATCCCTAGCTCCAGCCTGACACTTTCGATGGTGGCGAGAAGCACAATTGTTCTATTTGGACATGTCTGACATTTAGCGACGTGGAGGACAGGAAAATTGGCCATACGTCAAGTCAAACATTTTTTTTTTTTTATATTTCATACTCGTCTTCAATATTTTATTTACATACAGACATGGCGGAAAAGAAAGAAATCAGAAGAACCACAAAAAGGGAAATATAGTACAACCAAAGCATCTGAAACTGTGTTATGAGCAATATAAGCTTCCCACAAAATGTCACGATGCTTAAAGGTCCACAAAATTAACTCCTGTGGGCTTTAAACCACGTTAGAATATTGCAATCTCCTCAAAAACAGACCTGGAGTTGTGTTTTGCTTCAATCACACATGTTTTTTGAGTAACATTTTATTATCAGCCAAAGCTCAAAAATGCTCTGCTCCACCTTGTGATGTCATGAAGTGGTAGTTTTCAGCTCCTTTTACCTTTAGTTCAGCAGAAATCAGCAATTCCAGGGCTGAAATCATCCAAATGACTTTAGTGAAGGTGTGTGGAGTTTAAAAACACAGTGGAGCACTTCCTGTATCACCTCATGACATCACAAGGTGGAGTGTTTTCAGTTTAAGAGCAAAACTTAATGTAAATATGCAGATTTGTGCATGAATGAAACAAATTACAACTCCAGGTATGTGTTTGATAAGGAAACAGTATTATAACATCAGAAAACAGGGTAACGAGGGGCCTTTAATTAAAAACAAGCACATTAAGCTCCACTGCAGAAACCTACATGAAAAAAGTACTTCAAAAATTAGCGATGCAGGGCTTTGATACTAATGAAAAGAGGGTGTGTGTTCAGTAAAACATTTTTCGGGGTTTGTGAATGAAAACACTCCTCCTTCAGTTTTCGCAGTTGTTTGAATGTATCACTGTGAATGCATCCACTGATCTGCATTCACACACATTAAACAAGTTAAAAGTGCTTTTCTGTCAGACTAGCCTCAGGATGATACTGTGTTTATTCATTTAACCATGGGCAAAATGTCTTGTCACTTGAGCTGGCAGTGAAGTGCAGTCTCTCCTGAATCATGTGTGGATGTACTTTGCCCCACACATTTTTGGTGTGTCCCGGAGCAGTGTTCTTTTGGCACCTGCGTAGCTCGGATTTTTTCCTCATAGCTGCATTGAAGAGATATACAAAAATAAGAATTAGACATTGGAATTCAAAAATTGGAAAGTCTAGGGTGTAATAATAACAGCCATTATTGAGAGAAAGTGTCACCTCACCTCCAGTCTCTCTCTCTCTAAAACCTTCAAATCAGGCGAGAAATCTAGAGGTAATAATGGACTCAGACTTGAACTTTAACAGCCACATCAAATCAATAACATCTGCAGCTTTTTACCATCTAAAAAACATGTCAAAAATCAAAGATATACTGTCAAAACCAGACTCAGAGAGACTTATCCTGCATTTGTCTCCAAGTTAGATACTGTAACAATCCTGCTCACTGCTCCTGGCCTCTCCAAACGAAGCCTTAAGACAGAACAGTACATCCAGATAGAACACTGCTGCTCATGGTCTGACTAGAACCAGGAAGAACTTCACACATGTGTCCTGTGCTCCTGTGTCTGTGTCTCTGGCTCCTGTGGCTCAGAGACTTTAAAGCAGCTCAGTGTGAACAAGTCTCTCCATGAACCAAAGAACATCTCCCACATGTTAGAGCCACAAGAACCATCTCACACTCTGAGGACTAAACCAGGACTAAACTAAAGACTAAACCGGGACTAAACCAAGACTAAACCAGGACTAAACCAAGACTAAACCAGGACTAAACCAAGACTAAACCAGGACTAAACCAGGACTAAACCAGGACTTAAAGCAGGATTAAACCAGGACTAAACCAGGACTAACCAGGACTAAACCAGGATTAAACCAGGACTAAACCAGGACTAAACCAGGACTAAACCAGGACTAAACCAAGACTAAACCAGGACTAACCAGGACTAACCAGGACTAAACCAGGACTAAACCAAGACTAAACCAGGACTAAACCAGGACTAAACCAGGACTAAACCAGGATTAAACCAGGACTAAACCAAGACTAAACCAGGACTAAACCAGGACTAAACCAAGACTAAAAACCAGGACTAAACCAAGACTAAACCAGGACTAAACCCAGGACTAAACCAGGATTAAAGCAGGATTAAACCAGGACTAAACCAGGACTAAACCAGGACTAACCAGGACTAAACCAGGACTAAAAACCAGGACTAAACCAGGACTAAACCAGGACTAAACCAGGACTTAAACCAGGACTAAACCAGGACTAAACCAGACTAAACCAGGACTAAACCAGGACTAAACCAGGACTAAACCAGGACTAAACCAAGACTAAACCAGGACTAAACCAGGACTAAACCCAGGACTAAACCAGGACTAAACCAGGACTAAACCAGAGGACTAAACCAGGACTAAACCATTACTAACCAGGATTAAACCAGGACTAAACCCTAAACCAGGACTAAAGACCTAACCAGGACTAAACCAGGACTAAACCAGGACTAAACCAGGACTAAACCAGGGACTAAACTAGGACTAAACCAGGACTAAACCTGGAGAATCAGTGTGTTCCTGAAGATGTGAGACAGACCTCGACTTTGACGATGTTTAAATCCAGGCTCAAAACGGTTCTGTGACTGATTTTACTGATTTTCTGCACTTTTCTCCTTTCTCTTATGATCATTATTTGTGATTATTTATGTTCTGATTTGTTGTATTAATGTCTTTCTTATTCTGTAAATCTTTGCGTACCAACTGTGCTGTACAAATAAACTTGTCTTGAATATTGTGACACACTATTTCTAAATGCACAAGATCATATTTATTTTGAACCTACCCAGTTTTTATTGTTCTAGCAGCAAATAGTGCAGTGTTTTCAACTAGAGCCGACAAAGGCCTAAGGTCACTGGTGTTTTGGTGTGTTTGCTGATAAAAGAAAAGTTACTGTTTGAGTGAAAAACAACAGTATAATTATTTCTGCAAAAAGAAAAAAACAAGACTCCTAAATAACTGTGTAATGCTCCTGGTCCTGCACCGGCATCATTACATCTCCTCAAGCAGCGGCGGCGGCGGCGGCTTCCCTTAACGCTGCACAAGTCGAAAAGCATTGTTAGCAGTATTCAGGCTCTAAATTGAGTTCCTTCAAAAAGAAAAAATGGCAAAAGCTGTTAGTGAAATAAAAAATAAACTCATGCCTCCCGTGTGGAGTTGAGGAAGGAGGAGGCAGGGGGTAAATCTGGTGGGACATCTCGGCTTGTGAATAGTCAAACCCATTTTACAGCAGCCACATAGAGAGAATGTAACTGCGCTGTAAATATTGTGTCATGGTTTCACAAAGATATTGTCTTGTCTTTGAAATATTACACCCACTGCTCTGCTGCCAACTATTGTCTGAATAATTGTCTTCTTTGGTTTGTCATTTCTTTTTCTGTGGTTGTTTCTTGTCTGCTGGAATTGTGGTATTTGTTCCATTTTTTTTACAAGCTTTGAGGCCTCTCTTTTTCATCTACCAAATAATAATACAAACTTGCATAATTCTCTGGTTAAATTAGAGAGTTAGAGTTTTCAAGGGGCAAGGAGAGAAAAGGATGGAGTTAGCGACCAAACGGAGACATATTCTGACCATTAGCAGACAGATGTTACCATTAAAATATTTAAGGCAGTCAATGAGATGTCTAAATTTAAACAAGACATCCATTTTAACATTATACCCATGGGTGCAATGGCAGATGATGAAGTACGTTAAAGAAAAGAGGTTCAGAAATACGATCTTTGAGTTAATTGAATCCCTTTTTCCTTTTGGCTGCTCACTTTTGGGTTTGCCACAGTAAATCACCAGCCTTCATCTACTCCTCTGCATCCTCATCCCTCATATCAACTTTCACCATCAAAAATCCTCTCTGTGGGTTTGCTCCAGGCCTGCTATCACTGTACTAAACACTTATCTTCTGTGCATGGCCAAACCATTTCACTCTGACCTTAGATATGTTGTTCTGTGGGATAGTATCAAAAAGTTTAAATCAAAGCAAACAATGAGTGCTATGGTTCAATAATCCAATTATGGGTGGAGTTCTGCTCGGTTCCTCGTGTGGATTACAGAGTTCAGTGCAATTTAACACAGAAATAGTCACATTTATTCCTTTTAGGTCTGAAAATGTTGTTTAAGTAAAGTAATTAAAGCCAGACGGAGAGGTTCTGTGTTAAAACAAAGATGCTCATCACACATGTTTTTGAGTAACATTTTATATCAGCCAAAGCTCAAAATGCTCTGCTCCTTGTGATGTCATGAAGTGGTAGTTTTCGGCTCCTTTTACCTTTAGTTCAGTCGAAATCGGCATTTCTAGAGCTGAAATCATCCAAATGATTCTAGACGAAGGTGTGTGGAGTTTAAAAACACAGTGGAGCACATCCTGTATCACCACATGACATCACAATGTGGAACAGAGTGTTTTCTGTTTGAGTGAAAAACTCAGCCTAAATATGCAGGGTTTGTGTGTGAATGAAACAAAATACAACTCCAGGTATGTCTTTGATAAGGAAACAATATGAAAACAAAGATGCTGATTTGATCTGAATAGTTTTAGTCCATCCTCGACAAAAAAGGTACAATTATTTATGGTGGAAAATGATGTTTATCGTTTTTTTTTTCAATCAGCATCGGGTATTAGTAGATCGTCACATTTTTATATTAGCGCTTTTCCACCTTTCAAGGCACTTTACATCAAGGAAAAACTCACCCACAGACACCAGACACTGGAGGCAAGGTGGTTAAAGCGTCTTGCCCAAGGACACACACAACAGCATTCATCTGTGAGGGCTGGAATCGCACCACAACCTGTGAGTTATTGCCACTCGAACAATGATGATTATGTCGAGAGCAGGATTTGAACCGCCAACCTTTGAATCAGTGGACAAACTCAAACGCTCTCTATCTATCTATCTATTATCTTTTTTTATTTTTTATTTTTTTGTGCATGTACGATTTTCCTTCTGTTCTATGTGTGCGGTGCAATGCTGGAATTTCCCCAGTGTGGGACTAATAAAGGCTTATCTTATCTTATCTTATCTTATATCTTAACTTAACTGATCTTATCTTATCGTATCTTAAACAACTGAGTACGTCGCATCTTATCGACCCTTTTCGCTAAAACGAGTTGAAGTTTCAGTATCACGAGGACACGATTATCCAGTCTGTAGAAAGGAGAAACAATGCAGATAATAGAGTTAGAAAGGACTGGCTGATTCCTGTGGCTGCCCCTGAAGGGTACAGTCCAAAGCAGAAGAAAAGCCAGTTCAAAGTGAGACGCACACATTAACATATAGCTGCTGATATTTGCATCATACTTCATGATACACATCAGAACAACCGCGGGGAGGAGCCGCTTCCTCCCTCCAAAAATGTTAATTACGAAAGGAGAGCAACCCAAAACAATATGCCCTACCTGGGGGATAAAGAATTAAAATTAGCTCACAAAGCTTCAGGCGTCTTGCTGATAATGAGCAAGCATCACTTTAACATTTCAAGGCGAGCTGCGTGGGTTGAAATTATAGAAATACCACTTGTAAATGTAATGGGACTATAATGTTTGGTCTGGTTCTAAGAGATAATTATGTGCAGAGTTTGAGTCAAAGGCGACGCCACTTTAAAGCACCTCCTTTTCATTTTGCTAATTTTTGCAGCGAGCTCGATCTGAATCAGCTGTGGACCATTTAATATGTACGACGCGAGGAGCAAAATATCTAAAAGAGTTTTGTTCGTCCGAGTTACGTTCCATCCAGAAGCACTGAAGTCTGAGAGCTGCATTACCGCCGTCTATCCTCCCTCGTATGTCTTGTGATATTTCACTTATGTCTCTGTGTCGTCCCTTGATGTCGGCCGGTGGATGTAATTTCAAATAATTTCCTTTCTTTGTAATGCCATCTATTTTATAAAGTACCCGATGTCCTGGAGTCACACAGGCTCGTAACAATAAAACATCTTCCGCCACTGGAGATCCAGTATGGCGCCATATCCTCGTATCCGGCGTATTTTGTGACCACATATGGTTGTTGTGCAGAAGGTATAACCGTGCAATTGTCAAAATATATTTATCTTCTTCTCCAAATGTCTCCTTGCTCCAAAGAAAAGGCTCGTGTAGTTGTCCATTTCTAATGTCGTCACTATCACTGTCCCTTTCTAGTATAAAGCAACATTCCTTTTCATTTTTACCCAAATTCACTCTTTCTTCCCTTCAGCAGCTGCCCAACACCCATCTACCTCCCTCCAAATCATCGTTTCTTTCTTTGCATCTATTGACCTCAGCATACTTTTGTACAAACGTCCACCAGTCACTTTTAACGGCATTTTGTACAAACCAGAGTCATAAACAACGTAAGCGAAGATCCATGTTAACATAAAAAAAATGATATTATTTTTAACAAGCAACAGTCT
>JAIEZT010001241.1:0-38913 GCA_019594935.1 Periophthalmus modestus
CCCTGAACCAGACCCCCTCCGGCCCCTGAACCAGACCCCCTCCGGCCCCTGAACCAGACCCGCTCCGGCCCCTGAACCAGACCCCTCCGCCCCTGAACCAGACCCCCTCCGGCCCCTGAACCAGACCCGCTCCGACCCCTGAACCAGACCCGCTCCGACCCCTGAACCAGACTCCTCCGGCCCCTGAACCAGACCCCCTCCGGCCCCTGAACCAGACCCGCTCCGACCCCTGAACCAGACCCCCTCCGGCCCCTGAACCAGACCCGCTCCGGCCCCTGAACCAGACCCGCTCCGGCCCCTGAACCAGACCCCCTCGGCCCCTGAACCAGACCCCCCCCGGCCCCTGAACCAGACCCGCTCCTGGCCGGCCCTGAACCAGACCCCCTCCGGCCCCTGAACCAGACCCGCTCCGACCCCTGAACCAGACCCGCTCCGGCCCCTGAACCAGACCCGCTCCGGCCCCTGAACCAGACCCCCTCCGGCCCCTGAACCAGACCCCCTCCGGCCTCTGAACCAGACCCGCTCCGACCCCTGAACCAGACCCGCTCCGACCCCTGAACCAGACCCGCTCCGGCCCCTGAACCAGACCCCCTCCGGCCCCCGACTGCTCCTAGAAACACAAATACTGTCTTCTGTTATTGGCCAATATCAGGTTTATAACGTCATATAAGAATTTCAAAACGTCCATTTCACAGACGCAGAATAAACTCAGACTAAACCTGAGGCGGACGGATTTGTGACTTTGAGGAGTTTTACTCAGAGAAAACACTGCGGTTGTTTTGGAGATATTGATCTTTCAAATCAGGAATCATCTGCACTTTATCGTGAATTCACTGAAACTCAGAGAAGAAGTTACACATCAGGACAGTGGCTCGGCTGGTCCAGCGTTTGTCCACCGACCCACAGGTTGATGGTGTGATTTCAGCTCCTGTAAATCAGTGCTGTGGTTGTGTCCTTGGGCAAGACACTGGGTACACCAGCGGTTTCTCGATGTAAAACGGTTCCCTCGTTTCTTTTCCTGCCGCTGTAAAAGCAGAGTTTAAACGTCGACTTTAAGAACACGGAGGATACAGATGAAGCTTGTGTCTGTGAGCTGAGGCTGTAGGTGGAGAGCAGAGAGAGAATCCCCCTCTGCTCCTCGGCGTTCGCTCCGAGTGCTGCGGAGAATCTTAATAGGCTTTGGAGTCACATATGGGGATTTCCACTCGAGTCTCTGCTCAGACTCACACGGCTCGGTCTTAACGAGCTCGGGGAGGCACCTGACGACAGCAGCACAAACACCACATGTGATCAGCTTCATTTATCAATCAATAACCTTTTACCCGCTGATGGCGCTTTAGCAGATAATATAAAGATGATTTGTGCTTCTGCAGAACGGCTCATCGTGGGATTGTTTGTTGTTTTCCGTGGCTCTGCTCCGACAGGACGGAGGGATGAGAGATTCTGACTCTTTTCCTCTCGGTTTTCACGGCTCAAACCTACAGAGATTTTACACTGCGCTGAGTAAAAATCACATCTCTGTCTGGAGTTTACAAAGAGCAGCTGTATTTCATCGTCTTATTGCTTGTGTTGTTTGAGTATTTTTGGTTTAAATATATCTCGAGCTGTGGTTGTTTGTTTGCTTTGGGTTTGTTTAGATTTTCTGCAGTTTCACACTTGGTTTAGTCCGAGTTTTAACCTGGTCTCGTCCTGTGATGGACTGTGGATTTGTAGATTTGTAGATTTGTGGATTTGTAGATTTGTAGATTTGTAGATTTGTGGATTTGTAGATACAGAATATTTTCTTCATGGTTCTTGTTCTGGACTCACTGGTCTGACTCGTGGGACAAAGTCTGACTCTGTCCTTCAGGTTCACAGTTTGAATCTGCACAGCTACAAAACACAAACCTTTGACTTAATATTCTAAAAGATTGTGAAATACATTCGTACAGTTACAAGGCAGTTTTTTAAGGAAAATGAGATATTTTTGCAGCGTCTGGTTCAGTAAAACATGAACCTCCCTGATTTTAAACAAAGACTTTTTTTGTTCAGACTTTCGGTCGATAGAAGCAGTTTGTTTGTTTAGTTCATGTGCTCAGCCGCCTCACTACAGTGAGGGATTTATCTCCTGCACAAGTACAAGAGTACTACAAGAGTACTACAAGAGTACTACAAGAGTACTACAACAGTACTACAAGAGTACTACAACAGTACTACAAGAGTACTACAAGAGTACTACAACAGTACTACAAGAGTACTACAAGAGTACTACAACAGTACTACAAGAGTACTTCAAGAGTACTACAAACTGTCTGAACAAGAGAGAAGTACGAGTCTCTGTGAGGTTTCACAGTCGCTGCGGCTCACACTCAGGAGCGGCTCACGCTCTCGGAGTTACGGCTCACACTCTGAGTTGTGGCTCACGCTCTCAGAGTTACGGCTCACACTCAGATTTGTGGCTCACCCTCAGCACATTTTCATAATGAAGTCTTGTGTTGTTTAGATGAAAACGTGACATCAGGAGCCGTGGTTGTGTTTTTGTGTTTTTGTGTCAGAGAAACAAACACAGGCCTGAAATATGAAATACAAACATCACTTTTCTTTGGTTTTGTTTGTTTTTCTTTGGTTGTACTTCTGCAGCGAGGAGCTTTTTCAGTCACTCCTCAGCTCCACCTGATCATGGTTTTTTAACGTCTCCTCTGGGGCTGGACAGATGATCTCCCACGAGAACCACGGCCCTGAACATGACCCTGGTTCTGACTCCACGTCTCAGTGAGGGTCACAACGAGAGACTCTGCTCTTCTGCACAAATAAAACACAAACAAACCCATATTCAGCTTCCAAAATGAAACTGTCACTACAGCTTTGCACAAAATGCTTAAAAATATCATTTAATTCCCTGCAAAGACCAACACATTCCTCACACTCCCGTCGCAGCACTTTGGGTTTTTACTGATTTTTCCAACAAAAGCAGCAAAAGTGATTAAGTTTGTGTCTGTGTGACTCTGAATGTCACTGCTCCATCCATCATGTTCTTCTGTTCATACAGGGCCAGCAGGGGGCAGCAGTCTAAACAGAGACTCCCAGACTTCCCTCACCCCAGACATGTCCTCCAGCTCCTCCGGTTTGACCCCGCGGCGTTCCCAGACCAGCCACGAAAAGGACATTTTGGGAAGTGAGGCGACACGTTTATAAATGATCAAATTCTTCCTTTTTTTCCACTTTTCTGAACCTTCAAACTTCACTTCCAGCGGCGCTCTTTTGCCACGAAGTACAAACGAACACAAATAAAAACAAACGTTATGAGAAAAACTGAAAGGCCAAGCTCCTAATGGAAAAAAAAAATAATTGCCGTGTTTTAGTGTTCCTCTGTCCACCATTATTCTGCCGCTGCACAAATCCAATTGAATCGTACAGCAGCAGAATTTAAATAGGCCCATTTTCAGCGGCTGCACTTGTGACGCCGGGAAAACAATTTAACAAACATTGATTAGTACAGTAACGTGAGACGAGGACGAGTCGGCGCCGTTACTTCAGCTCACTCTGCTCACGGCGACGGGAAACGTAAACGGGAATTCTGATTGGACGTTAATTAAGAGTAAACATTTATGTGTTGGATTATGTACCAAACATGAAGAAGAGTGACAGTTTTACCTCCCTCAGGATTTATACACATCACACCATCCTGAAGTCTGCTCCCGGAGAAACACGTCAGAGCATGAATAATACAAACATCTGCGTCAGGATCCAGGGTTTGTGCCACTGCGAAGAAGAATATGTCAGGATTTGTGTTCTGCTGTGCATTTAGCTGAAAAAAACTAATAAAACTAACAAAAAAAACCTATAATAAAAAAAAAATAAAAAATATATATATATAATAATAATAATGGCAATAATAAATAAATAAATAAATAAATAATAATAATAATAATAATAATAATAATAATAATAATAATAAAATAAGTACATAAAAATAAATTAATTAATTAATATAAAATTTAATAAAATTAATGAGAGTAAGAGCCCATTTCTCCTATTATTTAAACTGTATCTTATGAAAATAATAATAATAATAATAATAATAATAATAATAATAATAATAATAATAATGATGATAATGATAATAATAATGATAATAATAATAATAAATAAGTACATAAAAAATAAAATGTGACGATGTCGACTCCCAGACGAGGGGCACGAGCCAGTTTCCCCGATTGATAAATAAATCCACAAATCTGAATTAATGACCAGAGATTAAAACTATTTAACAAAAACATTTTAGCCATGTCCGTTTTACCGTGTGACGTCTGAAACGCAGCGTTACATAAACCGTTTAAGATTCTCTGGCCGTGTTCCAGACTCGTTAATCTTCATCATTAATCTTCATCATTAACCCCTTTTGAATAATTTACAGTAGTAACGTTCAGGCTGATGGCACCGGCTCAATTATACAGGATGGAAACGGCTAATATTTGAGATGCATAATTATTTAAACCAAGTGAAACGTTTATGTAGATCAGGAGTCAGCCACTCCCTAAAGAGCCACTACGGCTCTTTAAAGCCTCCACATACGGCTCTTTAAAACCTCCACTGCGGCTCTTTAAAACCTCCACTACGGCTCTTTAAAACCTCCACATACGGCTCTTTAAAACCTCCACTGCGGCTCTTTAAAGCCTCCACATACGGCTCTTTAAAACCTCCACTACGGCTCTTTAAAACCTCCACTGCGGCTCTTTAAAACCTCCACTGCGGCTCTTTAAAACCTCCACATACGGCTCTTTAAACCTCCACCACGGTTCTTTAAAACCTCCACATACGGCTCTTTAAAACCTCCACTACGGCTCTTTAAAACCTCCACATACGGCTCTTTAAAACCTCCACTGCGGTTCTTTAAAACCTCCACATACGGCTCTTTAAAACCTCCACTACGGCTCTTTAAAACCTCCACATACGGCTCTTTAAAACCTCCACTGCGGCTCTTTAAAACCTCCACTACGGCTCTTTAAAACCTCCACTGCGGCTCTTTAAAACCTCCACATACGGCTCTTTAAAACCTCCACCACGGTTCTTTAAAACCTCCACATACGGCTCTTTAAAACCTCCACTACGGCTCTTTAAAACCTCCACTGCGGCTCTTTAAAACCTCCACATACGGCTCTTTAAAACCTCCACCACGGTTCTTTAAAACCTCCACATACGGCTCTTTAAAACCTCCACTACGGCTCTTTAAAACCTCCACCACGGTTCTTTAAAACCTCCACATACGGCTCTTTAAAACCTCCACATACGGCTCTTTAAAACCTCCACCACGGTTCTTTAAAACCTCCACATACGGCTCTTTAAAACCTCCACTGCGGCTCTTTAAAACCTCCACATACGGCTCTTTAAAGCCTCCACTACGGCTCTTTAAAACCTCCACTGCGGCTCTTTAAAACCTCCACTACGGCTCTTTAAAACCTCCACTGCGGCTCTTTAAAACCTCCACTACGGCTCTTTAAAACCTCCACTGCGGCTCTTTAAAACCTCCACTGCGGCTCTTTAAAACCTCCACTGCGGCTCTTTAAAACCTCCACTGCGGCTCTTTAAAACCTCCACTGCGGCTCTTTAAAACCTCCACTACGGCTCTTTAAAACCTCCACTGCGGCTCTTTAAAACCTCCACTGCGGCTCTTTAAAACCTCCACTCTAAACAGGGACTCCTAGACTTCCCTCACCCCAGACACGTCCTCCAGTGGGACCCCAGAGAGACATAGTCCCTCCAGTGTGTCCTGGGTCTTCCCCGGGGCCTCCTCCTGGTGGGACATCAGCCTCAGCTGCTCCTCTCGATGTGGAGGAACAGCGGCTCTACTCTGAGCTCCTCACTCTATCTCTAATCCGCTTGTATCTGTGATCTTTTGGTCATTACCCAGAGTCATGATCATAGATGAGGGTAGAACATAGACTGAGGTAAATCCAGAGCTTTGCCTTTCGACTCAGCTCCTTCTTGACTTATTTTAAATTCATTTCTTAATCACTTTGTCTCGTTACTTTTTAAAAACCTGTGTCTCTTTCTGACTTTCGTTTGGTTTGAAATGGGCCAGTGTGACTCTTAAAAAGAATAGACAGTAGAATGTGCTCTGTGAATAACAAAATGTCCTGTCTTTAACAGAAAAACGCCGTACCTGTCGTTTAAACCGCTCCAAACCAGTTTATATTTCACTTTTTCAGCTGTGACTGGTCTTGAGTCTTACTTTACATATAAAACACCCTCAAAAACAAAGAAAAAAAACAACTTCTTGTGCCGACATCCATCCAAACTCACCAAGTGGCACTGCACATTTCCTCCACACATCCCCGAGCCCTCTCAGACCACCTGTGCATTACCCAGGAGGCCGTGCGGCGGCTGGCTCGGACTACTAAGAGACGAACATCTGCCGGAGGAGGGAACGCTCGCTCCGCCGCCGCTCTCTGAACCGCCGCCACCGCGCTCGCACTCAGAAGTGGAACTGCAGTAATGAGATTTACTTGTCGAGGAAGGCGAGTAGATTCATGACATGTGTCGGGAGAGTAAACGCGAGGAGGATGGCCCTGTAGGGGGCGCTGTGCCGCTGCCGTGTGGAGACCCTCAGGAAGCTAAAAGAAACATAACTCACTGTAATAAATCTGTGACAAGTGACACGACTCAGAACCGACCACAGACATGCAGAGAAAAGAGACATTTACATCGACATTTTTAAGATTTAAGAAGTTGGCTCCTGTTTGTGTTTTTTTGTTTCATTCTCAGATGTTTAACACACAAACCCTGCAGATTTAGAGCTCCTCTGTGTTTTTAAACTCCATAAGCCCCTGACTTTTCTTTTCCGCTCATCTCTCAGTCGCGTGTGTGGATTTCATCACAAAAGCACCGACACAAGTCTCTGTGTTTATTGATTTTGCAGAAGAAGAAGAAGATCAGACGTCTGAGGTGAGACTTTACACCGAGGCCGAAGGAGCAGACGTCTGAAGAGACTCTGAAGGCTCCACGTGGATCTGGAGATTACTGAAGACGTCTGACGTCTGCTTCGAGGACGATGACAAAGACGAGGAGAGTGTCGTGGATAACGGTGTCCCTGCGTTTGATCGAGGAGAAACAGGAAGCTCTCGCTGAGTCTGTGAAGCTCCGTGAAGGAGACAGACCTTCCCTGAGGTCACCTGTTTCATGTGGATGAGAAGACTCGAGTGAAGCATCAGAGGCGTTTATCCCACAGACCTGGAGCAGACGCACAAGTGGATTATTGATTGGAACTTAAACACAGAGAAGAAGAAGAACAAGAAGAACAAGAACAAGAAGAAGAACAAGAAGAAGAAGAAGAACAAGAAGAAGAAGAAGAAGAACAGAAGAAGGAGAAGAAGGAGAAGGAGAACAAGAACAAGAACAAGAAGGAGAAGAAGAACAAGAACAAGAAGAAGGAGAAGAAGGAGAAGGGAGAACAAGAACAAGAACACAAGAGAAGAAGAACACACGCTCGTACGGCTGGTGTATCAAGACTCGTTCACTAGAATCACTGGAATCCCTTGAACTGCCACTTATCTCGACTGAACTAACGTCAGTAAAAAGAGCTGTTCACCTGAAAACTACCTCTTCATGACATCACGAGGTGGAACAGAGCGTTTTGAGCCGTGGAGATGTTACAGACTAATAATTAAACAGAACTCCAGGTCTGTTTTTGAGGAGAAACTGTGTTTTAACCTGGTTTAAAGCTCACAAGCGTCAACTTTGAGTAGTGTAGGACCTGTAATGTTGTGATTATTTTAGTCAAAGTTGTGTTTCGATTGATTCATGTTTGTGTTGTTCTGTATTGTTCTGCAGTGAAGGTTTGAGAGCGTCATAAATGTACGGCTCAAAATAAGAAATACAGTAATAAAAAGACATAAGTGGAGCAGTTTCTGTTATTAGAAGGTGTAACATCTATATTCTGATGAAAAATGCAAACAAAATGCAGAAATAAATGTCGTTTCCTGAGCTGGCAAAAGGTTCACGCCCCTTTTTTTGTAAAAACAGAAGTGCACTGAAACAAACTGAAACGAACTGAAACGAACTGAAACGAACGAGGAAACGATCGTCCATAACTTACATTTAGTGGATTTTTCTCGTGTGACAGACGTGACAGAAAGTTCCTGCGGTTTGGCGTCAGACACTAGGGGGCGATAAAAGGACTGGACCCTGATGCTAAACATGTTTTTTTTTCATATTTTCATGTCAAACTGCTGTTAATCCTCACGTTTTTCTCATAGAATAAAGAGACAGACTTTTTCCCTGTAACGTTTAGTTTTTATTGTTTTGTTTGGAGGTAACTTAAGTGTAACTCGTGTTTTTTGTTGGATTTGTTCCACGGTGCAGTTTCGTGTCTGTGCTAACGTCAGTGAAAAACAGGATTCATTTTGTCTCAGTTTAGGCTTGTCACAGTTTTCTCTCACTGTTATGATTTTTGTGAGTTTACGCATCATTTTGAGGCTCTTCTCCCATAGAGGTCGACTGCTAGGTGGCGCCGTTGAGTAGTGGACACGGGACATTGCTGCGATGCCAATTTGATCACGTTTTTTGCCGGACTGATTGATCCTACACCTGGTCTGGGGACTTTTTGTCCTTCAGGCAGTGAAATAACAGCAGATTTTATTCAGGATCCAAACACTTGATCACAAATTTACATCATTTAGTCATTAAGAAATTACATATAAAATGGGAGATGTTCACTCGGGGCCGACAGAGGCTTGTGCTAATCCAGTTTTTCGTCCATTGGCAGCGATTTCACACATGAAACAGAACATGTCTGTATGTTGAGACATTTATATCCCCCAAAAACCATAACACGTCGTCTTTAAACAAGCGCCAGAATGTGACCAGGGTCATTACTGGATGTATCAAAGGTTGGCTCTGGAAAGTCCATCTTTTTTGGAAAAGGACCCACTGGAACAGCTGTCCACTCGTAATGAGTTTGGACGTGATGTCTCGGTGTTTGCCTGACTCAGACGGAGGATGAGCCAGTTGGACAAAGTGCCAAAAAAAAAGAGGAAACAGTAAAGTTTGGTCCATTTGTCAAAACGGGCCGTATGTTTTATTGTGTTTGGGGACTGGGACGGACAGAGGGACGTGCTGGGGGACAGAGGGACGTGCTGGGGGACAGAGGGACGTGTTGTGGGACAGAGGGACGTGCTGTGGGACAGAGGGACGTGCTGTGGGACAGAGGGACGTGTTGTGGGACAGAGGGACGTGCTGTGGGACAGAGGAACGTGCTGTGGGACAGAGGGACGTGCTGTGGGACAGAGGGACGTGCTGTGGGACAGAGGGACGTCTCTCACCCTAGACACTTCCTCCAGGACCTTAAAAGGTCTTAAATGACACCGTCATAAAGTGGCAGAGTGAGACTGGGCTCGTGCAGCGACGGCTCGTCAGGCTGAAGAAGATTCTTGATTGATTTCAGTTCTAGTCTGGAGTAAATGTGTCAGTTCCGCCGCGGGTCCCGTGTGATGGAGTCGACTGTCAGTCAGCGACCGAGATGGGGCCGAGACGGGGCCAGACGGGGCCAGACGGGGCCGAGACGGGGCGACGAGTCAATATCACATCACGCACCAAACGAGGAAACAAAGTCCTCAAGAGGAAACCAAACAGACAGCGGCAAAAATCACTACGACGAGGCAATTTCACTGAGGTGTTGAGTTTCCTGTAAACTAGAGAAGTAAAAGCCCCGTGCATCACAATAAATATTGAAATAAATGTAAATGTCAAAATAAATATCACAATAAATATTAAAATAAATATATATTAAAAAAAATTCTAAATAAATATCAAAATGAACATCAAAATGAATATTAAAATAAATATCTAAATAAATATCTAAATAAATATTAAAATAAATGTAAATGTCAAAATAAATATCAAAATAAATATTAAAATAAATATAAAAAAAAAGATCTAAATAAATATCAAAATGAACATCAAAATAAATATTAAAATAAATATTTAAAAAAAAGATCTAAATAAATATCAAAATGAACATCAAAATAAATATTAAAATAAATATCAAAATAAATGTCAAAATAATGATGTGATATTGACTCCAGGATTTCTAAAATGATCCAGATGATTCTAGTGAAGGTGGAGTTTAAAAACACAGTGGAGCACTTCCTGTATCACCACATGATGACATCACAAGGTGGAACAGAGCGTTTTCAGTTTGAGAGAAGAGAAGAACTCAGCCTAAATATGTCGAGTTTTTGTGAATGAAACTGAAACAAAACACAACTCCAGGTCTGTTTGAGATCAGAAAACAGTGTAACTCTTTAAGGTTTAGTTGGTCGTAACTTATTTCCAAAACCATAAAAGTATTTAAAACATGTAAATTCCAAACTGGAGTCTCAGTTGCTCCCGTGACACTTTACTAAGTTTGCTAATTGTGTTTTCTGACGTGATTTGCAACAATGTGGTTTATGCAAATCAGGATTTTTTTTATTATGCAAAATGAAAAATAATAATTTACAAGTAGCTATTTATTTTCTGCAAATGAAGCGAAGTCTCCAAAACGACGGCGCCATCGTCCTCCAGAGGAACGGATTCACAAACAGCAATAACGCCGCCGTCTGGAGACATTTGCCAAAAGCCACATTAAACAAACAAAGTACAAATCAGAAAAACAACCTCTGTGAAAGACAAAATAACAACTTTAACTTTACATAATTGGATTAATATTGATATAAAAAGTGCAGAAAAGCCTGTGCTGTGTTTGAACTGTTCACCATTTGGATTTTTGAAAATGGATTAAACAATAAAAGGCACAAATCCAAAAAGAAACTGGTTCTTCAAAAAAAAAAAAAGTTCAAAATATGCAGCTGAATTATTCAAAAGTTATTATTAAAAGTCAAGAGAGTCCCTTTATCTTGAGCCGTGACGGATCTTTTCTCAATTTACAATGATAATCATGATTTATTTATGCTGCATTTTACATTTCAGAATAAAATAAAAGTCCAAATGTATCTGCGGTTGGGAGAGTTTAAAAAGTAAAGACGAGTGGACAATGCTGAAATCTCACCATCTGTTATAATTTACACATTTAAATCACAAAATCCAACAAAACCACTTCACTTATTTCTACAGAACTAAAGGTTAAAGGAGATGTTCACTTGAAAACTACCACTTGATGACATCACAAGGTGGAACAGAGCGTTTTGAGCTTTGGAGATGTGACAGACTAATAATAAAGTGTGACTCAAACACGTGAATGAAACAAACACAGCTCCAGGTCTGTTTTTGAGGAGGAAACAGTGTCAGAACATGGATTAAAGCTCTAAAGGGTCAGTTTGTGTGATGTATTTTCTGGACGATAAATGTCACTTTTGTTCATTTTGTCGGGGCCGTGACTTATCCTCAGATGAGACTTATATGTGAAATGATTCAAATCTATAATGTCACATGTTCTTGTCACAGTCGAGGAACATTTAACATTAACACATTACATCATTTAAAAGAGAAACACTGAACTCTTCATCTTCCTCTGGAGCTGGTGGAGTTGGTGGAGTTGTTCGTCTTCGACACGAGGATGAAGAATTCAGTGGATTTATTGATTTGGACTGAGATCCAGAGTAAACCTGTTGTTTTTTCTTCTTTAGTTTGTGATTAACTGTTAATATCTGACGTGAACAAACCAGACTCATGTTCAGTTCTGTCTGAGCTTCAGCTGAATAAATATAAATGTGACGTTAGTGTGATGTTCTGATGTTCAGCCTGTGATAAAACGTCTGTTCTTGGTCTCGGATTTTGTAAAATAAATTTCCTCCAAAAATGCAACTTATATGTTTTTTTCTTCATTATTCTGCATTTTTTGGCTGGTGCGACTTAAAATACTTATTTTGTTTGTTTGTTTGTTTTGCATTTTGAACAAGAGAAGAAAAAAGTCCAAGTGCTCTCGTTGGGTTCTGTATAAATAAAGAACGATAGGCTAACAGTGATGTAATTAGCATTTTTGTTTTTTGTTGTATTTTAGTTTTTTTGTTGTATTTTTTGTTGTTGTTGTATTGTAGTTTAGTTCTTTTTTTTTTTGCATTGTAGTTTTTTGCTGTATTTTAGGTTTTTTTTGTTGTATTTTATTTTTTTTGTTGTACTTTATTATTATTATTATTATTATTATTATTATTATTATTATTATTATTTTGTATTTAATTTTTTTGTTGTATTTAATTTTTTTGTTGTATTTTAGTTTTTTTTGTTGTATTTTAGTTTTTTTTGTTGTATTTTAGTTTAGTTTTGTTGCATTGTAGTTTTTTTTGTTGTATTTTAGTTTTTTGTTGTAATTTTTTTTTTTTTGCATTTTATTTTTTTGTTGTAATTTTTTATTTTTTGTATTTTAGTTTAGTTTTTTTGCATTGTAGTTTTTTGTTGTATTTTAGTTTTTTGTTGTAATTTATTGTTATTATTATTTTTATTATTTTTTGTATTATAGTTTTTTGTTACCTGCTATTCAGCCTGTTCTTCTCTAATTTATTCTTATTCTTATAACGTGATTTAAAGATAAAATGTTCTTGGTTTCTTCTACAGATTCTACAGAGATTTCTTTGAGAAAAACAGTTGGGTGGTTAAGACGTCATCTGGTTCCTGGAAGGTGTAACTGACGGTGTTCCCGCCTCCAGCTCGTTCCGCAGCCTGGACACTCGCTCAGTCCTCACGCCGTTAGACTCCAGAGAGATTCAATGAGACGTATAGTCCAGAAAATACAGTCAGTATTTCACTAGAACCACTACATGTTATTCTATTAGAATTATTGTGAATATGGATAAAATTATTTTGAAGATGGCTGGAAATTTTGAACTTTTGTTGCATTTTAGTTTTTTTGTTGCATTTTAGTTTAATTTTTTATTTTTTTTCATTGTAATTTTTTGTTGTATTTTAGTTTTTTGTTGTATTTTAGTTTTTTTGTTGTTGTATTTTAGTTTAGTTTTTGGGGTTTTTTTTGCATTTTAGTTTTTGTTGTATTTTAGTTTTTTGTTGTATTTTATTTTATTGCTTTTTCGTTGTATTTTATTTATTTTTTTGTTGATTTTAGTTTTTTTGTTGTTGTATTTTTTGTATTTTTTTTTTTTGTTGTATTTTTTTTGTTGTTGTATTTTGGTTTAGTTTTTGGGTTTTTTTGCATTTGAGTTTTTTGTTGTATTTGAGTTTTTTGTTGTATTTTTTTATTGTTGTATTTTAGTAAAAAAATTTTTTTTGCATTGTAGTTTTTTGTTGTATTTTAGTTTTTTGTTGTACTTTATTTTATTTTTTTGCATTTTATTTTTTGTTGTATTTTTTGTTTGTTTGTTATATTTTAGTTTTTTTGTTGTATTTTAGTTTTTTTGTTGTATTTTAGTTTTTTTGTTGTCTGCTATTCAGCCTGTTCTTCTCTATTTTATTCTTTTTATTGTAACTCTACTTATTATAACTTGACTTAGACTCCAGTTCAATTCAATGCGATGTATAGCCCAGAAAATACGATAATTCCACATTTAATACCACATTCGTGACCTTGTGTTGAAGACTCGTGTCTCGTCCTCATCTCGATTTTTATCTCTCCTCTCGTATGAAGGAAACCCCAGTGGAGAGAACGTGCAGCAGCAGAACCTGTTTTTCCCACTCTCCTCCTCCTCCCTGAAGGCAGCACTTTGCGATATCCACTGAAATACACAACCGTCTGTCCATTTCACAGCCTCACGTCGTTCTCCTTCACAATCACACGCTCACAAACCAGAGATGCAGAAGTACTGACCCGTTTCGGCTTGTACAGTTTATTTGCGTTTCACAGATAAAGTTTGATTTATGGAGGGTTTTAGAGGCCGCGTGTTACTCGTCTTTACGGGATGGAAAGGCTTTCGCTCCACTGACTTTACACGTTACTCCAGAGACGGGTACGTGACCTCCTCGAGTTCAGTTCACGAGCTCCTGCCTTCACGCGCCATAACAAATGTTGTCCTTTACTACGCAATTATACTGTAAATGTCACCGCGGGAAAAGCAGAAAACTCGTGGAAGGATAAACTGGTGTTGTGTTGTGTTAATGCAGCGGAATGTCGTCTCACGGGGCTGTTCCCTGATAGGATGTTGACCTCGTCTTATAAATGTTTCTTTAAGGAGACGCAGAGATGAGGTCGTGAGGATCGTCCCTGCAGCAGCGACAATCAATCCATCCACACGACTTTTATAAAGAAGACATTTTGGGCTTGTGTTGCTGTATAGTTATGTCAGGAGAACTCCAATACTTTCTCCTCAATGCTCTCTCCAGTTTCCGTCTTCTCTGACTTCTCTTTTATTCATTCTCTTGACAAAACACTGACACATGTTTTAACTCAGCTCCTCCCTCTAACAACAGCATCAGTATTTTCCTGTACAACATCTCCCCACCTCCTGTTGAGGTTTTACAGCTTTTAACTTTCCTCCTTCACCCAACATTTATTGCTTTCCCAGTTCAGTTGTTTTTTCAGAGCCGTGTGGTGAGGCACAGGCCGTTCGTGCCTCACTTGTTCTGACTGAGCTGTAGCAGTGACGCTGCTGCTTTAAGGCTGTGAAAAGGCGCTGGGTGAGGCACGCAGTTACCGGGCCTCATGTTAGGGGGCGCTGTGAGCCCAGGGATTCTTGTAACTCCCGCAGAATAGGGGCCGCAAACTACAATTTAGAGTTAACAAGTCAACTTTAGCAATTCACTTTTTTCTTCGTGTCTGTTCTACTTTTTAAATGGAGGAAGATACATATTAAAGCTCAGTTTTCTAAACTGGACTTTGGGTCGAAGCAGGAGGTTAGAATTAAAGGACCAACGCTAAAGGAGCTAAAGGAGCTAAAGGGTTTGCTCCAGACGACGGGACAAAGACTCGACTTTTCCAAATTCATTCATTAAATTAATAACTTATTTATTAAATTACAGTTAAATAAACATCAGAAAAGCTCACATTCAGTTTAATCAGTTTTTTATTGAAAATGTAAATTGAACAAGGTTTATCTTTACCTATTTTAGTAGGCAAAGATAAACCTTTTTAATAAAATTTGGTCATGTTCTGATCTAGTGACTTATCACTAGACCAGACTAGTTATTCAGGAACACCAAAAAGGTAGTCCTGTTTTAGTCCTGGTTTAGTCCTGTTTTAGTCCTGGTTTAGTCCTGGTTTGGTCCTGTTTAAGTCCTGGTTTAGTCCTGGTTTAGTCCTGGTTTAGTCCTGGTTTAGTCCTGGTTTAGTTCTGTCTTTAGTGACCTACAGCTATGTTCAATGCCAACATAGCTTTAGGTCTAGTGACGGATCAAACCTTATTTAGGACCAGCACAAAGGTAGTCCTGTTGAAGTCCTGGTTTAGTCCCGGTTTAGTCCCGGTTTGGTCCCGGTTTAGTCCCGGTTTAGTCCCGGTTTAGTCTCTTCTCTTCCTCTAACACGTCCTTCATAAACGTCTCCACTTCTTTGCTGAACAGTTGGAAATACAGCTCTGTATAAACTTTTTGGAGCGTTTCATTCTCTCGTCGTATATTTTCATTTTCGTTTTGCCGAGTTTGATTTTTGGCCAGTGGTGTCTCCTGTTCTTTCTTAACCTTCCTCAGTCTTAAAAGCTCCTTCTTTAAGTCGTCACTTCTTTGCATCAGACATTTTCTCTTCTTCAAATCGACTGTTAGCGAGCGAGCCTCTTCGATATCCCGATGCAGTTCATGAATTCCTCTGTACAAGCTGTAGAGCCTTTCGTGTTGTTCTGAGTCATATCTCTGCATTGTTCCCTGAGACTCTTTAAGTTTGAGCAGTTTGTGGTGGATCTGTTCATGTTTCTTCACCAGTTCCTTGTTTTGAGCGTTCCTAAATTCTAATTCCTGATCAATTCTCTTATGAGTGTCAGATAGGACCACGCTGTTTATAATTTTGCTCTGCTTTTTGTCAATGTCTTGCTGGATTTTGTCATTTTGTTCCTTTAGACTCTCTATGTCACGGAGTCTTTGGTCGTATTTGAACGCTCGTACTTTTTCTTCGTCATATTCTTTCGTTATTTTGCAGAGATGTTCCTTCCACTTTTCATTTTTGCTTTTCAGGAGGCTGTTCGTCGTCTCTAAGTCTGAGCATTTCTTTTTACAAATCTCATCTTCAGCCAGTTTCTGAGTCATCGTCGATATTTGTTCGTGTAAACGGTCGATATCTTCTAAGGTGAGATTTTTCTCTGTTTCCAACTGAAGGTGGCGCTGTTTCCACTCTCCTTCTTGAGGCAGTTTTGATCTGAAGCTTTCAAACTCCTCTTGCAAACGAGCTCTCATTGTGTGATCCAAAATCGTCACCTCTGCATCTTCATTTTGTAATTCTTCCTTCTCTTGTGGCAGATTTCGATCTTTATCTTCGACCACTGAAGGTTTCTGCTTCTTCTTCAGCTTCATTAATCTCGAGCCCTCCTTCTGTACTTTGTGTTTTCTTTGCTTCAGCACCTTCTTCTCATTCTGTAACATTTTTGAATGAGTTTTTATCAAGCTGGCGTCTTTAATCTCCACATTCAATGTGCGGATTTGGTTTATCAAGCTCGAGTACTCCGTCCTCAAGTTCTTCAGATCATTCGTATGTTTCACGTTCTTAGACTCCACAATCTTCTTCAGCTCGTTGCGAAGTTTCTCTTGTGTCTTGAGTAATTTCTTGCTTTTAGCGTTCATCTTTGCTGTGCTCAAGTTAATATCCTTAGAACAATCGGACAAGGCTTTCAGGTGTATAATTTCATCCTGCATCTCTTCAATTTCCCGCAGAATGGCATTATTATGACCTTGAAGATCCTCTATCTTCAAGTGTTTTTGTTTATATCGAAACTCGATTATCTTCTTGGCGTCGTGTTGTTTTGTTATTTTCTCGAGATGTTGCGTTAAAAGCTCATTTTCTCTTATTAAGACGCCTTCCAGCTTTGCCAGCGCTGCACTTTTTCTCCTCAGATTCTTCTGTGCAGCCAGTTTCTGGGTCATGCTCGATATTTTGTCAAATAAACGTTTGGCATCTTCCAGATTCTGACTTTTCTCAGTTACTAACTGAAGGTGGCGCTGTTTCCAGTCTTCACTTTGAGAGAGTTTTGATTTCAAGCTCTCAAACTGGTTTTGCAAACTGTCTCTGTGGCTTTTTTAACATCTCGAGCTTCTCTTCCAGTCGTTTGCTTTTCTATCGTGGGCTCATGTTTTTTGGTGAGCTGCTCCTTCGTCTCTTTAAGGGCTTTGTTTTCTTTTAGCGCCTCTTCCACTGCAAGTTTGAGGAAAATAAATTTGTCTCTGTCGCTACAAGCCTCCTTTTTGGCCTGTCGGACCTCTCGTCTCACAGTGACATTGTTTTTCTCGAGACGGTCCAGTATAGATTCAAAGACCTCACAAGCGTCGTTCAAGTCGCTCAGATGTTCCTCCATGACTTGAGCGATCGAAAGGTTCACTTTGTCGTCTCCCGTTTGGAAATCATCCATTTCTGGTGACGTTTTTTGACGAGGCTTTTGAATTTGTAGGTTAATATTTGAACAATAAATGCAAATATTGAAGAAAAGCTGAAGTGATACTGAGTAATACGAGTTCTCCTGAAGAATCGTGCTGCTGTGTCGACTGTTGTGACTTCGTTCGTCGTCTGGTCTTGGCACATTGCCTTTGGTACAGAGCAGAGGTGATGTCATAAAGTTCAGTGTGATGTCATAAAGAAACAGAACATGTTCTACCCGGTTTCCAAGCAACAAGAGGCTGCATTTGGATGATGTCATCCAGAGTTCTGTGATTGGTGGAATGTGATGATGTCATACAAAGATTCATTTAGTTTTAAAATATGAATCGCTATGGCAACAGTCCAAATGTTGTAATCATTCTGAAACCCAGGGACCAACAAATCCACAAAAATAGATGATTCAAAATAAAAATACATTTATTGGTTGTGTTGTAATGATCTGATCTGTTGTTTTTAGCTCAGGGTCGACACCTTTTGTTTGTTTGTGTTGTTTTTGTTGTTGTTGTTGTTGTTGTATTTGACTCTTGGTTGCCATGACGACAAGTTGACGTGCAGGTTGTATTTCCAGCCGCTGGTCAGTCGCCAGATTTTGATTTTCTTTTTTCTTCTGGCCCCAAGTCACTGGGAGAGAAACTGACCCGGGACAAATGTGAGACACTGGGTTTATATGTTTGTGAATCTGACTCGTCAGAGCCTCATGAACCTCACACACGTCTCAGCTTAAGACTAACTCATGACCTCATCATATTAACTACTTCTAAAGTCTAACATTCCTGCCCCCCTCACACTTCAACATATAGTTTATTAGATGATAAAATACAAATATAATTTTATTATTATATTAAATTATGTACGACACCCGTGGATGTTAGAACTTGTACATTTTAAATCGCAGTGTTCATCTAAATGACTTCATAAAAGCCTGTGTACATCCTCGTTAGAAAACCGCAGTGTCCTGTCAGGATTGTTCTGGTGTAAGCGTCAAAGAGGAGACAGAGTCAGAAGGTTTAATGAGCTCCACAGGTGAAGTGAACAATGAAGCACCGGACTCTCAGGACAGAAGAGTCTGAGATGTGCCTGTCCACAGCTTCTGTAGAGTCTCCCAGTGTGTGTGAGGGGGGTCTTCTTCTGGTCTGGTGTTACTCATTAAGAAACTTAAGCAGCGTCGAACGAGGTGAGTGTTTTATGACCCTCTCGGAGTGGAGGGGTCACTCATTCCTGAGATGTGCTTTAACCAATTCACTTTCATTTATAAGGCGATGCTTGGACGACTGTCGACCTACATCTACAGTCACAGAGAAGGGCTGATTCTTGTTCTTTTCATTCATCATGTGTTTCTCTCTGTTCCTTTTGTCGCACTGAACTGGACAAAAAGGCTTTTGTCTGCACCTTATGCAGGGAATATGCTGCAGAAAGACTGGAACTTGAGTTGATTTCCTTGAATGTTTTTAAATCTAAACTGAGACGTCTCGAGGCTCCACAACATGCTCTTGTTTTTCATAATCTGTTTGTCTTTTCCCGTTATCTTGTCTCTTTGTAATTATGGATTATAATTATATTTTTTTAATTTGCTGCTGCCGCTTGGCCAGGACTCCCTTGAAAAAGAGGTTTTTCATCTCAATGGGACGTTCCTGGTTAAATAAAGGTTAAATAATATAAAAAATAAAATAAAACCAAAAAGACCAGAAGATAGGTGTTATCTTCTTGTCCACAGTCCTTGTAATCTCTCACGCTGGTCTCCACAGCGTCTTGGTGATCCCCCGCAGCGTCCCGGTGATCCCCCACAGCGTCCCGGTGATCTCCCACAGCGTCCCGGTGATCCCCCACAGCGTCCCGGTGATCCCCCACAGCGTCCCGGTGATCCCCCACAGCGTCCTGATGATCCTGGTCGGCGTAAACGTCTCAACAAAGAGTCGTGGAGCTGTCGGTCGCTCTTGTGGACAGCTGCACGTCACATCAGTGAGTACCAGATTTTTGTTCATTTGCGCCAAAACGGTTACACAACACTACCAGGTTCTACAAGTATCACTAGGAGGTCGGCTGTGAATGAATGAAGAGCGCAGATCTATTTCCCATCATGCACCGTGCGTCACTTCTTCTACAGGACGATAGGGACAGAGGTTGACGTTCGCTTGGTGGCGTGGGCCTGTCCCATTTCAGCAGGACAAAAGCAAAGCGACAATAGTTTCCTCAGTATCAAATGATCTCGTCTCTGGAGCTAAAATAAACTCCCGCTCGCTGGTGGCCCGAAGGATCCGGGGAAATCATTTGCTTCTATTATAGTCAAATTATGTGAAAATGCAATAACCACAGTCTGTGTCTATTTTGCACTAATATTAGTACTTTCTTATTGAGGCGGTTCCTAATGTTTTTGTTTTCTAAAATGTGTTATTGGCCGCAGAACACAGAAGTGAGAATGTGAATAATAAAAACATAAAAACATTTCCTCCAAAAAAACGTTATGTCACTTTTCTGTATTTATTTATTTTATGTTGATGTAAAGCAAACAAAAACGTTTATTTATTAGACACTATTTAAACTGAAAAAAATACCTAATATATTTAAATCAGTCTAATAAATTTAGTAGATTTTTTTTTCTTTTCTTTTTTTTTCTTTTTTTAGGACTGTTACAAAAATCTCTCATTTCCCCTTTGATTATTTCAGTGTTTCAGTGGCCGTGTCTCCAGATTCAGTGATTTTCCACCATACGTTCTGTTGTGTAACACTTTCCCCTCAGAACAGCCGTCGTTGGTCTGATCTTCGTGCGGTATCGCCCGGTACAAACAGACTCGGACCATTATCCTGTAACTACCAACATGTTTCAGACCAGAGTGATGGACAGGAAGTATTTTCTGTAGCTTTGCAAAGGGGATTTGAAGGCGTGCATTTACTTCTGAGTCTGTCTCTCTGCCCACCGCTGAGTCTCCCATGTGAGAGGAAATGTGGAAAGATTTGACTGGCAGAAGGAGCTTTGAGACAATAGATTGTTTTTATTCTAACAAAGCTGCTTCAGGCAGAACAAAGTGAATCAATGGGGATCAGATTAGAACGCAGCGCGGAAGTGTGCGAGACAATCATTAGTCATGATATTATTATTAAAATATAACATCCATCCATGTTCTTCCTCTTATCCAGGGCCGGGTCGCGGGGGCAGCTCTAAACAGGAACTCTCAGACTTCCCTCACCCCAGACACGTCCTCCAGCTCCTCCAGTGGGACCCCGAGGCGTTCCCAGACCAGAGACATCGTCCCTCCATCGTGTCCTGTGTCCTCCTTGGGGCCTCCTCCCAGTGGGACATGAACATCTCTCCAGGGAGGCGTCCAGGAGCCACCTCAGCTGTTTCTCTCAACATGGAGCAGCAGTGGCTCTACTCCGAGCTCCTCACCCTGCCTCTAAGGGAGCGCCCAGCCTGAGGAGGAAACCTTCAGCCGCTTGTATCTGTGATCTTGTCCTTTCAGTCATGATCATAGATGAGGGTAGAACATAGACTGAGGTAAATCCAGAGCTTTTCCTTTGGACTCAGCTCCTTCTTCACCACGACAGATACAGCGACATCACTGCAGACACTGATCCACCTGTCAATCTCACGCTCCATCCTCCCCTCACTCGAGAACAAGACCCCGAGAGACTCTTAAAAATATTCAAAGTTGAACATTTTGCACTGTTGCTGTTCTTCTTCTTCTTCTTCTTCTTCTAAAAATTTGCATTGTGGCCCAGACAAATCAAAGTGTGTCGTCCACAGATGAAGACGAGTCTCAGGAGGATTAGATGATTTATTTCCTGTTGACACATTTGAGGGAGTGGTTGCTGGTTCAAATCCTACACAAGCCCATACTATTGTTGTTACTATTGTTACAGGATGAAGCAGACTGTGGTTTTACATTTTGTTTTGTCATGAAAAGTCTGTCTGTGCAGTATTTTTAAGGACTGGAGCAGGATTCACTTTTGACTTTGAATAAGTTTCACTAAAGATGGGATTAATTGATTTGTACTGGTGTGTCCTTGGGAAAGAAATACAGTATCTATGAATATTTTATGGCCTGCTTGTACAAATGATGGAGCGTCTACACGAGTGGAATAAGGGAGTTGTCAACGATGTGAATCAATACTGCAGCTATAATGAAAAGTGACTGAAGTATGATGAATGTCTGGAGAAGAGCAGACAATATACCTCCAAGAAGAAACATGCCCGCTCCATTTTACTTTAGTTCCTGCTTTTAAATATGTAGATACACGGAAACTCACACGTCTGGTAAGAACGATGGTCAGGAAATCGTCACGGATCACTCGTTAATTCACCTTTAAGACAGTTGATTGTCAAAATATGCATCGTTTTGTGGACTCGGTCTCTCGTTGGGCCTGGGAAGGAGCTGCAGGAAGTGTCTGGGATGAGGGAAGTCTGGGAGTCCCTGCTTAGACTGCTGCCCCTGCGACACAGACCGAATGAGCGGAGGAAATGGATGGATGGATGGAATAGTGGTCACACACAAAGATAAAAGAAGCGTGGAGCCGTGTCTGATGTGCGCTGGCCTCGTCCTGCCCTTATTTCCGAAAAAACGGCATCACGAGAGCAGCTATAAACCACTTTTTTCATGTATTTGTGACTTGAGCGCGTCTCTCAAACAGAAAACACTCTGTTCCACCTTGTGATGTCATCGTGTGTGTGCTCCACTGTGTTTTTGAACTCCACACACCTTCATTTCTGGAATAATTTGGATAATATCATCTCCTGGAATTGCCAATCTTCTACTGAACTAAAGGTAAAACATAGATGTTCACTTGAAAACTACCACTTCATGACATCACAAGGTGGAGCAGAGCATTTTGAGCTCAATCGTGTTAATAAAACAAAAGTAAAACACAACTCCAGGTCTGTTTTTGAGGCTCTAACACGTTTATAACACGGCTTAAACCTCTCGAGAGTCCAGTTTGTGTAATGTAGCACCGGTAACTTCTCTAGGATTGAACCTAATGGCAACGAGTCAAAGCACGACTCACGACTCGATTTACTTTTGTCTGTTTTCATTTACACAGCCCAATAAAACAACCGCAGTCGCTACAGTGCAAGCAATAAGAATGTATCAGTGAAACGCAGCGTGTACCTCACAACGCCGAGGAAATCCCAAAGAACAATGCAACAAATACGGCACATTTGGATATTAGTTATGAGTTTGGACTTTCAAAGACGTGGGATTTGCATTTCAAAGCGTCCGTAATGTATTCAAGACGTAGTATAATAAGACGCTAAGTATATACTGAACAATGGCAATATCTGACAGCTTTAAAGTGAACAATTCTAATCCAAAAGGTTGCCAAATATGAGCCTCAAATGACTCTTGTGTTTAACGTCGGGCAGATGGATCGTCCCTATTACAGGAATCATTACGATGCAAATGACAGGAAAATGACATTTATCAAAAAACGCAATTAATATGTGGATACGTGGAGAGGAGTGGCGGGCGAGGCTGAGTTATAATAACGTTCGTAGCTAGCATACAGAACGATCCCGACGCTGTCACGCTCCGGTTCACTGGACTGTATGAATAGCGTGCTAATAAAGCGTAAAGCTGCTGCTGCTGCTCGATTACTGCCGATACTATTTTTCCTGTAGAGATTTAGAACAGAAAAGGCAGAACATTGTGACCAACTGATTAACATTCAGCCCCCACACCCACAAACCACAAACACGACACATTATTCAGAAGCTCGAGGAGGAAACAGCACAGTCGCTTTGGAAAGTCGAGGTGCAGAGCCGGAGTGACCTGTGCAGGAGAGTGTTTCAGTCCGAACAGCCGTTACGTTCATAAACATGTAATATTTATGTGCTTATGTTGGGGAGAAACTCAAAAATGACTCGATGTCTAATGCCTAAGTTTAGGATAATTTTGCTGTTCAAACACAAAAAGGAAAGACTCGTAGTGACCAAAAGCTCCTGACTCTGTTCCGTGTCCACTCACCTGTCACTAAATACACTGTTTGGTTTGTGTTGTTTTGTGATGCACAGATACTGCAGCTGTGATTCTTTGGTTTTCAGGTCGGAGGAAACTCACAGGGATGAAAGTGTGAGATGCATTCAGCCCTTTAACTGCAGAGAAAGTGAAAGATTCTGCTGATTTACTGCTGACTTATGGTAAAAGACAGTCAGAGGATGTGTGTGATCGGATCAAGTCTCAGTCTGTGGGAAGCAGCAACAAATTAAGTGAGACAAACTACTGTGCAGCGCCAGCCCAACAGCGCAGCTCTCAGCCCAACAGCGCCAGCTCAGCCCAACAGCGCCAGCTCAGCCCCGTGTCGGACTCCGAGAGCAGAGGATCCTGGGACCTGCACATCCAGCAAACTGTGGAGTGATCCTCTCGAGCACGAGCGTGTTTCTGTTGAGTTTTACATCTACGATAATAGAAAAAGACAAAATTAAATCACTGGACAAAACGTTGGAGTGAAGATGTTTGGCTGCTCGTCCAACACGCTTCTTCAGCTCTGGTCAGATTATTTCCTCAATTCTGGTCAGATTATTTCTTCAGTTCTGGTCAGATTCTTCTTCAGTTCAGCAAAAAAAAAATTGCTGTGAAATTTATGCATTCTATTGTCAAAAGAAAAAAAATCAAAATGAGCCAGCGAGACCTGAGCCGTCGACACCTTGAGCCGCCGAGACCTGAGCCAGCGACACCTGAGCCGCTGAGACCTGAGCCGCCCGACACCCTGAGCGGTCGAGACCTGAGCCGCCCGAGACCTGAGCCTTCGAGACCTGAGCCAGCGACACCTTGAGCCGTCGAGACCTGAGCCATCGAGACCTGAGCCATCGAGACCTGAGCCTTCGAGACCTGAGCCGGCGACACCTGAGCCTTCGAGACCTGAGCCTTCAACACCTGAGCCTTCGAGACCTGAGCCTTCGAGACCTGAGCCTTCGAGACCTGAGCCGCCGAGACCTGAGCCGTCGACACCTCAGAGCCTCTGTGTGAACCTGTTCAGACGAGGTAACTGGTCGTATGACAAAAATGATAAATTATAAAATGACAAAAACCAGAGAAATCAGAGATGACCCGACAGAACCACCTGATCATGGCCGTGTCTTTACTGTGTCAGCTCCTGTTGTATTTGGAGGAGAAACAAATAACTATTTCAATTTTTCTTTCATTTTTGTCTTTGCAATATTCGTTTTTTTCTTTGTCATCGTCTGCGCAGATGTGGAAAACTGAGAGAAACCAGATTATTCACATCAGATGACAAATACTCACATTTTTATACATCGCTTTTCCACCTTCTGATGATGTTTACGTCAAGAGTGGGATTCGAACTTGCAACCTTCAGATCCGAGGACAGACGCTCTGCTCACTGAGGTATTGTCACGTCACTGTTTAACTGCATAACTCCAGAAATCAGATAATGGACCAGTTTTTATAGAACCGACGTAGTTTTCATCTTTTAATTATGTGATGGAAACATTCAGACTCTTCTCAGAAACGAGACACACACACACACACACACACACACACACACACACACACACACACACACACACACACACACACACACACACACACACACACACACACACACACACACACACACACACACTCACACACTTTTTAGATTTTTTTGTGCATATTTGGAGTTAAAAGGTGTTTGTCCTTAATTGATGTGTTAAAATAATAGCCTCCCTGTAATAACCACCACAGGGACTGTTCTAATGCACCATCCAGCGCGAGGCTTTGTGTGTTTTCGCAGATATCGATGCAGACTGACTAAAATTAACCACCAGCCCATCCTCACCGGGGCAGTTATCGGTGAAAACTAATCCATGATGCACAGCTTGGAAGACACGGCAAATGCAGAGGAAGACATCATTAGGGAGATAACATTTTACGGTTTTATCGCTGCACTTTTTCAGGGCGTTTTATCTCTCCCTGTGTTTTGTAAGTCTCTGGATCTAAAACAATAGAAGTGGAACAGAAAGGCTGGTCAGCTGCAGTGGTCTAAACCTGAAATATACTGAGCTCGTTTAAGGTTTATGGAGAAACTGGAGCAGACGGAGCTGTTCAAGAAGAAATGGAGAGAACATACAGCTACTCAGAGGTCCAAAGTAACGTGCTACGCCTCCACCGTCACCTTTAAGGTTTGATATAACTCGAATTTCCACCAAACGAATCCAATTCTTTTAGATTCTTTGCTGCAGTCTCCTTGTGCCACAGATAAACTCTCGTGTGTCTGTCCAGAGACGCCTGAGCTGCTGGAGCAGTGTCTGTGTCTGTGCATCACACACACAAAAGTGAAGAGGTTTGTGGACTACAGATTATCTCCATCCTCCAGGGTTTTTCTGCACAAAACTGTTGAAGTGCTATAATCCAACTTAATAAACTGGACAGAGAGAACTGTGCAAATGGTTTTACATTTGCACAATTATTAATTCTCTCACAGTTACACTCGTCGATAGAAATGATTCTCTAGAGCCACAGCTGCTTGTTTTAGACGTCTGTAGGTGTTGCAGACGTCTGTAGGTTTAGCAGACTCACGTAGGTGTAGCAGACTCATGTAGGTGTAGCAGACTCATGTAGGTGTAGCAGACTCATGTAGGTGTTGCAGACGTCTGTAGGTGTTGCAGACGTCTGTAGGTGTTGCAGACTCATGTAGGTGTTGCAGACTCATGTAGGTGTAGCAGACTCATGTAGGTGTAGCAGACTCATGTAGGTGTTGCAGACGTCTGTAGGTGTTGCAGACGTCTGTAGGTGTTGCAGACTCATGTAGGTGTTGCAGACGTCTGTAGGTGTTGCAGACGTCTGTAGGTGTTGCAGACTCATGTAGGTGTTGCAGACTCATGTAGGTGTTGCAGACGTCTGTAGGTGTTGCAGACTCATGTAGGTGTTGCAGACGTCTGTAGGTGTTGCAGACGTCTGTAGGTGTTGCAGACTCATGTAGGTGTTGCAGACTCATGTAGGTGTTGCAGACGTCTGTAGGTGTTGCAGACGTCTGTAGGTGTTGCAGACTCATGTAGGTGTTGCAGACTCATGTAGGTGTTGCAGACGTCTGTAGGTGTTGCAGACTCATGTAGGTGTTGCAGACGTCTGTAGGTGTTGCAGACTCATGTAGGTGTTGCAGACTCATGTAGGTGTTGCAGACGTCTGTAGGTGTTGCAGACGTCTGTAGGTGTTGCAGACTCATGTAGGTGTTGCAGACTCATGTAGGCGTGGCAGACGTCTGTAGGTGTTGCAGACTCATGTAGGTGTTGCAGACGTCTGTAGGTGTTGCAGACTCATGTAGGTGTTGCAGACTCATGTAGGTGTTGCAGACGTCTGTAGGTGTTGCAGACGTCTGTAGGTGTTGCAGACTCATGTAGGTGTTGCAGACTCATGTAGGCGTGGCAGACGTCTGTAGGTGTTGCAGACTCGTGTAGGTGTAGCAGACGTCTGTAGGTGTGGCAGACATCTGTAGGTGTGGCAGACATCTGTAGGTGTAGCAGACTCATGTAGGTGTAGCAGACTCATGTAGGTGTGGCAGACGTCTGTAGGTGTGGCAGACATCTGTAGGTGTAGCAGACTCATGTAGGTGTTGCAGACGTCTGTAGGTGTTGCAGACTCATGTAGGTGTAGCAGACTCATGTAGGCGTGGCAGACGTCTGTAGGTGTAGCAGACTCATGTAGGTGTAGCAGACTCATGTAGGCGTGGCAGACGTCTGTAGGTGTTGCAGACTCGTGTAGGTGTAGCAGACGTCTGTAGGTGTTGCAGACGTCTGTAGGTGTAGCAGACTCACGTAGGTGTAGCAGACTCACGTAGGTGTAGCAGACTAATTGTGACTACAACCTGCTGATCTCACAAGACTCTGACACTTCGTTACAGGTTGTTGGGCGAACCAACTGTCTCCATCGTGAATAAATCTGCATCCATAATACTGTCATACCCCTGTGGAAGTGTAACCGTTTTACTTCATTTCACTTCATTTTCCTTCGTTTTACTTCATTTTTCTTCCTAAAGTCTTTCATCTCTTCATAGTTCTGACCAGTGTGAATGAAAGGAAACCTGTTCTTTATGAAACATTCCGTTCTTGTTCTCAGCAGGCAGTCCTGAGTAAAGCTCCTCTGAGACCATGTAACCTTTGCCTATCAGCAGCGACAGGCCTTTCTCAGGGAGACCCATTTTCTCCCAGGGTCCTCTTCTTCTCCTCCTCCCTCTTCTTCTCCTCCTCCCTCGCCTCCCCCACCTCCCGTCTTTAAAAAGGGTGTTAGTCTGAACCTTCCTCCCTCTCCTCACGCTTCTCGTCATCGTGTAAAAACTGCCTCGGTCACAGCATCCCTCGAGATAACTGTAAATAATTGATTTGAACCAGTGCGACATTCCTATTTTCCCACATTTCCATATAGAGGAGGTGATTCAATAGTTGACTGATCCTTGCATCACTTGGAAAAAAGTTGGGGGAACGTAGCATGTGCAGGTTTAAGAAGCGTCCCGAAGGCTTTACTAAAATAGTTCTAGTTGAAACCTTTTGTGCATAGTCCCACCACATGTAATCACTCACTCATTTCACATGCAGCACATGCACCAAACCTTCACTATTTCAATTTCTTCATATCATATGGGACCTCCGCTGGGACTTTTCTTGCATCTCCGGCAGCAGCGAGGAAATGTACACAGAATCGGCCTCCTTGCAAACGTTATCCAATCAAACCTTATCTCTCCACTGAACCGAGAGTTTGTTTAACTTCTCCCTGTAAAAAAAAATCCCTTAGGCTGTCACTGTTTCTTTTATTTCTGGGTCATGTGAGGGAAACAGACTAAGGCGTTAGAAAAGTGTGTAAACATTCGGCGGCTCACTCCAGAGGTAAACATGACGCCTGTTGGAGCTGCTTCCTCTCACACTTTGATGTGAGGTGGAATTGGGATGCAGCCGGCAGAGCGCTGGTGCTTATGTTCATCAGGCCCCAAACCACGAGCTACAGGCAAAATGATAATCGAGGAGAGTCTGTGAGCGCAGCTGGACGGAGAGTGAGGTTCAGATGTTCTGTTGCCTCTGGCTCGTGCTGTTTAAACTAACGAAGGTCCGAATGTGTTACAACTTTTGATGGGTTTTCATTGCGTCTATATTCTGTTTGAGTGGCTGTTGCTCATTTGGGTCAGAGTTAGACCGTTTTCCCCTGATCCGAAGGTTGGTGGTCCGATTCTAGCTCTTGCAGATGAAAACTGTCTGCGTTCCCTGGCGCATGTGTGTGTGAGTGGTTCCTTCGTGTAAAAAGCTTTGAGTGCAACATAAAAACGATCTTCTTACAGTCACGTTTGCGTCGTCCCTGGTGTCTCTCTCTCAGTTTGCAAACTTTGATGCCACGGACCTTTCCTGCCATTGCTGTGCTCCTCAAATTGGCGTCTGATGGACTCCAGGGTCTTCTGAAAAACTTTAAACCTCGTAAAATCTTCTGAGTAGTTTTGATCTGTTGTGTTTAACCAGACGTCCTCATTTACCTCGTTATTAAAAGAGACGCTTATTATTTACCTTTTTACCTCCTTTTACCCTAGAAACGGTTTGTAACAACGGTTTTCCAGGTTTATTTAGCGGTTTTTAAACTCTCCACCAGTGAGTAACGCAGGATGCTAACGTGGCTAATTAGAAGAACAGTTCTTACATAACAGCATGACGCTAACAGATATAATAACCACATAACTACTTAACAGTCAGAGTTTGGATATTAATTAAGTAGTTACTAAGCCTGAACCAATCTTAATTAATTCATAATGAAAACAAAGCGTATTAATTAATTCCTTTACGCTTTAATATGGATAATTAAAGTGTAGCGATTACAAAGTTACTGATAAATGTTCACCAAACATAAGTCGCTACGCAGAGCTTTCTTTTGTTGAACTATTTTTACCCAATCTAATCTGTAAATTACAACTATTTGCAAATGAAAGTTGGAATATTTGCGAAGTGAAATGACCTCCTCAGGTAGAGCAGCTCATGCATGCTGCACAAGCTAATTGAAATTTTAATGAACAGAAAAGCAATAAGCGAACAATAAGGAGGCGGTTACTGTTCGTGCCTGTCGAAAATGACTCAAAAATGAAAGAAGAAGAAGAAGCTGAAATCTGAAAGCAGGAACAACAGATCGTTTACGTGGAGCTGCAGAACGACGTTGGATTTGTAAAACGCCCGTGTCCCGTGTCCTCTCAGTGGCGGCACTTGGGGAGTGGTCGTCGCTAATGGGCATCAAAATCGTTTAAATGTGATTGATGTGCTCTAAATGGAAGACTGCGTTTGAGAGAAAGGCTGGGGGATTACCCTGAGCTGAGGGAGTTTTAATGAGAGGCGCCGGCTGAGGCTCGACTCTCATTTGCTCTTAACACTTTTGGAGCAAATTATCGCCTCTCCAAAGAAAACTTATCGTATCCTTTTGGCTTCTCCGTCTGAGGTTGGAACGGCAGATTCATTTGGCAAACTACTTGGCATCTGCAACTCTCTCAATATTTATGAGCCGGTGCTGGGCTGATGTGGCTGATAACAGATGTCTGACTCCATTTTATTCAGGATACAATGGAATACCAAAACAAGTTGTGTCAAAAATGGCATTTTTTTCGACAAGCGAGACACATTTCAGAGTCTTAAGATAATTTAAACAGGTAAAACAGACACATCCACGTCTGTCTGAGCTGGTCCTGCTTTCATACATGTTACAGTTTCTTTCTCAGACTGAACAGTGAAGTAAAGACGTGTTTGTTTTCAGGAGATCACAGCCGCGTGCTCCAGCCGCCGCTCTGCTCCTCCACCAGGGGTTGCTGTTGTTATTTAACCTCCAAAAAATAAATAAATAACTTTTCTTTTTGTTTTCTCCAAATCTTGTTCCCCTCTGCACGTCCTCCCTGCGGAAACTCCCCAAATAGCTCTGCAGCACTTCAAACGGCCTCGACATCCTCCGAGCCGTGGATGAGTCCGGCTCGAGGCCGAGCGACGCAGGAGGAAAGTGAAGGGCACAACAGGAGATAAACACCAACAAACCCCACTGTGTTCAGACCTGCCGCTTCACTCATCCTCAGGCACAGACTCAGACTGTACTACAGGCTCTGCTGCTATGTGTCCTCAGGCAGGAGCAGGGGTCAGAGGTCAGAGGTCAGAGGTCAGAGGTCAGAGGTCAGCTCACCACAGAGTGCACCTTTAAGAGGAAATGTAGAATTACTCAAAATGTAAATGTGAAAATGTGAAAGACAGAGGTGTTCCCTCAATGTTCTGACGATCTTTTTCTGCCATGGACCAGCAGCAAAGAACATCTCCCACATGTTAGAACTAAACCAGGACTAAACCAGGACTAGTTCAGTTAAAACCTGGAACATTCTTCTTGAAGACGTGACACAGTCTCGACTTTGACCATGTTTAAATCCAGACTCTTTTCTGTTTCGGTGCCTGTGACTTAAAGGTTTTTATAAAGTTTTTTTTCTGCCTCTTCTGTTTTGATGTTACTTTTATGATGATTATTTGTTTTTTTTTGTTTTGTGATCTTAATGTCTTTCTTATTCTGTAAAGCTCTTTGTTCACCACACTTCGTACACAAAGTCATTCAAAGAAACTTGCCTTTTTCCTTCATTTTAAAATTTTGTTTGTAAAATTCCGCAGAGCCTCATGTGGCGTCTCTGAGGTAATAACAGCTTCAACTGCTCAGAACTTTGTTAATGACAAACGAATGATGCTGCAGGTCATTCGTACTGAAAGTAACATGAACCAGGACGAAAGAACATACACCTTATCCCACACCTGCTGGATCGGGCTTCATCCAGCAGGGGGCAGAAGCTTCTCCTGCTCCATTTAAGTAGAAAATATCACTCGATGCTTATGACAAAGGGTGAAACGAAACATAAAAGCAGGTAAAACGAAGCCGTTTTTCTGCAGAAAACTAAAGTCTTTGAACAGTTGAGGTAATATTTTCTGAAAATATGTCCACTCTGTGTGTCAGAAGTGTGTAAACAGTCAGACTCTTGATGACTCATGACGGGTGTTCAAGATAAAACAAAGAAAGAACAAACTTTCAAGTTCTTCTGGAGCGAAGGCTTTTTTATATTTTCAAATTTAAATGTTATGCATGATCCGTAGTTTACTGAAATGAAAAGGAACAGCTGAAAGTCCATGTTCACATCTCCCGGTGACTCTGGGATGTGAGAGAAACATCAGGAGGTGTCAAAGTGTTTACTCTTCACTTACTCCATCCACAAACTTATGGAGCACTTCCTGAGGTCAGAGCAGATCAGCTCAAAACTCACTTTTACTGTCTGCGTATCTCCACAGGTCGCACGAAAATTAAAACAAATAATGATCTGCGTCGTTAAAGCCAATTACAATCAGACTGAAGCCGACTCAAGAGCTGCCCAGTCACGTCTCCCGAGGAACAAAAACACGGTAATATAATAATGGGGCGACAGTGGCTCAGTGGTTAGAGCATTGGTCTCCCAACCCGAAGGTCGGAGGATCGAGTCCAGCTCGGACCAAGTTCTGTCGTTGTGTCCTTAGGCAAGACACTTAACCCACATTGCCTAGTATGAAAGTGGTGTGTGCGTGAATGATCGGTGGTGGTCGGAGGGGCCGATGGCGCAAACTGGCAGCCTCGCTTCCGTCAGTCTACCCCAGGGCAGCTGTGGCTACAATAGTAGCTTACCATCACCAAGTGTGGAGTGAACGAATAATGACTCAGTGTAGCGCTTTGAGAGGCTTTGATAAAGCGCATTACAAATGTAAGGCATTATTATTATTATTATTAATAACTAATGCAATTTAATCACAATGCAGCTCAGACTCGCAGACAAGTCGGGTGAATATGATTTGTCATGGATTAGCTGGAAAAATAAAACATCCCTGAGATTTTGCAGATTGCATTAGTTGTGCGGTGCTTTGAAATGACCACATCTATCTTTGTTTCTCCCCAAACCCCGCCTCCGTCTGCGGCGCTCTGGCTCGGCGCTCACACTCTGGCAGAGGCTGAATGGGCTCTCAGCTGGAGCCATTATTCACTTCAATACGTTTCAGTGCTGTGTTCGATGGCCAAGGACGACCCAAACGCTGTCTTTATTCCCCGAAGTGCAGATAGATCGGGCCAAAGAGCTGGCGCCCGGCTCTCAAATGATTTGCCAGATGTTTCTATAATTGCGACGCTTATAGTTTGTCAGGGCTTCATCTGAATGTGGGTAAATCCTGAAACAATATCTTCCAAACGCAGGTGTCAGACTTTAAATTGGCGCCGATCTCACGCTCCCTTTAATCCGAGACATTTCAATCCGACGCGGTGGAGGCGACGGAGGCGACTCAGCACTTTCGTCTCTTCAAACTCGTTTCGTGTCGTGAAATGTGACACGATCGAGGCTGACACAGCGTCTGACGGCGGAGGAAAAGTACAAATGCACCGGTAAAAAGTTACTCAAGTAAAAGAAAAATCCACTTAAGTAAAAAGTACCTGTTAAAAATGCACTTTAACAGTAAAAAGTTAAGTGTAAATGTAGAAATTTTGGATTAAAAATGAGACATATTTTGGTCGACAGGAGTAAAACGGATCCATTTCTTCATTTTTCTCATGAATTTTATGTTTTTATTTTTGTTTCGCTCAAAGCCGAAGCTCGAACTCTTAAACTTTCTTCAGGATGTTTCCAGGAACATGGTAAAAATAACCCCTCAAATTATATGAAAAGTACTTTTTACTTTTCAGTCCTGTTCAGAAATGTAGTGGAGTAAAAATACAGATACTGCTCTCAGATGTACTCAAGTAAAAGTAAAAAGTATACACTCTAAAATGTACTTAAATACAGTACTTTACTAGTTTTCCTTCGTTACCTTCTACCACTGCGTAGTATAGTTGATAGTTAAAGTCCACTCTGTAACTTTTCTGTTGTTTGTCTCCATGGAGATGTTATTTGCTATTTACCTACCTCCACAGAGACACGGAGAGTGACATCACCAGGGCAAGTTACAGGTCAGATCTGTGAAGAGGCGAGCCCATTACAGTAAGAACAGTACTGTAACATTCTGGTCATAGACTGGCTCTGTATATAAATGCACAGAGCTAACCAGCTAGCGACTAGTCTAAACAGGAAGTGATCATGTGCACTTCCTGCTCCATCGACTCTGGCTCCAATTCACTTTCTATTGAAAAACTGTGTCCCTCTCTCTGTAGCTGCTGCCATCAGACAAATTTTGGTCTTAATGTTCGTATTAACCCTCTACATGATCCTGGGTCAATTTTTTTGAGTTATTTTAAGTTTGTTGTTTTTTTTTTTTGTTTTGTTTTGTTTTTTATTTATTTATTTTGAGGTTTATTTATTTATTTATTTATTTTATTTTTTTTTTTATTTAGAGTTTTTTTTGATAAAAATTAACCAGTTTTGGGTTTGGTTTTTTTTTTTGTTTATTATTTGTTTTGAGTTTATTTTTGAGTTTATTTAGATTTAAAAAAAAAATATTTTTATTGTTATTTTAAGTGTATTTTTTGTCTTTTTAAAAACTGTGTCTCTCTCTGTCCCTGCTGCTGTCAGACTCATGTTGGTCTTAAGTGTTCGTATTAACCCTCGACATGATCCTGGGGTTTTTATTTCACTCTTCTTTCTGTAAAATCAACATATGAACATTAAAACCAGACGAACCAGCTGCTTTCTTTCCCTGAAGTAACTAAACACAAAATATCAGCACATTACCCCACTCCAGAAACACAGTGTGGCTTTAATCAACTTTAAAAAGGGACAAATTGCGACAGAAAAAGGGGAAAACACATTATTGTGATGTTCATAACGGCTCTGAGGAATCGCTCGTGCCAAGGAGAGTCACTGGTGAAAAGAGCCGTGTCTCCTCCTCCACAAAAAACACCAAAACATTCACCTCATACCTTCATTTTTTCTGATCCTAAACTGCACCTGACACAACTCACGTCCTGAGAGTCTAGATTAAAAATGCATTACTAAGATTCTCCACTAGGGGCTTCTTTTTGTAGTCGACTTGTCACGTTTTTTTTTTTTTTTTCTGATTGCTTCAACAATTATTTCTTGTACACTGAGAAGTTTAAAACACATTTACACCCAAATACATGATTAAATGTGGTGTCAGAAGCTTCTACATTGAGAATATTTACAAAAATAAGCAAACAAAACAAAAAATTGTATATAATATAGTGTCATTTTGATCTTTTTGCGTGTGTTTTAAGCAGGAGTGTAGCGTCCCAAGGTAAAAATCATCTTCAAATCATCAAACACACACTGTAGAGTTTGTGATGGGGCCCCTTTCTGCGCTGGGCCCTCGTACACGTCCCCGTTACCCCCCTCCAGAGCGACGGCCCTGGTTTTCAGGTCTGTATGATCCACATGACTTTACAATGATCCAAACACAATTATCTTCAGCCACGATGTTTCCGGAGTGTTGAAGCCTCTGACCCCGGCGTTCTCTGAAATGGATTTGAATTAAAAATGATCATGACTCACCTCTCGAGTATTAAACCCGAACCATGGAAACACGGGGAGACCATAGTAACACTCCACGCTAACACACGTCAGGCTAACACACGCCACGCTAACACACGCCACGCTAACACACGCCACGCTAACGCACGCCACGCTAACACATGGGGTCAAGGGTCAGCAAAAAGACGCTCCCCGAGCTTAGACCAAACCCGGAGAAACGCTCGGACAAAACTGCCTCCTGCCTCCTGCCTCCAGCCTCCTGCCTCCTGCCTCCAGCCTCCAGCCTCCTGCCTCCTGCCTCCTGCCTCCTGCCTCCTCCTGCCTCCAGCCCAGCCTCCAGCCCTCCCTCCAGCCCAGCCTCCTGCCTCCTGCCTCCTGCCTCCTGCCTCCAGCCTCCAGCCTCCTGCCTCCTGCCTCCTGCCTCCTGCCTCCTGCCTCCCTCCTGCCTCCTGCCTCCAGCCTCCAGCCTCCTGCCTCCTGCCTCCTGCCTCCAGCCTCCAGCCTCCAGCCTCCAGCCTCCAGCCTCCAGCCTCCAGCCTCCAGCCTCCAGCCTCCAGCCTCCAGCCTCCAGCCTCCTGCCTCCTGCCTCCTGCCTCCTACAACAATCAAAGCTCCAGATTCTCATTTATCGCAGGTAAAACTCGTCTCATATTGTTCTAAATGTTGGGAGAAGTTTTGAGGCGTCTTGTGCGTTTGAGAAACACGTGACTGTGGTTGGAGAGTTTCAAGTTCGGACGGAGGATTTTCTCTGAGGTCCACGTTCAAACCTTCTGAATGAGACTCTCGGCTCCTGTGTGAGATCGAATCTTTTGGATCTGTTCACGTCAAAGAGTTGTTCAAAAGTTGTTCAAAAGGCTCGTTTATATTTATTTCTACGACAGAAGCCGGTGTGAGACTCATTTAATCTACAAACTGATCACAGAGAGACACGAACGAGGCTCAGACGTGTTTAAAATGGTGCAAACTGGGAGAAGAAGTGTTTTTTTTACGTTTTGAAATCACATCACATCAGCATCTCCGTGTAGTGCAGGAGAAACAAACTTATCCACAAACTAATCAGAGACAGAAGTGACTCAGATGTGTTTAAAAACTCAGAAATTTTGCATAATCCAAAAAAAAACCATTACACAACAATAATAATAATTAAAAAACTTACTGTTATGATGTTAAATGTTTCTTATGCTCGAATCTCTCAGTGGTGTCGCCTGCTCTGCTGCTGTGATGATTCTTGTGTTGATTCAGCGTTAATCAGTGTAAAAATGCAGAGATTAGAAATAAAAACATTTATTTCTTTAAAAAACTGAGATCTAGTTCTAACGATTCACACAGTCACACAGGAGAAACTAAAGAAACTCCATGTTCGGCTCGACGTTCACACTTGTTTGAGCTCGGTTTTCTGCTGATGTAGCGACGGTTTAGTTCAGAAATGTTCAGAAATATTTCAGAAATGTTCATAAATGGTTCCAGTTTTGATGTGGGATTTGAGGCAGAGTGAACACAGACGTTACTGCGTTAATCAAACTCAAACTAGTCAGAATTTATCAATGAAAACACAGTTACTCACTGGGGAATCGTTACTCAAACCAGCTTTTTTAAAAAAAAAAAATAATAATAATATTTTGTTCTGTAGACTGAAAAGCAAAGAAAGAACATTTCCTGGTGTGAGTCAGGTCTGTGGAGAGGCGAGCGCCCTCAGTTGTAGTGACTGGGTTGAATCTGCTCGTGGTGCGTTTGGGGGGTTGTATTTTCTTTGTTTCGTGGCCTGATAAAGTTGTAGGTACAAACTACATGGCGTCTGCCGGGTGAGTGTTAGTAATTTAGAGAGTTGGAAGCAGAAGTGAAGAGCAGATGAAGGGAGCGAGCGTCGCAGGAGCGCCGCCAGAGCGCCGCAGGGCCGTGCATCCACGATGAGGGTATCTCCCACTTTTAATGAGAGAAATATTGGACTCTCAAACGCTGCTTCCATTTGGCTTCAAAACTACGACTGCTCGACTATTTGTCTGAGGCGAACTGGCTCACGCTGTAATAATGTCCCAAACTCAGCATTTACCAGAGGAGGAAGACTCAGAGGTGAGGCTCATTCTTAATGTTTTATTATGTGTTTTGTTTGTTTTTTACAGAAAGAAAAACAAATGTAGCTTTAAGTTCTGGATTTCCTTGACGTGTCATTGTCCATGACTCGAGTTTCATCCATAAACTGTTTATATAAACAGAGTGAGTTAAAATGTGAGTCACCACCTTCCAAACAGGAAGTGATGCGTCCTGATTGGCTGAGGGACTGTAGACCATTGTGTTCTGTGTCCTGATTGGCTGAGGGACTGTAGACCATTCTGCGTCCTGATTGGCTGAGGGACTGTAGACCATTGTGTTCTGCATCCTGTGGCTGAGGGACTGTAGACCATTTGGCTGCGTCCTGATTGGGACTGTAGACCATTGTCCATCAGTCTCCTCCGTGTCTCCTGTACAGTACAGAATGTGTCAGACAAATTTACATAAATGTTGGATCAGTGTGACTCTGAAGTGCTGTATGTTTGCAAGTTTTCTCCCCGACAAAACCCACAATGTCGATGAAACGTTCTGCACCGACAAAGGCACCGACGAAGGTTTGAACTTTGTTTAAACAAGAGAGAAATGTGAGAAAATGTTAATGTGTGAGAAAAGTGTATAAAGTGTGTGGTGAGGGGTTTTACAGACGAGAAACAGAGAGAATAATGTAAAAATGAAGCTGATACTTCATGATTTCGCCTGTTGCAGGTTATTTTTTAGAACAAAACCCCCGAGATAAACCAGGGACCAGTGTAAATGCTGCTTCAGACTCATGTTGGTCTTAAATGTTCGTATTAACCCTCTACATGATCCTGGGGTTTTATTTCACGTCTGTGTCTGTAAATCACACATATGAACATTAATAACAGACACATCAGGCGCTCCCTGTTAGGAGGGGCTTTACCTTCAACATCCTCGCTCCTGATTGGCTCTTTGGTTGCTATGATACTCGTCTCTACACCTGCTCTGGCCTCGATGAGCTTCACTTGGAGCTGAAGCTGTGTCACGTCTCTCTCTGTCACTTCTTTCCACAGTCTGTGGTTCATCTGGTTCTTCTTCTGTTAATTTATTTTAATGGATTCTATTTTCAGACCAAGGACCAGTCTGAGGAAGTCCACTAATGAGCCGCCCAAAGTGTCAGGTCAGAAAACAAACTAAAGCTAAAAGAGTCTATTCACGATTCAGATGAACCTCACTGGACTGAAAACAGAAGGGACGAGCGTAGAAAAAGTATCAGCTTTAAGGACACAGGTCGGTTGATGACGAACAATGAAATAAAAATAGAAAAGCTGTCACTCAAACTGTCTAATGCACTTGTACGTTTCTACTCCGTGTACTTAGTAACAATCACACGCTGTTTTCTGATTTCTGCTCGCTCTCCAGGTGGACAGGCAGGAGGCACAGACCAACGGCGTGAGCTCAAAACCGACACGAAAACTGAACATGAGCTCAGACCCTGACCTTTAAGGAGGACGGATTTAGTGCAGAGACGTCAATGAAAAGACAGAAAAAAATAATATTATGTCAGACCTCTGAAGCTGTGTGGTTGTGTGGACCTGAGAGAATCAACATCACTTTTCTGGAGCGTAGGACGTCATATAAATGTGAGAAATTAAAGACACACTGTGGGACTTTTGCACTGGGGAAGAGCAGGTCTGACACCGTGAACATGTTCTTACTCTGTCTTATATTTATTCGATTACAGGGTTTTTACTGACAAAAACATCTTTAAAAAACTGTTGTTTACTCTCCACAGATCTGGTCTGTAACGTTGTTGGAGATAGAGAAGTTGAAGTTTTTAAATGTCCTACTGCGGAAAACTCCAGGACATTAAGGTGAGGTCGACTTTAATGTCTCTGTGGGGAAATTTGGGGGACGCAGCGGCGTGATCTGACTGAGGTTTGGTCTCTTGGATTATCTGAGCTGGAGGATTTTGGCCTGTGGTGGCGGAGCTGCAGCGTCTGCAGTGATGTCGCTGTATCGTCCTGTCCGTTGGTGAATAAGGAGCTTGAGCCGAAAGGCAAAGCTCTGGATTTAAC
>JAIEZT010001241.1:39013-90628 GCA_019594935.1 Periophthalmus modestus
CATGGTCGGGTTAATACTCAGCTGTTTGTACGCCGAGAGGTGAGTCATGATCATTTTTAATTCAAATCCATTTCAGAGAACGCCGGGGTCAGAGGTTCAACACTCCGGAAACATCGTGGCTGAAGATAATGTGTTTGGATCATTGTAAACGTCATGTGGACCATACAGACCTGAAAACCAGGGCCGTCGCTCTGCACGGGGGGTAACGGGGACGTGTACGAGGGGCCCCAGTGCAGAAAGGGGCCCCAACACAAAACTCTACAGTGTGTGTTTTTGATTGATTTGAAGATGATTTCTACCTTGGGACGCTACACTCCTGCTTAAAACACACGCAAAAAGATCAAAATGACACTATATTATATACAATTTATGATTTTTTTGTTGTGTTTGCTTATTTTTGTAAATATTCTCAATGTAGAAGCTTCTGACACCACATTTAATCATGTATTTGGGTGTAAATGTGTTTTAAACTTCTCAGTGTACAAGAAATAATTGTTGAAGCAGTCAGAAAAAAAAAACAAAAACGTGACAAGTCGACTACAAAAAGAAGCCCCTAGTGGAGAATCTTAGAAATGCATTTATAATCTAGACTCTCAGGACGTGAGTTGTGTCAGGTGCAGTTTAGGATCAGAGAAAATGAAGGTATGAGGTGAATGTTTTGGTGTTTTTTGTGGAGGAGGAGACACGGCTCTTTTCACCAGTGACTCTCCTGAGCACGAGCGATTCCTCAGAGCCGTTATGAACATCACAATAATGTGTTTTCCCTGTTTCTGTCGCAATTTGTCCCTTTTTAAAGTTGATTAAAGCCACACTGTGTTTTCTGGAGTGGGGTAATGTGCTGATATTTTGTGTTTAGTTACTTCAGGGAAAGAAAGCAGCTGGTTCGTCTGGTTTTAATGTTCATATGTTGATTTACAGACACAAGAGTGAAATAAAAACCCCAGGATCATGTAGAGGGTTAATACGAACATTTAAGACCAACATGAGTCTGACAGCAGCAGAGACAGAGAGAGACAGTTTTTAAAAAGACAAAAAATACACTTAAAATAACAATAAAAAATATTTTTTAAAAATTCTAAATAAACTCAAAATAACTTAAAAAAAACAAAACAAAACAAAACAAAAAAAAAAACCTCAAAAATTAAACAAAAAATAACCATTGTTTTTTGGTTATTTTTTGTTTAATTTTTGAGGGTTTTTTTTTCAAACCCAAAACTCTAAATATAAAAAAAATAAAAATAATAAATAAATAAATAAACCTCAAAATATCTAAAATAAATAAATAAAAAAAAAAAAAACAAAAAAAAAAAAAACAACAACCTCAAAATAACTCAAAAAAATTGACCCAGGATCATGTAGAGGGTTAATACGAACATTTAAGACCAAAATTTGTCTGACGGCAGCAGGGACAGAGAGAGAGACACAGTTTTTCAATAGAAAGTGAATTGGAGCCAGAGTCGATGGAGCAGGAAGTGCACATGATCACTTCCTGTTTAGACTAGTCGCTAGCTGGTTAGCTCTGTGCATTTATATACAGAGCCCACAGTCTATGACCAGAATGTTACAGCACTGTTTTTACTGTAATGGGCTCGCCTCTTCACAGATCTGACCTGTAACTTGCCCTGGTGATGTCACTCTGCGTGTCTCTGTGGAGGTAGGTAAATAGCAAATAACATCTCCATGGAGACAAACAACAGAAAAGTTACAGAGTGGACTTTAACTATCAACTATACTACGCAGTGGTGGAAGGTAACGAAGGAAAACTAGTAAAGTACTGTATTTAAGTACATTTTACAGTGTGTACTTTTTACTTTTACTTGAGTACATCTGAGAGCAGTATCTGTACTTTTACTCCACTACATTTCTGAACAGGACTGAAAAGTAAAAAGTACTTTTCATATAATTTGAGGGGTTATTTTTACCATGTTCCTGGAAACATCCTGAAGAAAGTTTAAGAGTTCGAGCTTCGGCTTTGAGCGAAACAAAAATAAAACATAAAATTCATGAGAAAAATGAAGAAATGGATCCGTTTTACTCCTGTCGACCAAAATATGTCTCATTTTTAAGGCAAAATTTCTACATTTACACTTAACTTTTTACTGTTAAAGTGCATTTTTGAACAGGTACTTTTTACTTAAGTGGATTTTTCTTTTACTTGAGTAACTTTTTACCTGTGCATTTGTACTTTTCCTCCGCCGTCAGACGCTGCATCAGCCTCGATCGTGTCACATTTCACGACACGAAACGAGTTTGAAGAGACGAAAGTGCTGAGTCGCCTCCGTCGCCTCCACTGCGTCGGATTGAAATGTCTCGGATTAAAGGGAGCGTGAGATCGGAGCCAATTTAAAGTCTGACACCTGCGTTTGGAAGATATTGTTTCAGGATTTACCCACATTCAGATGAAGCCCTGACAAACTATAAGCGTCGCAATTATAGAAACATCTGGCAAATCATTTGAGAGCCGGGCGCCAGCTCTTTGGCCCGATCTATCTGCACTTCGGGGAATAAAGACAGCGTTTGGGTCGTCCTTGGCCATCGAACACAGCACTGAAACGTATTGAAGTGAATAATGGCTCCAGCTGAGAGCCCATTCAGCCTCTGCCAGAGTGTGAGCGCCGAGCCAGAGCGCCGCAGACGGAGGCGGGGTTTGGGGAGAAACAAAGATAGATGTGGTCATTTCAAAGCACCGCACAACTAATGCAATCTGCAAAATCTCAGGGATGTTTTATTTTTCCAGCTAATCCATGACAAATCATATTCACCCGACTTGTCTGCGAGTCTGAGCTGCATTGTGATTAAATTGCATTAGTTATTACCGTGTTTTTGTTCCTCGGGAGACGTGACTGGGCAGCTCTTGAGTCGGCTTCAGTCTGATTGTAATTGGCTTTAACGACGCAGATCATTATTTGTTTTAATTTTCGTGCGACCTGTGGAGATACGCAGACAGTAAAAGTGAGTTTTGAGCTGATCTGCTCTGACCTCAGGAAGTGCTCCATAAGTTTGTGGATGGAGTAAGTGAAGAGTAAACACTTTGACACCTCCTGATGTTTCTCTCACATCCCAGAGTCACCGGGAGAACATGGACTTTCAGCTGTTCCTTTTCATTTCAGTAAACTATGGATCATGCATAACATTTAAATTAGAAAATATAAAAAAGCCTTTGCTCCAGAAGAACTTGAAAGTTTGTTCTTTCTTTGTTTTATCTTGAACACCCCGTCATGAGTCATCAAGAGTCTGACTGTTTACACACTTCTGACACACAGAGTGGACATATTTTCAGAAAATATTACCTCAACTGTTCAAAGACTTTAGTTTTCTGCAGAAAAACGGCTTCGTTTTACCTGCTTTTATGTTTCGTTTCACCCTTTGTCATAAGCATCGAGTGACATTTTCTACTTAAATGGAGCAGGAGAAGCTTCTGCCCCCTGCTGGATGAAGCCTGATCCAGCAGGTGTGGGATAAGGTGTATGTTCTTTCGTCCTGGTTCATGGTACTTTCAGTACGAATGACCTGCAGCATCATTCGTTTGTCATTAACAAAGTTCTGAGCAGTTGAAGCTGTTATTACCTCAGAGACGCCACATGAGGCTCTGCGGATTTTAACAAACTCGATTTTAAAATGAAGGAAAAAGGCAAGTTTCTTTGGATGACTTTGTGTACGAACTGTAGTAAACAAAGAGCTTTACAGAATAAGAAAGAAATTAAGATCACAAAACAAAAAAAAACAAATAATCATCATAAAAGTAACATCAAAACAGAAGAGGCAGAAAAAAAACTTTATAAAAACCTTTAAGTCACAAGCACCGAAACAGAAAAGAGTCTGGATTTAAACATCGTCAAAGTCGAGACTGTGTCACGTCTTCAAGAAGAATGTTCCAGGTTTTAACTGAATAAAACTCAAAAACTGATTCTCCAGGTTAAGTCCTGGTTTAGTCCCGGTTTAGTCCTGGTTTAGTCCTGGTTCAGTCCTGGTTTAGTTCTAACATGTGGGAGATGAGCATCAGAACATTTACTGAACACCTCTGTCTTTCACATTTTCACATTTACATTTTGAGTAATTCCACATTTCCTCTTAAAGGTGCACTCTGTGATGAGCTGACCTCTGACCTCTGACCTCTGACCTCTGACCTCTGACCCCTGCTCCTGCCTGAGGACACATAGCAGCAGAGCCTGTAGTACAGTCTGAGTCTGTGCCTGAGGATGAGTGAAGCGGCAGGTCTGAACACAGTGGGGTTTGTTGGTGTTTATCTCCTGTTGTGCCCTTCACTTTCCTCCTGCGTCGCTCGGCCTCGAGCCGGACTCGTCCACGGCTCGGAGGATGTCGAGGCCGTTTGAAGTGCTGCAGAGCTATTTGGGGAGTTTCCGCAGGGAGGACGTGCAGAGGGGAACAAGATTTGGAGAAAACAAAAAGAAAAGTTATTTATTTATTTTTTGGAGGTTAAATAACAACAGCAACCCCTGGTGGAGGAGCAGAGCGGCGGCTGGAGCAGAGCGGCTGTGATCTCCTCAAAACAAACACGTCTTTACTTCACTGTTCACTCTGAGAAGGAAACTGTAACATGTATGAAAGTAAGGCTCAGACAGACGTGGACGTGTCTGTTTTACCTGTTTAAATGATCTTAAGACTCTGAAATGTGTCTCGCTTGTCGAAAAAAATGCCATTTTTGACACAACTGTTTTTTTGTATTCCATTGTATCCTGAATAAAATGGAGTCAGACATCTGTTATCAGCCACATCAGCCCAGCACCGCTCATAAATATTGAGAGAGTTGCAGATGCCAAGTAGTTTGCCAAATGAATCTGCCGTTCCAACCTCAGACGGAGAAGCCAAAAGGATACGATAAGTTTTCTTTGGAGAGGCGATAATTTGCTCCAAAAGTGTTAAGAGCAAATGAGAGTCGAGCCTCAGCCGGCGCCTCTCATTAAAACTCCCTCAGCTCAGGGTAATCCCCCAGCCTTTCTCTCAAACGCAGTCTTCCATTTAGAGCACATCAATCACATTTAAACGATTTTGATGCCCATTAGCGACGACCACTCCCCAAGTGCCGCCACTGAGAGGACACGGGACACGGGCGTTTTACAAATCCAACGTCGTTCTGCAGCTCCACGTAAACGATCTGTTGTTCCTGCTTTCAGATTTCAGCTTCTTCTTCTTCTTTTCTCATTTTTGAGTCATTTTCGACAGGCACGAACAGTAACCGCCTCCTTATTGTTCGCTTATTGCTTTTCTGTTCATTAAAATTTCAATTAGCTTGTGCAGCATGCATGAGCTGCTCTACCTGAGGAGGTCATTTCACTTCGCAAATATTCCAACTTTCATTTGCAAATAGTTGTAATTTACAGATTAGATTGGGTAAAAATAGTTCAACAAAAGAAAGCTCTGCGTAGCGACTTATGTTTGGTGAACATTTATCAGTAACTTTATAATCGCTACACTTTAATTATCCATATTAAAGCGTAAAGGAATTAATTAATACGCTTTGTTTTCATTATGAATTAATTAAGATTGGTTCAGGCTTAGTAACTACTTAATTAATATCCAAACTCTGACTGTTAAGTAGTTATGTGGTTATTATATCTGTTAGCGTCATGCTGTTATGTAAGAGCTGTTCTTCTAATTAGCCACGTTAGCATCCTGCGTTACTCACTGTTGGAGAGTTTAAAAAACGCTAAATAAACCTGGAAAACCGTTGTTACAAACCGTTTCTAGGGTAAAAGGAGGTAAAAAGGTAAATAATAAGCTTCTCTTTTAATGACGAGGTAAATGAGGACGTCTGGTTAAACACAACAGATCAAAACTACTCAGAAGATTTTACGAGGTTTAAAGTTTTTCAGAAGACCCTGGAGTCCATCAGACGCCAATTTGAGGAGCACAGCAATGGCAGGAAAGGTCCGTGGCATCAAAGTTTGCAAATTGAGAGAGAAACACCAGGGACGACACAAACGTGACTGTAAGAAGAGTTTTTATGTTGCACTCAAAGCTTTTTGCACGAAGGAACCACTCACACACACATACGCCAGGGAACGCAGACAGTTTTCATCTGCAGGAGCTAGAATCGGACCGCCAACCTTCGGATCAGGGGAAAACGGTCTAACTCTGACCCAAATGAGCAACAGCCACTCAAACAGAATATAGACGCAATGAAAACCCATCAAAAGTTGTAGCACATTCGGACCTTCGTTAGTTTAAACAGCACAAGCCAGAGGCAACAGAACATCTGAACCTCACTCTCCGTCCAGCTGCGCTCACAGACTCTCCTCGATTATCATTTTGCCTGTAGCTCGTGGTTTGGGGCCTGATGAGCATAAGCACCAGCGCTCTGCCGGCTGCATCCCAATTCCACCTCACATCAAAGTGTGAGAGGAAGCAGCTCCAACAGGCGTCATGTTTACCTCTGGAGTGAGCCGCCCAATGTTTACACACTTTTCTAACGCCTTAGTCTGTTTCCCTCACATGACCCAGAAATAAAAGAAACAGTGACAGCCTAAGGGATTTTTTTTTACAGGGAGAAGTTAAACAAACTCTCGGTTCAGTGGAGAGATAAGGTTTGATTGGATAACGTTTGCAAGGAGGCCGATTCTGTGTACATTTCCTCGCTGCTGCCGGAGATGCAAGAAAAGTCCCAGCGGAGGTCCCATATGATATGAAGAAATTGAAATAGTGAAGGTTTGGTGCATGTGCTGCATATGAAATGAGTGAGTGATTACATGTGGTGGGACTATGCACAAAAGGTTTCAACTAGAACTATTTTAGTAAAGCCTTCGGGACGCTTCTTAAACCTGCACATGCTACGTTCCCCCAACTTTTTTCCAAGTGATGCAAGGATCAGTCAACTATTGAATCACCTCCTCTATATGGAAATGTGGGAAAATAGGAATGTCGCACTGGTTCAAATCAATTATTTACAGTTATCTCGAGGGATGCTGTGACCGAGGCAGTTTTTACACGATGACGAGAAGCGTGAGGAGAGGGAGGAAGGTTCAGACTAACACCCTTTTTAAAGACGGGAGGTGGAGGAGGCGAGGGAGGAGGAGAAGAAGAGGGAGGAGGAGAAGAAGAGGACCCTGGGAGAAAATGGGTCTCCCTGAGAAAGGCCTGTCGCTGCTGATAGGCAAAGGTTACATGGTCTCAGAGGAGCTTTACTCAGGACTGCCTGCTGAGAACAAGAACGGAATGTTTCATAAAGAACAGGTTTCCTTTCATTCACACTGGTCAGAACTATGAAGAGATGAAAGACTTTAGGAAGAAAAATGAAGTAAAACGAAGGAAAATGAAGTGAAATGAAGTAAAACGGTTACACTTCCACAGGGGTATGACAGTATTATGGATGCAGATTTATTCACGACAACCGATGGAGACAGTTGGTTCGCCCAACAACCTGTAACGACGTGTCAGAGTCTTGTGAGATCAGCAGGTTGTAGTCACAATTAGTCTGCTACACCTACGTGAGTCTGCTACACCTACACGAGTCTGCTACACCTACAGACGTCTGCTACACCTACAGACGTCTGCTACACCTACATGAGTCTGCAACACCTACAGACGTCTGCCACGCCTACATGAGTCTGCTACACCTACATGAGTCTGCTACACCTACATGAGTCTGCAATGCCTACAGACGTCTGCCACGCCTACATGAGTCTGCTACACCTACCTGAGTCTGCCACGCCTACATGAGTCTGCTACACCTACATGAGTCTGCAACACCTACAGACGTCTGCAACACCTACAGATGTCTGCCACACCTACAGACGTCTGCCACACCTACATGAGTCTGCTACACCTACAGACGTCTGCCACGCCTACATGAGTCTGCTACACCTACATGAGTCTGCAACACCTACAGACGTCTGCAACACCTACAGATGTCTGCCACACCTACAGACGTCTGCCACACCTACATGAGTCTGCTACACCTACATGAGTCTGCTACACCTACAGACGTCTGCAACACCTACATGAGTCTGCAACACCTACATGAGTCTGCAACACCTACAGACGTCTGCAACACCTACAGACGTCTGCAACACCTACATGAGTCTGCAACACCTACATGAGTCTGCAACACCTACATGAGTCTGCAACACCTACAGACGTCTGCAACACCTACAGACGTCTGCAACACCTACATGAGTCTGCTACACCTACAGACGTCTGCAACACCTACAGACGTCTGCAACACCTACATGAGTCTGCTACACCTACATGAGTCTGCTACACCTACATGAGTCTGCTACACCTACAGACGTCTACAACAGGCAGCTGTGGCTCTAGAGAATCATTTCTATCGACGAGTGTAACTGTGAGAGAATTAATAATTGTGCAAATGTAAAACCATTTGCACAGTTCTCTCTGTCCAGTTTATTAAGTTGGATTATAGCACTTCAACAGTTTTGTGCAGAAAAACCCTGGAGGATGGAGATAATCTGTAGTCCACAAACCTCTTCACATTTATGTGTGTGATGCACAGACACAGACACTGCTCCAGCAGCTCAGGCGTCTCTGGACAGACACACGAGAGTTTATCTGTGGCACAAGGAGACTGCAGCAAAGAATCTAAAAGAATTGGATTCGTTTGGTGGAAATTACAGTTATATCAAACCTTAAAGGTGACGGTGGAGGCGTAGCACGTTACTTTGGACCTCTGAGCAGCTGTATGTTCTCTCCATCTGCTCCAGTTTCTCCATAAACCTTAAACAAGCTCAGTATATTTCAGGTTTAGACCACTGCAGCTGACCAGCCTTTCTGTTCCAGTTCTATTGTTTTAGATCCAGAGACTTACAAAACACAGGAAGAGATAAAACGCCCTGAAAAAGAGCAGCGATAAAACCGTAAAATGTTATCTCCCTAATGATGTCTTCCTCTGCATTTGCCGTGTCTTCCAAGCTGTGCATCATGGATTAGTTTTCACCGATAACTGCCCCGGTGAGGATGGGCTGGTGGTTAATTTTAGTCAGTCTGCATCGATATCTGCGAAAACACACAAAGCCTCGCGCTGGATGGTGCATTAGAACAGTCCCTGTGGTGGTTATTACAGGGAGGCTATTATTTTAACACATCAATTAAGGACAAACACCTTTTAACTCCAAATATGCACAAAAAAATCTAAAAAGTGTGTGTGTGTGTGTGTGTGTGTGTGTGTGTGTGTGTGTGTGTGTGTGTGTGTGTGTGTGTCGTTTCTGAGAAGAGTCTGAATGTTTCCATCACATAATTAAAAGATGAAAACTACGTCGGCTCTATAAAAACTGGTCCATTATCTGATTTCTGGAGTTATGCAGTTAAACAGTGACGTGACAATACCTCAGTGAGCAGAGCGTCTGTCCTCGGATCTGAAGGTTGCGAGTTCAAATCCCACTCTTGACGTAAACATCATCAGAAGGTGGAAAATCGCTGTATAAAAATGTGAGTATTTGCCATCTGATGTGAATAATCTGGTTTCTCTCAGTTTTCCACATCTGCGCAGACGTGACAAAGAAAAAACAAATATTGCAACGACAAAAATGAAAGAAAAATTGAAATAGTTATTTGTTTCTCCTCCAAATACAACAGGAGCTGACACAGTAAAGACACGGCCATGATCAGATGGTTCTGTCGGGTCATCTCTGATTTCTCTGGTTTTTGTTATTTTATAATTTATCATTTTTGTCATACGACCAGTTACCTCGTCTGAACAGGTTCACACAGAGGCTCTGAGGCGTCGACGGCTCAGGTCTCAATGGCTCAGGTCTCGACGGCTCAGGTCTCGACGGCTCAGGTGTCGCTGGCTCAGGTGTCACTGGCTCAGGTCTCGACAGCTCAGGTCTCGACGGCTCAGGTCTCGGGGGCTCAGGTCTCAATGGCTCAGGTCTCGATGGCTCATTTTGATTTTTTTTCTTTTGACAATAGAATGCATAAATTTCACAGCAATTTTTTTTGCTGAACTGAAGAATAATCTGACCAGAGTTGAAGAAGCGTGTTGGACGAGCAGCCAAACATCTTCACTCCAACGTTTTGTCCAGTGATTTAATTTTGTCTTTTTCTATTATCGTAGATGTAAGACTCAACAGAAACACGCTCGTGCTCGAGAGGATCACTCCACAGTTTGTTGGATGTGCAGGTCCCAGGATCCTCTGCTCTCGGAGTCCGACACGGGGCTGAGCTGGTGCTGTTGGGCTGAGCTGGCGCTGTTGGGCTGGCGCTGCACAGTAGTTTGTCTCACTTTAATTTGTTGCTGCTTCCCACAGACTGAGACTTGATCCGATCACACATCCTCTGACTGTCTTTACCATAAGTCAGCAGTAAATCAGCAGAATCTTTCACTTTCTCTGCAGTTAAAGGGCTGAATGCATCTCACACTTTCATCCCTATGAGTTTCCTCCGACCTGAAAACCAAAGAATCACAGCTGCAGCATCTGTGCATCACAAAACAACACAAACCAAACAGTGTATTTAGTGACAGGTGAGTGGACACGGAACAGAGTCAGGAGCTTTTGGTCACTATGAGTCTTTCCTTTTTGTGTTTGAACAGCGAAATTATCCTAAACTTTAGACATTAGACATCGGGTCATTTTTGAGTTTCTCCCCAACATAAGCACATAAATATTACATGTTTATTAATGTAACTGCTGTTTGGACTGAAACACTCTCCTGCACAGGTCACTCCGGCTCTGCACCTCGACTTTCCAAAGCGACTGTGTTGTTTTCCGCAGCTTGTTTCCTCCTCGAGCTTCTGAATAATGTGTCGTGTTTGTGGTTTGTGGGTGTGGGGGCTGAATGTTAATCAGTTGGTCACAATGTTCTGCCTTTTCTGCTCTAAATCTCTACAGGAAAAATAGTATCGGCAGTAATCGAGCAGCAGCAGCAGCAGCTTTACGCTTTATTAGCACGCTATTCATACAGTCCAGTGAACCGGAGCGTGACAGCGTCGGGATCGTTCTGTATGCTAGCTACGAACGTTATTATAACTCAGCCTCGCCCGCCACTCCTCTCCACGTATCCACATATTAATTGCGTTTTTTGATAAATGTCATTTTCCTGTCATTTGCATCGTAATGATTCCTGTAATAGGGACGATCCATCTGCCCGACGTTAAACACAAGAGTCATTTGAGCCTCATATTTGGCAACCTTTTGGATTAGAATTGTTCACTTTAAAGCTGTCAGATATTGCCATTGTTCAGTATATACTTAGCGTCTTATTATACTACGTCTTGAATACATTACGGACGCTTTGAAATGCAAATCCCACGTCTTTGAAAGTCCAAACTCATCACTAATATCCAAATGTGCCGTATTTGTTGCATTGTTCTGTTTGGGATTTCCTCGGCGTTGTGAGGTACACGCTGCGTTTCACTGATACATTCTTATTGCTTGCACTGTAGCGACTGCGGTTGTTTTATTGGGCTGTGTAAATGAAAACAGACAAAAGTAAATCGAGTCGTGAGTCGTGCTTTGACTCGTTGCCATTAGGTTCAATTCTAGAGAAGTTACCGGTGCTACATTACACAAAATGGACTCTCAAGAGATTTAAGCCGTGTTATAAACGTGTTAGAGCCTCAAAAACAGACCTGGAGTTGTGTTTTACTTTTGTTTTATTAACACGATTGAGCTCAAACTGCTCTGTTCCACCTTGTGATGTCATGAAGTGGTAGTTTTCAAATGAACAGCTACGTTTTACCTTTAGTTCAGTAGAAGATTGGCAATTCCAGGAGATGATATTATCCAAATTATTCCAGAAATGAAGGTGTGTGGAGTTCAAAAACACAGTGGAGCACACACACGATGACATCACAAGGTGGAACAGAGTGTTTTCTGTTTGAGAGACGCGCTCAAGTCACAAATACATGAAAAAAGTGGTTTATAGCTGCTCTCGTGATGTCGTACTTGGGTTTTTTTTTCGTTAAGGGCAGGACGAGGCCAGCGCACATCAGACACGGCTCCACGCTTCTTTTATCTTTGTGTGTGACCACTATTCCATCCATCCATCCATTTCCTCCGCTCATTCGGTCTGTGTCGCAGGGGCAGCAGTCTAAGCAGGGACTCCCAGACTTCCCTCATCCCAGACGCTTCCTGCAGCTCCTTCCCAGGCCCAACGAGAGACCGAGTCCACAAAACGATGCATATTTTGACAATCAACTGACTTAAAGGTGAATTAACGAGTGATCCGTGACGATTTCCTGACCATCGTTCTTACCAGACGTGTGAGTTTCCGTGTATCTACATATTCCAAAGCAGGAACTAGAGTAAAATGGAGCGAGCATGTTTCTTCTTGGAGGTATATTGTCTGCTCTTCTCCAGACATTCATCATACTTCAGTCACTTTTCATTATAGCTGCAGTATTGATTCACATCGTTGACAACTCCCTTATTCCACTCGTGTAGACGCTCCATCATTTGTACAAGCAGGCCATAAAATATTCATAGATACTGTATTTCTTTCCCAAGGACACACCAGTACAAATCAATTAATCCCATCTTTAGTGAAACTTATTCAAAGTCAAAAGTGAATCCTGCTCCAGTCCTTAAAAATACTGCACAGACTTTTTATGACAAAACAAAATGTAAAACCACGGCCTGCTTCACACTGTAACAATAGTAACAACAATAGTATGGGCTTGTGTAGGATTTGAACCAGCAACCACTCCCTCAAATGTGTAAACAGGAAATAAATCATCTAAGACTCGTCTTCATCTGTGGACGACACACTTTGATTTGTCTGGGCCACAATGCACATTTTTAGAAGAAGAAGAAGAAGAAGAAGAACAGCAACAGTGCAAAATGTTCAACTTTGAATATTTTTAAGTGTCTCTCGGGTCTTGTTCTCGAGTGAGGGGAGGATGGAGCGTGAGATTGACAGGTGGATCAGCGTCTGCAGTGATGTCGCTGTATCGTCTGTCGTGGTGAAGAAGGAGCTGAGTCCAAAGGAAAAGCTCTGGATTTACCTCAGTCTATGTTCTACCCTCATCTATGATCATGACTGAAAGGACAAGATCACAGATACAAGCGGCTGAAGGTTTCCTCCTCAGGGTGGGCGCTCCCTTAGAGACAGGGTGAGGAGCTCGGAGTAGAGCCACTGCTGCTCCGTGTTGAGAGAAACAGCTGAGGTGGCTCCTGGACGCCTCCCTGGAGAGATGTTCATGTCCCACTGGGAGGAGGCCCCAAGGAGGACACAGGACACGATGGAGGGACTATGTCTCTGGCCTGGGAACGTCTCGGGGTCTCTCTGGAGGAGCTGGAGGACGTGTCTGGGGTGAGGGAAGTCTGAGAGTCCCTGTTTAGAGCTGCCCCCGCGACCCGGCCCCGGATAAGAGGAAGAACATGGATGGATGTTATATTTTAATAATAATATCATGACTAATGATTGTCTTGCACACTTCCGCGCTGCGTTCTAATCTGATCCCCATTGATTCACTTTGTTCTGCCTGAAGCAGCTTTGTTAGAATAAAAACAATCTATTGTCTCAAAGCTCATTCTGCCAGTCAAATCTTTCCACATTTCCTCTCACATGGGAGACTCAGCGGTGGGCAGAGAGACAGACTCAGAAGTAAATGCACGCCTTCAAATCCCCTTTGCAAAGCTACAGAAAATACTTCCTGTCCATCACTCTGGTCTGAAACATGTTGGTAGTTACAGGATAATGGTCCGAGTCTGTTTGTACCGGGTGATACCGCACGAAGATCAGACCAACGACGGCTGTTCTGAGGGGAAAGTGTTACACAACAGAACGTATGGTGGAAAATCACTGAATCTGGAGACACGGCCACTGAAACACTGAAATAATCAAAGAGGAAATGAGAGATTTTTGTAACTGTCCTAAAAAAAAAAAAAAAAAAGAAAAGAAAAAAAAAAAATCTATTAAATGTATTAGACTGATTTAAATATATTAGGTAATTTTTTCAGTTTAAATAGTGTCTAATAAATAAACGTGGGCTCTTAAAAAATCCCAAAATGTTTGCTTTACATCAACATAAAATAAATAAATACAGAAAGGTGACATAACGTTTTTTTTGGAGGAAATGTTTTTATGTTTTTATTATTCACATTCTCACTTCTGTGTTCTGCAGCCAATAACACATTTTAGAAAACAAAAACATTAGGAACCGCCTCAATAAGAAAGTACTAATATTAGTGCAAAATAGACACAGACTGTGGTTATTGCATTTTCACATAATTTGACTATAATAGAAGCAAATGATTTCCCCGGATCCTTCGGGCCACCAGCGAGCGGGAGTTTATTTTAGCTCCAGAGACGAGATCATTTGATACTGAGGAAACTATTGTCGCTTTGCTTTTGTCCTGCTGAAATGGGACAGGCCCACGCCACCAAGCGAACGCCAACCTCTGTCCCTATCGTCCTGTAGAAGAAGTGACGCACGGTGCATGATGGGATATAGATCTGCGCTATTCATTCATTCACAGCCGACCTCCTAGTGATACTTGTGGAATCTGGTAGTGTTGTGTAACCGTTTTGGCACAAATGAACAAAAATCTGGTACTCACTGATGTGACGTGCAGCTGTCCACAAGAGCGACCGACAGCTCCACGACTCTTTGTTGAGACGTTTATGCCGACCAGGATCACCAGGACGCTGTGGGAGATCACCAGGACGCTGTGGGAGATCACCAGGACGCTGTGGGGGATCACCAGGACGCTGCGGGGGATCACCAGGACGCTGCGGGGGATCACCAGGACGCTGTGGGGGATCACCAGGACGCTGTGGGGGATCACCAGGACGCTGTGGGGGTACTCACCAGGACGCTGCGGGGGATCACCAGGACGCTGTGGGAGATCACCAGGACGCTGCGGGGGATCACCAGGACGCTGTGGAGACCAGCGTGAGAGATTACAAGGACTGTGGACAAGAAGATAACACCTATCTTCTGGTCTTTTTGGTTTTATTTTATATTTTATATTATTTAACCTTTATTTAACCAGGAACATCCCATTGAGATGAAAAACCTCTTTTTCAAGGCCGTCCTGGCCAAGCGGCAGCAGCAAATTAAAAAAATATAATTATAATCCATAATTACAAAGAGACAAGATAACGGGAAAAGACAAACAGATTATGAAAAACAAGAGCATGTTGTGGAGCCTTGAGACGTCTCAGTTTAGATTTAAAAACATTCAAGGAAATCAAGTCCCAGTCTTTCTGAAACATATTCCCTGCATAAGGTGCAGACAAAAGCCTTTTTGTCCAGTTCAGTGCGACAAAAGGAACAGAGAGAAACACGTGATGAATGAAAAGAACAAGAATCACTCCTTCTCTGTGACAGTAGATGTAGGTCGGCAGTCGTCCAAGCATCGCCTTATAAATGAAAGTGAATTGGTTAAAGCACATTTCAGGAATGAGTGACCCCTCCACTCCGAGAGGGTCATAAAACACTCACCTCATTCGACGCTGCTTAAGTTTCTTAATGAGTATCACCAGACCAGAAGAAGACCCCCCTCACACACACTGGGAGACTCTACAGAAGCTGTGGACAGGCACATCTCAGACTCTTCTGTCCTGAGAGTCCGGTGCTTCATTGTTCACTTCACCTGTGGAGCTCATTAAACCTTCTGACTCCGTCTCCTCTTTGACGCTTACACCAGAACAATCCTGACAGGACACTGCGGTTTTCTAACGAGGATGTACACGGGCTTTTATGAAGTCATTTAGATGAACACTGCGATTTAAAATGTACAAGTTCTAACATCCACGGGTGTCGTACATAATTTAATATAATAATAAAATTATATTTGTATTTTATCATCTAATAAACTATATGTTGAAGTGTGGGGGGGGCAGGAATGTTAGACTTTAGTTAATACGATGAGGTCATGAGTTAGTCTTAAGCTGAGACGTGTGTGAGGTTCATGAGGCTCTGATGAGTCACAGATTCACAAACATATAAACCCAGTGTCTCACATTTGTCCCGGGTCAGTTTCTCTCCCAGTGACTTGGGGCCAGAATAAAAAAGAAAATCAAAATCTGGCGACTGACCAGCGACTGGAAATACAATCTGTCAACTTGTCGTCATAGCAACCAAGAGTCACAAACAACAACAACAAAAACAACACACAAACAAACAAAAGGTGTCGACCCTGAGCTAAAAACAACAGATCAGATCATTACAACACAACCAATAAATGTATTTTTATTTTTAATCATCTGTTTTTGTGGATTTGTTGATCCCTGGGTTTCAGAATGATTACAACATTTGGACTGTTGCCATAGCGATTCATATTTTAAAACTAAATGGATCTTTGTATGACATCATCACATTCCACCAATCACAGAACTCTGGATGACATCATCCAAATGCAGCCTCTTGTTGCTTGGAAACCGGGTAGAACATGTTCTGTTTCTTTATGACATCACACTGAACTTTATGACATCACCTCTGCTCTGTACCAAAGGCAATGTGCCAAGACCAGACGACGAACGAAGTCACAACAGTCGACACAGCAGCACGATTCTTCAGGAGAACTCGTATTACTCAGTATCACTTCAGCTTTTCTTCAATATTTGCATTTATTGTTCAAATATTAACCTACAAATTCAAAAGCCTAGTCAAAAAACGTCACCAGAAATGGATGATTTCCAAACGGGAGACGACAAAGTGAACCTTTCGATCGCTCAAGTCATGGAGGAACATCTGAGCGACTTGAACGACGCTTGTGAGGTCTTTGAATCTATACTGGACCGTCTCGAGAAAAACAATGTCACTGTGAGACGAGAGGTCCGACAGGCCAAAAAGGAGGCTTGTAGCGACAGAGACAAATTTATTTTCCTCAAACTTGCAGTGGAAGAGGCGCTAAAAGAAAACAAAGCCCTTAAAGAGACGAAGGAGCAGCTCACCAAAAAACATGAGCCCACGATAGAAAGCAAACGACTGGAAGAGAAGCTCGAGATGTTAAAAAGCCACAGAGACAGTTTGCAAAACCAGTTTGAGAGCTTGAAATCAAAACTCTCTCAAAGTGAAGACTGGAAACAGCGCCACCTTCAGTTAGTAACTGAGAAAAGTCAGAATCTGGAAGATGCCAAACGTTTATTTGACAAAATATCGAGCATGACCCAGAAACTGGCTGCACAGAAGAATCTGAGGAGAAAAAGTGCAGCGCTGGCAAAGCTGGAAGGCGTCTTAATAAGAGAAAATGAGCTTTTAACGCAACATCTCGAGAAAATAAAAAAACAACATGACGCCAAGAAGATAATCGAGTTTCGATATAAACAGAAACACTTGAAGATAGAGGATCTTCAAGGTCATAATAATGCCATTCTGCGGGAAATTGAAGAGATGCAGGATGAAATTATACACCTGAAAGCCTTGTCCGATTGTTCTAAGGATATTAACTTGAGCACAGCAAAGATGAACGCTAAAAGCAAGAAATTACTCAAGACACAAGAGAAACTTCGCAACGAGCTGAAGAAGATTGTGGAGTCTAAGAACGTGAAACATACGAATGATCTGAAGAACTTGAGGACGGAGTACTCGAGCTTGATAAACCAAATTCGCACATTGAATGTGGAGATTAAAGACGCCAGCTTGATAAAAACTCATTCAAAAATGTTACAGAATGAGAAGAAGGTGCTGAAGCAAAGAAAACACAAAGTACAGAAGGAGGGCTCGAGATTAATGAAGCTGAAGAAGAAGCAGAACCTTCAGTGGTCGAAGATAAAGATCGAAATCTGCCACAAGAGAAGGAAGAATTACAAAATGAAGATGCAGAGGTGACGATTTTGGATCACACAATGAGAGCTCGTTTGCAAGAGGAGTTTGAAAGCTTCAGATCAAAACTGCCTCAAGAAGGAGAGTGGAAACAGCGCCACCTTCAGTGGGAAACAGAGAAAAATCTCACCTTAGAAGATATCGACCGTTTACAGGAACAAATATCGACGATGACTCAGAAACTGGCTGAAGATGAGATTTGTAAAAAGAAATGCTCAGACTTAGAGACGACGAACAGCCTCCTGAAAAGCAAAAAAATGAAAAGTGGAAGGAACATCTCTGCAAAATAACGAAAGAAATGATGACGAAGAAAAAATACGAGCGTTCAAATACGACCAAAGACTCCGTGACATAGAGAGTCTAAAGGAACAAAATGACAAAATCCAGCAAGACATTGACAAAAAGCAGAGCAAAATTCTAAACAGCGTGGTCCTATCTGACACTCATAAGAGAATTGATCAGGAATTAGAATTTAGGAACGCTCAAAACAAGGAACTGGTGAAGAAACATGAACAGATTCACCGCAAACTGCTCAAACTTAAAGAGTCTCAGGGAACAATGCAGAGATATGACTCAGAACAACACGAAAGGCTCTACAGCTTGTACAGAGGAATTCATGAACTGCATCGGGATATCGAAGAGGCTCGCTCGCTAACAGTCGATTTGAAGAAGAGAAAATGTCTGATGCAAAGAAGTGACGACTTAAAGAAGGAGCTTTTAAGACTGAGGAAGGTTAAGAAAGAACAGGAGACACCACTGGCCAAAAATCAAACTTGGCAAAACGAAAATGAAAACATACGACGAGAGAATGAAACGCTCCAAAAAGTTTATACAGAGCTGTATTTCCAACTGTTCAGCAAAGAAGTGGAGACGTTTATGAAGGACGTGTTAGAGGAAGAGAAGAGACTAAACCGGGACTAAACCTGGACTAAACCGGGTCTAAACCGGGTCTAAACCGGGACTAAACCGGGACTAAACCAGGACTAAACCAGGACCAAACCAGGACTTAAACAGGACTACCTTTGTGCTGGTCCTAAATAAGGTTTGATCTGTCACTAGACCTAAAGCTATGTTGGCATTGAACATAGCTGTAGGTCACTAAAGACAGAACTAAACCAGGACTAAACCAGGACTTAAACAGGACTACCTTTTTGGTTTTCCTGAATAACTAGTCTGGTCTAGTGATAAGTCACTAGATCAGAACGTGACCAAATTTTATTAAAAAGGTTTATCTTTGCCTACTAAAATAGGTAAAGATAAACCTTGTTCAATTTACATTTTCAATAAAAAACTGATTAAACTGAATGTGAGCTTTTCTGATGTTTATTTAACTGTAATTTAATAAATAAGATATTAATTTAATGAATGAATTTGTAAAACAGTTTGTACAATGACCCTGTCATATTCATGCTCCATGTCACAGTCAAATCTCTGCTCAGTTTTCAGTGGATTGAATCATTAAATTTCTTTCCATTTGGTCCCACTCTGTTTGAAAAGTCGAGTCTTTGTCCCGTCGTCTGGAGCAAACCCTTTAGCTCCTTTAGCGTTGGTCCTTTAATTCTAACCTCCTGCTTCGACCCAAAGTCCAGTTTAGAAAACTGAGCTTTAATATGTATCTTCCTTCATTTAAAAAGTAGAACAGACAAGAAGAAAAAAGTGAATTGCTAAAGTTGACTTGCTAACTCTAAATTGTAGTTTGCTGTCACTATTCTGCGGGAGTTACAAGAATCCCTGGGCTCACAGCGCCCCCTAACATGAGGCAGGGTAACTGCGTGCCTCACCCAACGCCTTTTCACAGCCTTAAAGCAGCAGCGTCACTGCTACAGCAGAGTCCAGGTGAGGCACGAACGGCCTGTGCCTCACCGCACGGCTCTGAAAAAACAACTGAACTGGGAAAGCAATAAATGTTGGGTGAAGGAGGAAGGTTAAAAGCTGTAAAACCTCAACAGGAGGTGGGGAGATGTTGTACAGGAAAATACTGATGCTGTTGTTAGAGGGAGGAGCTGAGTTAAAACATGTGTCAGTGTTTTGTCAAGAGAATGAATAAAAAAGAAGTCAGAGAAGACGGAAGTTGGAGAGAGCACTGAGGAGAAAGTATTGGAGTTCTCCTGACATAACTATACAGCAACACAAGCACAAAATGTCTTCTTTATAAAAGTCGTGTGGATGGATTGATTGTCGCTGCTGCAGGGACGATCCTCACGACCTCATCTCTGCGTCTCCTTAAAGAAACATTTATAAGACGAGGTCAACATCCTATCAGGGAACAGCCCCGTGAGACGACATTCAGCCGCATTAACACAACACAACACCAGTTTATCCTTCCACGAGTTTTCTGCTTTTCCCGCAGTGACATTTACAGTATAATTGCGTAGTAAAGGACAACATTTGTTATGGCGCGTGAAGGCAGGAGCTCGTGAACTGAACTCGAGGAGGTCACGTACCCGTCTCTGGAGTAACGTGTAAAGTCAGTGGAGCGAAAGCCTTTCCATCCCGTAAAGACGAGTAACACGCGGCCTCTAAAACCCTCCATAAATCAAACTTTATCTGTGAAACGCAAATAAACTGTACAAGCCGAAACGGGTCAGTACTTCTGCATCTGTGGTTCGTGAGCGTGTGATTGTGAAGGAGAACGACATGAGGCTGTGAAATGGACAGACGGTTATGTATTTCAGTGGATATCGCAAAGTGCTGCCTTCAGGGAGGAGGAGGAGAGTGGGAAAAACAGGTTCTGCTGCTGCACGTTCTCTCCACTGGGGTTTCCTTCATACGAGAGGAGAGATAAAGATCGAGATGAGGACGAGACACGAGTCTTCAACACAAGGTCACGAATGTGGTATTAAATGTGGTATTACCGTATCTTCTGGGCTATACATCGCATTGAATTGAACTGGAGTCTAAGTCAAGTTATAATAAGTAGAGTTATAATAAAAAGAATAAAATAGAGAAGAACAGGCTGAATAGCAGGCAACAAAAAAAACTAAAATACAAAAAAAAAAAAAAAAAAAATACAACAAAAAAATAAAATGCAAAAAAAAACAACTAAAATACAACAAAAAAACTAAAATATAACAACAAAAAATACAACAAAAAAAATAAAATGCAAAAAAATAAAATTAAGTACAACAAAAAACTCAAATACAACAAAAAACAAAAATGCAAAAAAAAACCCAAAAACTAAACTAAAATACATCAAAAAATACAACAAAAAAAAAAATGCGAAAAAAATAATAATAAAATAAAGTACAACAAAAAAACTAAAATATAACAAAAATAAATAAATAAAATACAAAAAACAAAACAAAAAAAACCCAACAAACAACTAAAATACAAAAAAAAAAAAAACCAAAATGCAACAAAAAACAAAAATGCTAATTACTTCACTGTTAGCCTATCGTTCTTTATTTATACAGAACCCAATGAGAGCACTTGGACTTTTTTCTTCTCTTGTTCAAAATGCAAAACAAACAAAGCAAATAAGTATTTTAAGTCACACCAGCCAAAAAATGCAGAATAATGAAGAAAAAAACATATAAGTTGCATTTTTGGAGGAAATGTATTTTACAAAATCCGAGACCAAGAACAGACGTTTTATCACAGGCTGAATATCAGAACATCACACTAACGTCACATTTATATTTATTCAGCTGAAGCTCAGACAGAACTGAACATGAGTCTGGTTTGTTCACGTCAGATATTAACAGTTAATCACAAACTAAAGCAGAAAAAAAACAGGTTTACTCTGGATCTCAGTCCAAATCAATAAATCCACTGAATTCTTCATCCTCGTGTCGAAGACGAACAACTCCACCAACTCCACCAACTCCACCAACTCCACCAGCTCCAGAGGAAGATGAAGTGTTCAGTGTTTCTCTTTTAAATGATGTAATGTGTTAATGTTAAATGATCCTCGACTGTGACAAGAACATGTGACATTATAGATTTGAATCATGTCACATATAAGTCTCATCTGAGGATAAGTCACGTCCCCGACAAAATGAACAAAAGTGACATTTATCGTCCAGAAAATACATCACACAAACTGACCCTTTAGAGCTTTAATCCATGTTCTGACACTGTTTCCTCCTCAAAAACAGACCTGGAGCTGTGTTTGTTTCATTCACTTGTTTGAGTCACACTTTATTATTAGTCTGTCACTTCTCCAAACCTCAAAACGCTCTGTTCCACCTTGTGATGTCATCAAGTGGTAGTTTTCAAGTGAACATCTCCTTTAACCTTTAGTTTAGTAGAAATAAGTGGAGTGGTTTTGTTGGATTTTGTGATTTAAATGTGTAAATTATAACAGATGGTGAGATTTCAGCACTCGTCTTTACTTTTTAAACTCTCCCAACCGCAGATACATTTGGACTTTTATTTTATTCTGACAAGGACAAGGCTTTTTTTTTTTGAAGAACCAGTTTCTTTTTGGATTTGTGCCTTTTATTGTTTAATCCATTTTTAAAAATCCAAATGGTGAACAGTTCAAACACAGCACAGGCTTTTCTGCACTTTTTATATCAATATTAATCCAATTATGTAAAGTTAAAGTTGTTATTTTGTCTTTCACAGAGGTTGTTTTTCTGATTTGTACTTTGTTTGTTTAATGTGGCTTTTGGCAAATGTCTCCAGACGGCGGCGTTATTGCTGTTTGTGAATCCGTTCCTCTGGAGGACGATGGCGCCGTCGTTTTGGAGACTTCGCTTCATTTGCAGAAAATAAATAGCTACTTGTAAATTATTATTTTTCATTTTGCATAATAAAAAAAATCCTGATTTCCATAAACCACATTGTTGCAAATCACGTCAGAAAACACAATTAGCAAAAGTGTCACGGGAGCAACTGAGACTCCAGTTTGGAATTTACATGTTTTAAATACTTTTATGGTTTTGGAAATAAGTTACGACCAACTAAACCTTAAAGAGTTACACTGTTTTCTGATCACAGACCTGGAGTTGTGTTTTGTTTCATTGTTTCATTCACAAAAACTCGACACATTTAGGCTGAGTTCTTCTCTCAAACTGAAAACACTCTGTTCCACCTTGTGATGTCATCATGTGGTGATACAGGAAGTGCTCCACTGTGTTTTTAAACTCCACCTTCACTAGAATCATCTGGATCATTTTAGAAATCCTGGAGTCAATATCACATCATTATTTTGACATTTATTTTGATATTTATTTTAATATTTATTTTGATGTTCATTTTGATATTTATTTAGATCTTTTTTTTTATATTTATTTTAATATTTATTTTGATATTTATTTTGACATTTACATTTATTTTAATATTTATTTAGATATTTATTTAGATATTTATTTTAATATTCATTTTGATGTTCATTTTGATATTTATTTAGAATTTTTTTTAATATATATTTATTTTAATATTTATTGTGATATTTATTTTGACATTTACATTTATTTCAATATTTATTGTGATGCACGGGGTTTTACTTCTCTAGTTTACAGGAAACTCAACACCTCAGTAAATTGCCTCGTCGTAGTGATTTTTGCCGCTGTCTGTTTGGTTTCCTCTTGAGGACTTTGTTTCCTCGTTTGGTGCGTGATGTGATATTGACTCGTCGCCCCGTCTCGGCTCCGTCTCGGCTCCGTCTCGGCCCCGTCTCGGTCTCTGACTGACAGTCGACTCCATCACACGGGACCCGCGGCGGAACTGACACATTTACTCCAGACTAGAACTGAAATCAATCAAGAATCTTCTTCAGCCTGACGAGCCGTCGCTGCACGAGCCCAGTCTCACTCTGCCACTTTATGACGGTGTCATTTAAGACCTTTTAAGGTCCTGGAGGAAGTGTCTAGGGTGAGAGATGTCCCTCTGTCCCACAGCACGTCCCTCTGTCCCACAGCACGTCCCTCTGTCCCACAGCACGTTCCTCTGTCCCACAGCACGTTCCTCTGTCCCACAACACGTCCCTCTGTCCCACAACACGTCCCTCTGTCCCACAGCACGTCCCTCTGTCCCACAGCACGTCCCTCTGTCCCACAGCACGTTCCTCTGTCCCACAGCACGTTCCTCTGTCCCACAGCACGTCCCTCTGTCCCACAGCACGTCCCTCTGTCCCACAGCACGTCCCTCTGTCCCACAGCACGTCCCTCTGTCCCACAACACGTCCCTCTGTCCCCCAGCACGTCCCTCTGTCCCACAACACGTCCCTCTGTCCCACAGCACGTTCCTCTGTCCCACAACACGTCCCTCTGTCCCACAACACGTCCCTCTGTCCCACAGCACGTCCCTCTGTCCCACAGCACGTCCCTCTGTCCCACAGCACGTCCCTCTGTCCCACAACACGTCCCTCTGTCCCACAGCACGTTCCTCTGTCCCACAACACGTCCCTCTGTCCCACAGCACGTTCCTCTGTCCCACAGCACGTTCCTCTGTCCCACAACACGTCCCTCTGTCCCACAGCACGTCCCTCTGTCCCACAGCACGTTCCTCTGTCCCACAGCACGTCCCTCTGTCCCACAACACGTCCCTCTGTCCCACAGCATGTCCCTCTGTCCGTCCCAGTCCCCAAACACAATAAAACATACGGCCCGTTTTGACAAATGGACCAAACTTTACTGTGTTTCCTCTTTTTTTTTTGGCACTTTGTCCAACTGGCTCATCCTCCGTCTGAGTCAGGCAAACACCGAGACATCACGTCCAAACTCATTACGAGTGGACAGCTGTTCCAGTGGGTCCTTTTCCAAAAAAGATGGACTTTCCAGAGCCAACCTTTGATACATCCAGTAATGACCCTGGTCACATTCTGGCGCTTGTTTAAAGACGACGTGTTATGGTTTTTGGGGGATATAAATGTCTCAACATACAGACATGTTCTGTTTCATGTGTGAAATCGCTGCCAATGGACGAAAAACTGGATTAGCACAAGCCTCTGTCTGCCCCGAGTGAACATCTCCCATTTTATATCTAATTTCTTAATGACTAAATGATGTAAATTTGTGATCAAGTGTTTGGATCCTGAATAAAATTTGGCGTAAACTCACAAAAATCATAACAGTGAGAGAAAACTGTGACAAGCCTAAACTGAGACAAAATGAATCCTGTTTTTCACTGACATTAGCACAGACACTAAACTGCACCGTGAAACAAATCCAACAAAAACACTGGAGTTACACTTAAGTTACCTCCAAACAAAACAATAAAAACTAAACGTTACAGGGAAAAAGTCTGTCTCTTTATTCTATGAGAAAAACGTGAGGATTAACAGCAGTTTGACATAAAAATATGAAAAAAAAACATGTTTAGCATCAGGGTCCAGTCCTTTTATCGCCCCCTAGTGTCCGACGCCAAACTGCAGGAACTTTCTGTCACGTCTGTCACACGAGAAAAATCCACTAAATGTGAGTTATGGACGATCGTTTCCTCGTTCGTTTCAGTTCGTTTCAGTTTGTTTCAGTTCGTTTCAGTTCGTTTCACTGCACTTCTGTTTTTACAAAAAAAGGGGCGTGAACCTTTTGCCAGCTCAGGAAACGACATTTATTTCTGCATTTTGTTTGTATTTTTCATCAGAATATAGATGTTAAACCTTCTAATAACAGAAACTGCTCCACTTATCTCTTTTTATTACTGTATTTCTTATTTTGAGCCGTACATTTATGACGCTCTCAAACCTTCACTGCAGAACAATATAGAATAACACAAACATGAATCAATCGAAACACAACTTTGACTAAAATAATCACAACATTACAGGTCCTACACTACTCAAAGTTGATGCTTGTGAGCTTTAAACCAGGTTAAAACACAGTTTCTCCTCAAAAACACACCTGGAGTTCTGTTTAATTATTAGTCTGTAACATCTCCACGGCTCAAAACGCTCTGTTCCACCTCATGATGTCATGAAGAGGTAGTTTTCAGGTGAACAGCTCTTTTTACTGACGTTAGTTCAGTCGAGATAAGTGGCAGTTCAAGGGATTCCAGTGATTCTAGTGAACGAGTCTTGATACACCAGCCGTACGAGCGTGTTCTTCTTCTTCTTGTTCTTGTTCTCCTTCTCCTTCTTCTCCTTCTTCTTGTTCTTGTTCTTCTTCTCCTTCTTGTTCTTGTTCTTGTTCTCCTTCTTCTCCTTCTTCTCCTTCTTCTTGTTCTTCTTCTTCTTCTTGTTCTTCTTCTTGTTCTTGTTCTTCTTGTTCTTCTTCTCTGTGTTTAAGTTCCAGTCAATAATCCACTTGTGCGTCTGCTCCAGGTCTGTGGGATAAACGCCTCTGATGCTTCACTCGAGTCTTCTCATCCACATGAAACAGGTGACCTCAGGGAAGGTCTGTCTCCTTCACGGAGCTTCACAGACTCAGCGAGAGCTTCCTGTTTCTCCTCGATCAAACGCAGGGACACTGTTATCCACGACACTCTCCTCGTCTTTGTCATCGTCCTCGAAGCAGACGTCAGACGTCTTCAGTGATCTCCAGATCCACGTGGAGCCTTCAGAGTCTCTTCAGACGTCTGCTCCTTCGGCCTCGGTGTAAAGTCTCACCTCAGACGCCTGATCTTCTTCTTCTGCAAAATCAATAAACACAGAGACTCGTGTCAGTGCTTTTGTGATGAAATCCACACACGCGACTGAGAGATGAGCGGAAAAGAAAAGTCAGGGGCTTATGGAGTTTAAAAACACAGTGGAGCTCTAAATCTGCAGGGTTTGTGTGTTAAACATCTGAGAATGAAACAAAAAAACACAAACAGGAGCCAACTTCTTAAATCTTAAAAATGTCGATGTAAATGTCTCTTTTCTCTGCATGTCTGTGGTTGGTTCTGAGTTGTGTCACTTGTCACAGATTTATTACAGTGAGTTATGTTTCTTTTAGCTTCCTGAGGGTCTCCACACGGCAGCGGCACAGCGCCCCCTACAGGGCCGTCCTCCTCGCGTTTACTCTCCCGACACATGTCATGAATCTACTCGCCTTCCTCGACAAGTAAATCTCATTACTGCAGTTCCACTTCTGAGTGCGAGCGCGGTGGCGGCGGTTCAGAGAGCGGCGGCGGAGCGAGCGTTCCCTCCTCCGGCAGATGTTCGTCTCTTAGTAGTCCGAGCCAGCCGCCGCACGGCCTCCTGGGTAATGCACAGGTGGTCTGAGAGGGCTCGGGGATGTGTGGAGGAAATGTGCAGTGCCACTTGGTGAGTTTGGATGAATGTCGACACAAGAAGTTGTTTTTTTCTTTGTTTTTGAGGGTGTTTTATATGTAAAGTAAGACTCAAGACCAGTCACAGCTGAAAAAGTGAAATATAAACTGGTTTGGAGAGGTTTAAACGACAGGTACGGCGTTTTTCTGTACAAAGACAGGGCATTTTGTTATTCACAGAGCACATTCTACTGTCTATTCTTTTTAAGAGTCACACTGGCCCATTTCAAACCAAACGAAAGTCAGAAAGAGACACAGGTTTTTAAAAAGTAATGTGACAAAGTGATTAAGAAATGAATTTAAAATAAGTGAAGAAGGAGCTGAGTCGAAAAGCAAAGCTCTGGATTTACCTCAGTCTATGTTCTACCCTCATCTATGATCATGACTCTGGGTCATGACCGAAAGAACAAGATCACAGATACAAGCGGATTAGAGATAGAGTGAGGAGCTCAGAGTAGAGCCGCTGCTCCTCCACATCGAGAGGAGCAGCTGAGGCTGATGTCCCACCAGGAGGAGGCCCCGGGGAAGACCCAGGACACACTGGAGGGACTATGTCTCTCTGGGGTCCCACTGGAGGACGTGTCTGGGGTGAGGGAAGTCTGGGAGTCCCTGTTTAGAGTGGAGGTTTTAAAGAGCCGCAGTGGAGGTTTTAAAGAGCCGTAGTGGAGGTTTTAAAGAGCCGCAGTGGAGGTTTTAAAGAGCCGTAGTGGAGGTTTTAAAGAGCCGTAGTGGAGGTTTTAAAGAGCCGTAGTGGAGGTTTTAAAGAGCCGCAGTGGAGGTTTTAAAGAGCCGTAGTGGAGGTTTTAAAGAGCCGTAGTGGAGGTTTTAAAGAGCCGTAGTGGAAGTTTTAAAGAGCTGCAGTGGAGGTTTTAAAGAGCCGTAGTGGAGGTTTTAAAGAGCCGTATGTGGAGGTTTTAAAGAGCCGTATGTGCAGGTTTTAAAGAGCCGTAGTGGAGGTTTTAAAGAGCCGTAGTGGAGGTTTTAAAGAGCCGTATGTGGAGGTTTTAAAGAGCCGTATGTGCAGGTTTTAAAGAGCCGTAGTGGAGGTTTTAAAGAGCCGCAGTGGTGGAGGTTTTAAAGAGCCGTAGTGGAGGTTTTTAAGAGCCGCAGTGGAGGTTTTAAAGAGCCGTAGTGGAAGTTTTAAAGAGCTGCAGTGGAGGTTTTAAAGAGCCGTGGTGCTGGTTTTAAAGAGCCGCAGTGGAGGTTTTAAAGAGCCGCAGTGGAGGTTTTAAAGAGCCGTAGTGGAGGTTTTAAAGAGCCGTATGTGGAGGTTTTAAAGAGCCGTATGTGCAGGTTTTAAAGAGCCGTAGTGGAGGTTTTAAAGAGCCGCAGTGGAGGTTTTAAAGAGCCGTAGTGGAGGTTTTAAAGAGCCGCAGTGGAGGTTTTAAAGAGCCGTAGTGGAAGTTTTAAAGAGCTGCAGTGGAGGTTTTAAAGAGCCGTGGTGCTGGTTTTAAAGAGCCGCCGTGGAGGTGGAGGTTTTAAAGAGCCGCAGTGGAGGTTTTAAAGAGCCGTAGTGGAGGTTTTAAAGAGCCGTAGTGGAGGTTTTAAAAGAGCCGTAGTGGAAGTTTTTAAAGAGCCGTAGTGGAGGTTTTAAAGAGCCGTAGTGGAGGTTTTAAAGAGCCGTATGTGGAGGTTTTAAAAGAGCCGTATGTGCAGGTTTTAAAGAGCCGTAGTGGAGGTTTTAAAAGAGCCGTAGTGGAGGTTTTAAAGAGCCGTATGTGGAGGTTTTAAAGAGCCGTATGTGCAGGTTTTAAAGAGCCGTAGTGGAGGTTTTAAAGAGCCGCAGTGGAGGTTTTAAAGAGCCGTAGTGGAGGTTTTAAAGAGCCGTAGTGGAGGTTTTAAAGAGCCGTATGTGGAGGTTTTAAAGAGCCGTATGTGGAGGTTTTAAAGAGCCGTAGTGGAGGTTTTAAAGAGCCGTAGTGGAGGTTTTAAAGAGCCGTATGTGGAGGTTTTAAAGAGCCGTATGTGCAGGTTTTAAAAGAGCCGTAGTGGAGGTTTTAAAAGAGCCGTAGTGGAGGTTTTAAAGAGCCGTAGTGGAGGTTTTAAAGAGCCGCAGTGGAGGTTTTAAAGAGCCGTAGTGGAGGTTTTAAAGAGCCGTAGTGGCTCTTTGGGGAGTGGCTGCAGGCTCCTGATCTACATAAACGTTTCATTTGGTTTAAATAATTATGCATCTCAAATATTAGCCGTTTCCATCCTGTATAATTGAGCCGGTGCCATCAGCCTGAGCGTTACTACTGTAAATTATTCAAAAGGGGTTAATGATGAAGATTAATGATGAAGATTAACGAGTCTGGAACACGGCCAGAGAATCTTAAACGGTTTATGTAACGCTGCGTTTCAGACGTCACACGGTAAAACGGACACGGCTAAAATGTTTTTGTTAAATAGTTTTAATCTCTGGTCATTAATTCAGATTTGTGGATTTATTTATCGGGGAAACTGGCTCGTGCCCCTCGTCTGGGAGTCGACATCGTCACATTAAACCCGGAAATCCACCTTTTTTTTTCAAATGAATGTTTTGTTGTAAAATAGAGAGTTACAAGCTCTAGAAGAAGTCAGATTTATGAATTAGGTTTTTAGACACGAGTCTTTCATAAGATACAGTTTAAATAAAAGGGAAACAGGCTCTTACCTCTCACTAATTTTATTTAATTTTATATTCATTTATTTATTTTATTTTTATGTACTTATTTATTATCATCATCATCATCATCATCATCATCATCATCATCATCATCATCATCATCATCATCATCATTATTATTATTATTATTATTATTATTATTATTATTATTATTATTATTATTTTTCATAAGATACAGTTTAAATAATAGGAGAAATGGGCTCTTACCTCTCATCAATTTTATTTAATTTTATATTAATTAATTAATTAACTAATTTTTATGTACTTATTTATTATTATTATTTTTTATTTTTTATTTATTTTTTATTTTTTTCAAATAAATGTTTTGTTGTAAAATAGGGAGTGATAGGCTCTAGTCATTAGACTGTTTTCATAAGATACAGTTTAAATAATAATTAAATAATAGGGGAAACTGACTCTTGCCTCTCATCAATTTTATTTAATATTTATTTATTTATTATTATTGCCATTATTATTATATATAAAATTTTTTTTTTTAGTTTTTTTTTGCTAGTTTTATTAGTTTTTTTCAGCTAAATGCACAGAACACAAATCCTGACATATTCTTCTTCGCAGTGGCACAAACCCTGGATCCTGACACAGATGCAGACACATGTTTGTATTATTCATGCTCTGACGTGTTTCTCTGGGAGCAGACTTCAGGATGGTGTGATGTGTATAAATCCTGAGGGAGGTAAAACTGTCACTCTTCTTCACGTTTGGTACATAATCCAACACATAAATGTTTACTCTTAATTAACGTCCAATCAGAATTCCCGTTTACGTTTCCCGTCGCCGTGAGCAGAGTGAGCTGAAGTAACGGCGCCGACTCGTCCTCGTCTCACGTTACTGTACTAATCAATGTTTGTTAAATTGTTTTCCCGGCGTCACAAGTGCAGCCGCTGAAAATGGGCCTATTTAAATTCTGCTGCTGTACGATTCAATTGGATTTGTGCAGCGGCAGAATAATGGTGGACAGAGGAACGCTAAAACACGGCAATTATTTCTTTTTTCCATTAGGAGCTTGGCCTTTCAGTTTTTCTCATAACGTTTGTTTTTATTTGTGTTCGTTTGTACTTCGTGGCCAAAGAGCGCCGCTGGAAGTGAAGTTTGAAGGTTCAGAAAAGTGGAAAAAAGAGGAAGAATTTGATCATTTATAAACGTGTCGCCTCACTTTGCAAAATGTCCTTTTCTTGGCTGGTCTGGGAACGCCGCGGGGTCGAACCGGAGGAGCTGGAGGACATGTCTGGGGTGAGGGAAGTCTGGGAGTCTCTGTTTAGACTGCTGCCCCCTGCTGGCCCTGTATGAACAGAAGAACATGATGGAACAGAAGAACATGATGGACGGAGCAGTGACAGACAGAGTCACACAGACACAAACTTAATCACTTTTGCTGCTTTTGTTGGAAAAATCAGTAAAAACCCAAAGTGCTGCGATGGGAGTGTGAGAAATGTGTTGGTCCTTGCAGGGAATTAAATTATATTTTTAAGCATTTCGTGCAAAGCTGTAGTGACAGTTTCATTTTGGAAGCTGAATATGGGTTTGTTTGTGTTTTATTTGTGCAGAAGAGCAGAGTCTCTCGTTGTGACCCTCAGTGAGACGTGGAGTCAGAACCAGGGTCATGTTCAGGGCCGTGGTTCTCGTGGGAGATCATCTGTCCAGCCCCAGAGGAGACGTTAAAAAACCATGATCAGGTGGAGCTGAGGAGTGACTGAAAAAGCTCCTCGCTGCAGAAGTACAACCAAAGAAAAACAAACAAAACCAAAGAAAAGTGATGTTTGTATTTCATATTTCAGGCCTGTGTTTGTCTGTTTCTCTCAGACACAAAAACACAAAAACACAACCACGGCTCCTGATGTCACGTTTTCATCTAAACAACAGGAGACTTCATTATGAAAATGTGCTGAGCGTGAGCCACAACTCAGAGCGTGAGCCACAACGCAGAGAGTGTGAGCCGCTCCTGAGTGTGAGCCACAGCGACTGAAACCTCACAGAGACTTGTACTTCTCTCTTGTTCAGACAGTTTGTAGTACTCTTGTAGTACTGTTGTAGTACTCTTGTAGTACTCTTGTAGTACTCTTGTAGTACTCTTGTAGTACTCTTGTATTGTTTCCCGTTCAGACAGTTTGTAGTACTCTTGTAGTACTGTTGTAGTACTCTTGTAGTACTCTTGAAGTACTGTTGTAGTACTCTTGTAGTACTCTTGAAGTACTCTTGTTGTACTCTTGTATTGTTTCACGTTCAGACAGTTTGTAGTACTCTTGTAGTACTGTTGTAGTACTCTTGTAGTACTCTTGTAGTACTCTTGTAGTACTCTTGTAGTACTCTTGAAGTACTCTTGTTGTACTCTTGTATTGTTTCACGTTCAGACAGTTTGTAGTACTCTTGTAGTACTGTTGTAGTACTCTTGTAGTACTCTTGAAGTACTCTTGTTGTACTCTTGTATTGTTTCACGTTCAGACAGTTTGTAGTACTCTTGTAGTACTGTTGTAGTACTCTTGTAGTACTCTTGTAGTACTCTTGTAGTACTCTTGTAGTACTCTTGTAGTACTCTTGAAGTACTCTTGTTGTACTCTTGTATTGTTTCACGTTCAGACAGTTTGTAGTACTCTTGTAGTACTGTTGTAGTACTCTTGTAGTACTCTTGTAGTACTCTTGTAGTACTCTTGTACTTGTGCAGGAGATAAATCCCTCACTGTAGTGAGGCGGCTGAGCACATGAACTAAACAAACAAACTGCTTCTATCGACTGAAAGTCTGAACAAAAAAAGTCTTTGTTTAAAATCAGGAGGTTCATGTTTTACTGAACCAGACGCTGCAAAAATATCTCCTTTTCCTTAAAAAAAACTGCCCTGAAACTGTACGACTGTACTTCACAATCTTTTAGAATATTAAGTCAAAGGTTTGTGTTTTGTAACTGTGCAGATTCAAACTGTGAACCTGAAGGACAGAGTCAGACTTTGTCCCTTAAAGTCCCTCGAGTCAGACCAGCGAGTCCAGAACAAGAACCACGAAGGAAATATTCTGTATCTACAAATCTACAAATCTACAAATCCACAAATCTACAAATCCACAAATCTACAAATCTACAAATCCACAGTCCATCACAGGACGAGACCAGGTTAAAACTCGGACTAAACCAAGTGTGAAACTGCAGAAGATCTAAACAAACCCAAAGCAAACAAACAACCACAGCTCGAGATATATTTAAACCAAAAATCTCAAACAACACAAGCAATAAGACGATGAAATACAGCTGCTCTTTGTAAACTCCAGACAGAGATGTGATTTTTACTCAGCGAAGTGTAAAATCTCTGTAGGTTTGAGCCGTGAAAACCGAGAGGAAAAGAGTCAGAATCTCTCATCCCTCCGTCCTGTCGGAGCAGAGCTACGGAAAACAACAAACAATCCCACGATGAGCCGTTCTGCAGAAGCACAAATCATCTTTATATTATCTGCTAAAGCGCCATCAGCGGGTAAAAGGTTATTGATTGATAAATGAAGCTGATCACATGTGTTTGTGCTGCTGTCGTCAGGTGCCCTCCCTGAGCTCGTTAAGACCGAGCCGTGTGAGTCTGGGCAGAGACTCGAGTGGAAATCCCCATATGTGACTCCAAAGCCTATTAAGATTCTCCGCAGCACTCGGAGCGAACGCCGAGGAGCAGAGGGGGATTCTCTCTCTGCTGCTCTCCACCTACAGCCTCAGCTCACAGACACAAGCTTCATCTGTATCCCGTGTTCTTAAAGCCGACGTTTAAACTCTGCTTTTACAGCGGCAGGAAAAAAGAAACGAGGGAACCATTTTACATCGAGAAACCGCCGGTGTACCCAGTGTCTTGCCCAAGGACACAACCACAGCACTGATTTACAGGAGCTGAAATCACACCATCAACCTGTGGGTCGTTGGACAAACGCTGGACCAGCCGAGCCACTGTCCTGATGTGTAACTTCTGCTTCGTTTGGTCGAGTTTCAGTGAATTCACGACAGATGCAGATGATTCCTGAATTTAAAGATCAATATCTCCAAAACAACCGCAGTGTTTTCTCTGAATAAAACTCCTCAAAGTCACAAATCCGTCCGCCTCAGGTTAGTCTGAGTTTATTCTGCGTCTGTGAAATGGACGTTTTGAAATTCTTATATGACGTTATAAACCTGATATTGGCCAATAACAGAAGACAGTATTTGTGTTTCTAGGAGCAGTCAGGGGCCGGAGGGGGTCTGGTTCAGGGGTCGGAGCGCGGGTCTGGTTCAGGGGTCGGAGCGGGTCTGGTTCAGGGGCCGGGGGGGTCTGGTTCAGGGGCCGGAGCGGGTCTGGTTCAGGGGCCGGAGGGGGTCTGGTTCAGGGGTCGGAGCGGGTCTGGTTCAGGGGCCGGAGGGGGTCTGGTTCAGGGGCCGGAGGGGGTCTGGTTCAGGGGCTGGAGGGGGTCTGGTTCAGGGGCCGGAGGGGGTCTGGTTCAGGGGCCGGAGCGGGTCTGGTTCAGGGGCCGGAGCGGGTCTGGTTCAGGGGCCGGAGGGGGTCTGGTTCAGGGGTCGGAGCGGGTCTGGTTCAGGGGTCGGAGCGGGTCTGGTTCAGGGGCCGGAGGGAGTCTGGTTCAGGGGCCGGAGGGGGTCTGGTTCAGGGACCGGAGGGGTCTGGTTCAGGGGTCGGAGCGGGTCTGGTTCAGGGACCGGAGGGGGTCTGGACCACAGAACCACAGGATCATCTCTGCCGTTTGATGTTGTCCTGATGCTTCTTCGAGCCAGGACCTGCAGCACTGAGACGGTTTTGAGCCGAGTGTGAAGAGTCTGAGATGAGAATCAGCTCCTCCAAATCTGAGGCCATGGTTCTCGACTGAAAAAAGGTGGCGCCCTCTGCGGGCGGGGGTGGAGAGTCCTTGGCTCAAGTGGAGGAGTTCAAGTATCTCAGGGTCTTGTTCAGAGTTAGGGGAGGATGGAGCGAGAGATTGACAGGTGGATCAGTGTCTGCAGTGATGTGTCGCTGTATCGTCTGTTGTGGTGAGAAGAGCCGAGTCCAAAGGCAAAGCTCTGGATTTACCTCAGTCTGTGTCTCTGCCCCATCATCTATGATCATGACTCTGGGTAATGACTGAAAGGACAAGATACAAGAGGTCAAAATGAGTTTTCCTCCTCAGGGTGGTCGGGCGCTCCCTTAAAGACAGAGGGAGGAGCTCAGTCACACGGGAGGAGCTCGGAGTAGAGGAGTAGGTGGCTCAGGCTTTGGATCAGGATGCCTCCTGGACGCCTCCCTAAGGAGGTGTTCCGGGAAGACCCAGGACACACTGGAGGGACTATGTCTCTCTGTCCTTGGGTCCCACTGGAGGAGCTGGAGGACATCTCTGGGGTGAGGGAAGTCTGGGAGTCCCTGTTTAGACTGATGCCCCTGAGACCCGGCCCCGGAGAAGAGGAAGAACGTGGACGGATGGATTTGTGTTATATGAGGTTTATAATGTCACAGAGTCACTGCATTAATACTGTGTTTATTTTATGACGTCGCTGTTTGCTCCTTTAAAAAAAGAAAAAGAAAAACAGAGCTGGTTCGTTTCAGTTTTGCAGTGATCCCTAATGATTCCTCACATTCCAGATGTGCTGCACGGAACCTGGTTATTCACCTCGAGGTTATGACATGTTTCAGAGTTTTCAGAGAGTTTTACCCTCACGCCACGAGGAAAAACTGCACAAGATCATTGTTATTTAGTCAAATGGTCAGACTTCACATCTTCAAGACTCAAAGCTCTTTACATCAAGGAAACACTCTCCCATTCGTCCGCCAGGACTAACGCACCTCCTCCTCCAGGACTAACACACCTCCTCCTCCAGGACTAACACTCTAGTTGAGAAAAAAGTCCTCAACTTTCAGGAGACAGCGACAGTAAAGACAAACAGAAGTGAGGCCACACACACATGGAGGTTTCAGCAGTGACAAGGCTCAGTTTTGCCCTTTTTTCAGTGTTGACCTTTGGATGTGGAGCCAACACCTCGACAGGTGCCTCCTCACTGACCCGTAACAGCCGTATCTCCCCCTGAAGGGCCACGAAGCAGGACCACAAAACCACTGCAGAACCTATTACCCTCACACACGACCTCGGCCAAAGACGAGGGAGCGACAGACTGACGGCTCGAGCCGCTGAACGATGTGTAAACCAAGGCTCCTGGATTCAGCCTCATCAAAGGTTAAAGTATTTTACGGCCGTCCTCCACGTTCAGCCCGTCCCTCAGAGTCACGGGGGGAGCTGTCAGGAGCAGCGAGGAACGACAATTCTGACGAGTCTTCAGACAGAAGCCACGTCTGCAGCATTAACTGAAACATTAGCCCATCGTTGACACGTTCAAATGAGAAAAAAACACGAGTAAAAACTACTTTGAGGAAGCTGAATCTTAAATAAAAACATACAAACTACCCTCACGTGCAGTGGTTTTGTTTGTCTTTGTTTTACTTCTTTCTACTACATTTTAGATACATACAGAAGACATCAGATTTATGAAGATGTATAGAATTACCAGATTATTTTCCGAAGTATAAGTCGCGCCAGGCAAAAAAATGCATAATAATGAAGAAAAAAACATATTTCACATTTAAATTGCATCTGAAAAAGTGCAACTTATAGTCTGGAAAATAAGATAAGATAAGATAAGATAAGATAAGCCTTTATTAGTCCCACAATGGGGGAAATTCCAGCATTGCACCGCACACATAGAGAATAGCAGGAAAAATGTACATGCAAGAGAAAATAATATACAGATAATAGATAAATAGCTACAATAATTAAAGAAATAGACTCAAAATAAAACTCTAATATACACATATACACATATAAATATACATCTTCATAAAGTGGCTTCAGTATTGCACATGGGTATGGTTGATTGTCACATGTTCCGTGTTAACAGTGTTCATTATACAGTCTGACAGCAGCAGGAAGGAAAGATCTGCGAAACCTCTCCTTCACACAGCGAGGGTGAATCAGTCTGGTACGGATGTAGTAAAGAAAAAAATAAAACTACTAAATATTTTTTGACAAAGGGTGTTTACTTTGAGGATTTGATGATGATTATATATATTATTATTATTATTATTATTATTATCATATTTATTTATTTGATTAATATTATCATTATTATTTTATAATCATCATTATTTTTATTTATTTTTATTATCATTATTATTTTTATTTTTATTATATATATATTTTTTTTATTAATATAGTTTTGTATCCAAACTTCTGACTGCTATAGTCTCTTTTTTTCCTAATACATCTTTCTTCATATAAGTTGACGTCTTCAAAGTAATAAACAATGCACATAAAGTCGTTGAATGAGAAACTGTCCAGACCCGGACCAGTTCGTGACATATTAAATTTCCCAGTGCAAAAGTGTGTTAGTGTGTAAAGGAGACTCATTATAACTCCAAATATCTGTCAAACGTTTTCCAGAGCAGTGCGTGAGAAACCTGCGACATCAGCAGGAAAACGGCCCTTTAAAACCACAGAAATATGTTTGTAATGTACCACGTGGGTTGACTGTGCTTTAGAGTTCAGCCTCTCTCCACATTCTGCACATTTTTAAAGAAGGAACCGTCCCTCGCTGCTTTTGGAAACAGAATTATGAACAGCGTTAATAAAGCCGACCTCCGCTCCGGCCTGAGCGTCGCGGCTGCTGGAGGGTGATTGTTTAGGACATTTGTGGTCTGCAGTGGAAGTGTGTTTAGCCCTGGCAGTTGTGTCAGGACAGTTCCTCGGGACGCACAGACGGTTCACTAATTTTGGATAAAATAAACAGAAACTAAGAGGCTATTGAGACTGGACGCTTCAGAGCACGAAGGTAAAACACTGCACTGCTTTGTCGTTTTTCTATCTTCAGTTTTATTCAGTCCTGGATTAAAACTAGGCCAGAGTAAAGCCCGTCACACAACACAGGATTTATAACGTGTGGCAAAAAGCGCAGACAGGAGGAGATTTTAAATATTAAGATATTTCACAAGACTGAAGCGAGACGAGGCAGCGAAGAGACCGCACACCACAAGCTAAAAAGTGATGAGCTGCACCTGGCGTCAGCTGTTTCCTGTCGACAGTAAAACGGCTCTTTGAGACTGGAAAATGTTCCAGGTAGATTAGTTAAAATAAGTAATAGTCTCAGTGTTGTTAGCTCCTCCCTCAAGCGACCTACACTGACAGTTAAAACAACATAACTCTCTTGCTTCTGAATGTTTTTTATTTTATTTTTCCAGAGCATTTAGAACGACTCTTCCCACATTAATCTGAGCAAATCCAGCACCGAGGAACGAACCCTCATTGTACAGTGGTACTTTGAGTCACATGGGTCAAATTCACAAACCCAGCGGTGTTACCGTCCACATTTTAATACCAGAGATGCCCCAAGAGTAAATGCCATTAAAGGAATAATAAGTGTTTTTCACAGACAGGGGGCAGTATGTGATCTCCACAGACCTGACTCGTCCTGATTTCTTCCTGTGGGTCTATCTTAAAGAAAAGGTGTTTGTGAATGAACCTCAGACAATAAACCACTTCAAACTTAATATCAGGATCAAATAAGAGACAGATTAGGTCTTTTTTACTTCCCCGAGTTTTAAGTCGTGATAAGTTCAAGTGTAAGTGACAATTATAACCGTCTGTATTGCCAAAAATCTGGGAAGGTTTAGTTTATCTACTGCTACAATTTGATGTGTATAACTTAAGAATTAAAGGAGCTACTGAAGATTTAAAAGTGTCAGTGACTTTTGGGCCGCCCTGTATAAGACCATGTCCAGCAGGAATCTGACCTGAAGAAGAGACTCACTTCACTCCTAAGACGTTTTATAAAGGTTGACACGTTTTATATTTTTCTTTTACTATGTTCCAAGTAGATGCAAGTTAAAAGTGTTTTATTATTTGTGAAACGTGGTGCAGAAGTTCAGATAAATGCTTTTAATGCACAGAAGAGTCGTGTTACCCTGATGCTACGAGAGTAAACTAACGACACACGGAGGATCTGCTCATCTGCCATTTTGACTTTTTAAAGACCGTCTTAAATGTTTGGTGGTTGTGATGTGACGGAGCAGCTCAGAATGTGGGAGAAGCAAATCAAAACAAATCAGGACCTAAATCGGACAAACGATGGTGTGGAGCGGCGGGTTTAAGGCGCCGTGCTCCTCTACATCTGTATCTTTTTTACTTGACTTTGACCCTAAAGCCTTTAAGGGCAACATACAGATTTATTTTTAATTGTGATTTTCAGCCCCGTCGTCTCGTCTGACACAGAGTCCGGGACCTTCAGCTTTTCCATTGAAGTTTGGAGGACACTCATTTTCTTGTTTAAACCTTTGTCTTTGTTTAAGCTATAAATCCAGCTCATTAACATTCAAATATAATCTGTGTATTTGTCAGTGACACGTGACCCTCTTGAGGAGTGAGTCCTGAGTCACGGCTGAGCTGAGCTGCACAGAGGCGTAAAGACGACGAACCCTGAGGGATTTTAATGTTTGATTAATAACTAAACGTTTGTGACGATCTGTGATGATCTTGTGATGATTTCCTCGACCTTTTAGCTCAGATGCTCCGGTGCAGTGCTGAAGTGTTTGAGTGGCACTTCCACTTACCTCCCTGGAGAGATGTTCTAGGCCCCCGTCCCACCGGGAGGAGACCCAGGACCCGCTGGAGGGACGACAGTCTGTCTTCAAAAGTTTGTTTGGAGAGACGTCCAAACTGCAGAGACCCTGGATAAGAGGAAGAAGACATGACTGTGTACACGGCAGCTACAGCGCTGCTGTGTCTCAGAGCTTATGCTCATGTTTATTAAAGCACAAAATATAAAATATACAACCTATTCAAATTCAAATAGATTCAAATAAAGACGACTGGATTGTTTTTAAATGTAAATACTTCAGTGTGTGGTGTTTTAAATATTTATTATGACTCAAACATTATCATTAACCTCTGACCTCTAACCCACCTGGTTTAGTCCTGGTTCACTCCTCAGAGTCTGAGATGTTCTTGTGGCTCTCACATGTGGGAGATGTTCTTTGGTTCATGGAGAGACTTGTTCACCTGAACCCAGACACATGTGTGAAGTACTTCACCTGACACAGACACATGTGTGAAGTACTTCACCTGACACAGACACATGTGTGAAGTACTTCACCTGACACAGACACATGTGTGAAGTACTTCCTGGTTCTGGATGTTCTGTTCTGTCTTAAGTCTAAGTTCCTTTTTTTTTTGCTCAGGTCTCTTTTTTGAAGAGCTGGTCTCGTTCACACATCGTGCAGTTATTTTCATGTTGTTTTATACATTTTTAAAACATCAGCTCAAATCACCAGTTTGAGCCGTGTGTTTATTTTAAAAAGGTGTTTTTTAAGCCGTGACTTTGCCTTAATGATACATAATGTTCTATAAATCTTGATAAAATGTTTTTTTTCTGAATTAATGAGCTCACTCTTCACAGCGTGGGGCACCAACAGCTGGAGTGTGAACGAGAAACGAGAAACACATCACCCACCGCGTCACGTTTAATCACAGCCTCTCCCTCCTTTGGCTTAACGCAGGAACTCGGACTTTTAAGTACAGCAACAGTTATAGTTTTGTGAGCGATTTAAAGGACGATGAGGACGATGGGGACACTGAGGAGGCTGAGCACGCTGAAGACCTGAGGACGCTGAAGACGCTGAAGACGTCCTGAAGACGCTGAGGACAATGAGGACAAAACTGAGGAGGCTGGGGACGCTGAGGACGATGGGGACGCTGAGGTGCGATGACGATGAGGACGATAGGACGATGAGGATGAGGACACTGAGGACGATGAGGACGATGAGGACGATGAGGACGCTGAGGAGGCTGAGGAGGCTGAGGAGGCTGCTGAAGACCCTGGAGGACGCTGAGGACGATGAGGGACACTGAGGACGATGAGGACGCTGAGGACGCTGAAGACCCTGAGGACGCTGAGGACGATGGGACGCTGAGGACGATGAGGACGATGAGCACGATGAGGACTATGAGGACGATGAGGACGATGAGCACGATGAGGACACTGAGGACGATGAGGACACTGAAAACGATGAGGACGATGAGGACTATGAGGACGATGAGGACTATGAGGACGATGAGGACGCTGAGGACGTTGAGGATGCTGAAGACGATGAGGACGATGAGGACAATGAGGACACTGAGGCCGATGAGGATGTGAGGATGATGAGGACACTGAGGACACTGAGGACGATGAGGACGATGAGGACGATGAGGCACTGAGGACGATGAGGACGCTGAGGACGATGAGGACGATGAGGACGCTGAGGACGATGAGGACGCTGAGGATGATGAGGACACTGAGGACGATGAGGACGATGAGGACGATGAGGAGGCTGAGGACGATGAGGACGCTGAGGACGATGAGGACGATGAGGACGCTGAGGATGATGAGGACGATGAGGACACTGAGGACACTGAGGACGATGAGGACGATGAGGACACTGAGGACGATGAGGACTATGAGGACGATGAGGACACTGAAGACCCTGAGGTACGTTGAGGACGCTGAGGACGATGAGGACGCTGAGAACGCTGAAGACCCTGAGGACGCTGAGGACACTGAGGACGATGAGGACACTGAAAACGATGAGGACGATGAGGACAATGAGGACTATGAGGACGATGAGGACTATGAGGACGATGAGGACGCTGAGGACGTTGAGGATGCTGAAGACGATGAGGACGATGAGACGATGAGGACACTGAAAACGATGAGGACGATGAGGACAATGAGGACTATGAGGACGATGAGGACGTTGAGGATGCTGAAGACGATGAGGACGATGAGACACTGAGGCCGATGAGGATGGTGAGGACACTGAGGGACGATGAGGACTATGAGGACGATGAGGACACTGAGGACGCGGCGCCCAGAGCATTTCCATAGAGACTGTTTGAAGTCGGGGCTGTATCGTGGTTGAGGCAGAGGGAGACAGGAGCCGTTATGTAAGTCTGGTCCAGATGGAGTGAGATCGATCGACCGCAGCAAAGTCAAAAGGGACGAGTTTGAGTCTCATCACAAACGCAGAAGATGCAGCAGGACGAAGACATGTTTTGTATTTGGATATGTTTATGTGAGAGATTAGTGTCTTTACTAACCTGGCACCAAACATTTTCCTGTTTTTAAGGATAATGTTGTGCACTGACCCTGTCCAAATAAAAGCAGAACATTTATTATAACGAAAGGAGGAATTATTGTCTTTCTTTACCTTAAATCTTCACCTGTTTTTGGATCTTTTTGACCGAACCTTGGTAAAACCTTCTGTTGTTTTGTTCAGCTGTGTGACTTCTCTGTTGATTCTATATTTTTAAGGTTTTCACTATTAGAAATGACTCTGTTCACTTTACTCCAGAGAGAGACACGTTAACAGTCCAAACACGAGCGAAATGCACTGTTGGCTCCGCCCACTCCGCATAGAAACACCTGAAATAAAAGTCTCTGATTGGACAAAATGGTCTAGCAGCTGCTTGTTTGTGGTTTTCATCCAACAAAACCACTTTTAAAACGCAAACGTCAGTCATTCACGTCACAACGAGCTGCTTTTCTGACTCAAGCCTGGAGTAAAAGTGTTTTTCTGAGCTAAAAGAATCAGGTCAGTCCAGTCCTGGCCCTTTTCAAACCCGAGGCATGTTGTGTTTATCTGTACTTTGTGCTAAACTTTCACGGTGCTTCAAAGTAGTGACCTGCAGCTCTGTAGCTCCTCGTCGATAAATAAGCTCCGTTTTTGTGCTTATGTCGGTGAAACTGAGGGGAAAACGCTGGACTCGAGCTACATCAAAAGGATCATGAAGTTTAAGCACAAACAGCAAAAAAACCAGAGGGTAATTATCACCTGTATGTTTAGTGTTTAACGCCGTTAGTTTAACTTCTGAGCTCCCCCAGTATCGTGTAAATATTTTGTACAATTTTTATGCAAAGCCGTTTATTATTAAAAATGGTGAGTTTATCCATTTTTTATGACATTGTTCTGTGTTCATTTGTGTCGTTGCCGCTGAGTCGTGTGATATTTATGCCACATTTTGCAAACTGCTTTCTTTGTAAAATGTTTTCTATAAAAGTGGGACAGATTTTTATGAGGCGATTTATATTTAGCTGTAATAACATGTCAGGAGCGTTTGTGAGGCCAGGGCCCGCCCCGTTAACTGTGCTGCGAGACGACTGCTGAGCAAACTCCTCTGCAATTTAACATTTTCATCATTTTAGACTCATTTTCTCAGCGTTTTGGCCCTTCTCTGGTGTTGTAGTCCTAATTTGGACCCATAGTTCTAGTTTTATTGGACCTATATTGGGTTTAGAGCTGGGTTATAGTCCCGAAAACCAAATCTTTTAATCTTTGAGGGCCTTGAAAATCTAAAGAAATCTGACCATTACTCATGTTACGAAGCGATTTGTTTGTAAAATCAATAACGAAAAACAGCCATCTTCCTCTTCAGCAACACTTCCATCTTAAAAACCCCAACAAAAAGAGGATTTTTCAGTTTTAATAAAGTAAAACGGCAGCACTTTTTCCCTCTTTCCACCTTCTGTCTGCAGCATCGTTCTGACACGTCCCAAACTTCACATATTTTCACTTAAAACAACGAGCGTCCAGCCGTGACAGCTCGACGTGGGAATCTTTATAACAACACCTTTGACTTTCTCCTCGTCCTTATTCAGCCCACCTTGTTTAAGTTTACAGCTCCTCTGACGATAATGGAGGCAGAAGGAGAGACAATTGTAGACAAACCAGTGAAATGACCCGAGCCGCTGCCTGCTGTGGTGGAAGCCCCTCGTCCAAACGATTCCCAATTAAATCTACTCATGAGGAAAACTCACAGCACAATATGCACTAATACGGTCCCCCGGGAGCCCCAGACCGAGCCAAACTGCGATCGAATTCGTATCCCACTGACAATTTCTTCTTTTCTTCACGTACTTTGTCGAGGTTTTTATTGAAAGCCTCAGTGAAATAATTGGATTTTGGCATCGCTGGAAAAGAAGAAAGATCCAGTGTGGAACGAGGAGATTCCCAGTGGATGGAGACGAAATGAACAAACCTGCAAAATGTGTTACTGTGAAATTTGATCTTTACCTTCTCCTTGAAATGAAGCCTGAGCCGTGTTGGACATGGTGAATATGCTCAGACTTCAAAACGATCATTTACCAACCAAACGTACAAAGAGAAGTGCTCAAACGCCCAACTTAGAAAGAGAATACTCGATTATTCTCAGATTATAACCCATTATTCACCCATCGCTCCTGCTGCCTTCCTTCTTTTCTTTGCTTTTTTAATCATTTTTTCCAGTGCTCAAATCTGTCTGTTTGGTTGATTTTCAAAACAAAACCCAAGACTTTAAACCATTTTTACATATTTTATCAACTTATTTGATGAGCCAGCGACATGTTTGGGGAAGAAACCAAAGGAATTCTTTCTGTGAACGCTGCCGAGAGCCATCAGCAAATAATGATCTACAAGGCGGATATGTTTTTAGAATCTGCAAAAGGACTTCCCCCGGACACTGCCGGTGACTTCCAGCGATAATCAGCCCAGGTACTTCAGGAAATAAGTGAAAAAACTTGCTGCTTCACATAAAACCCGGGATGTGAGACGTGTCTTTTCCCAAACTTTGTAAAAGACGAGAACGCAAAGCTAAACGCAACGAGTGATAAAAACTCAAAATTCAGCTTAGAAACACATTTTTACCAGTGTCCACAGACGGATGTGAGCAAACAAACTTCAACAAACAGAGGAGCCGGGCAGTGGACAAAGCCGGGCTGTTAAAAACGTGCATCAGCCCTGTGACCACCACCAAACACCTTCACAACCATCTGCACCGCTCCAGAACGTGTCTGTCGCTCGTTCCAAATCACACGATGTTTAACTGATCCTGCAGTTATTCGACTCTTTTTATTGTTCAGAAAACCCCACAAGATCTGAGCTGGACTGGCCTTCGCTCCATGGAAATTACAGAAGTTTAATTGCGAACTGTTGAACTGTCTCCAGAAAATCGATGAAATGTGGCATGTTTTTCAGTCTTCTACATAATGTAAAAAGGAGGTTCGTGTGTTTTTAGACAAAATGGCTTTTCCTCCAGTGGAGAGTTCGAGTTTGTGTCGTGTATTTGTGGACATTTCAAAGGTTCAAATCTGTCCGATCTTTGGGCTGGAGGAAATTTAAGGTTTCTTACAAATTCAGGATCAGAGACTCTTTAATTTTCTCCAGGCAAAGATTAAAGTTTTTTAAATATAGATTGTTTTCCAGACCAAGGGTTTAGTTCAAGTCTTCATCCTGACAGTTCGTCCTCACAGTTTTTCCGCTACGACGCTCATGGCTCATTAGGTTTTGGAACAGCGCCACCTGCAGTCCGATCCTCTTCAGGACAGTATCGCAGGCGTGTGAGAGTCAAAAGGCCCCCCCTCGTTCCTGGTCTAAAGTCCCAGTCCTCTGTCCTGATGTTTTGTCCAGACTGTGGTTCTCTCTGTCCGCCGTTGTCTTCAAACTACTGTCACAAACGTCTGATTTGTTTAGTTTTGCCGTTTCCGTTCTCACATTCTGTCTTTTCTTTTTCTCTCTGCCTGCACTTAAAGCCGTCTCTGTTTCCTGCGTATTGTTTCATTTCGAGACTGAGGCTGAAGTGTTTGACGTTCTTGCTTCGGTTCTAGTTTATCTTTGAACCTCGAATGTACAATCATGGACCATGGCAAACACCGTTGTTTTTCGATGATTCGGCTTTTGTTGAGCTCCTCCAAGCAGAGTCTTGGCAAGCTGACTCAAGGCCAATGTTGATAGTGACAAACCATAGTGTTACTAGACAAACGGTCTCAAGTTCTTGAGCGGACTATTTCTTACTAGCTTACTACTGCAGTGAGTTCAGGCACAAACCGCAGGGAATCAAACCAAAAGACAGAACCGGAGCTTTCAGACAGTCCAGACTCGAACTCACCGTCGAGATTTTAATGAAATATTAGTCCTAAAGTCGGACGGCGAGAGTTAACCTCAATTTAGATCGTTTCAAGTGTCTGGTCTGACGGGTCTCCAAAAAACAACAAAAAAACTCTAAACATTCTACAAAGTAAAGTCACAGTGGCAGTGTCCAAATACGCACATGTCTGTACTCAGGCTAAAAAACGTGAAGTTAGCTCGTACGGGGTGGTTGTGCGTTAGCTCGTCCGGGTGGTTCGTGTACGTCTAGCTCGTACGCTGTGTTCGTGTGTTACTCGACGGGGTGGTCGTTGGTAGCTCGAAAGGCTGTGGTCGTGGTGAGCTCGTACGCTGTGGTCTTGTGTTTAGCTCGTGACGCTGTGGTCGGCTAAAGGGGTCGACGGCGAGTCACGTGTCAGAGCTTTACTGGTGTGGGTCTCTTGTGTCTCCAAAATACGCTGTTGGTCGTGTGTTAGCTCGTACAAACTGTAAAGCCAGTAAGCTCGTAATGGTGGTCCAAAAAACTAGCTCGCACATGGTGGTCGTGTACGCAGCTCGTACGCTGTAGCTTGTGGTTAGCTAGTACGGGGTGGTGGTGCGTTAGCTCGTACGCTGTGGTCGTGTGTTAGCTCGTACGCTGTGGTCGTGTGTTAGCTGGGGCGTACGGGGGTTTCGTGTGTTAGCTCGTACGGTGGTTCGTGTGTTAGCTCGTACGGCTGTGGTCGTGGGTTTAGCTCGTACGCTGTGTTCGCTCGTTGTGTTAGCTCGTACGGGGGTGGTCGTGTGTTAGCTCGTACGCTGTGGCCGTGTGTTAGCTCGTACGCTGTGGTCGTTGTGTTACTCGTACGCTGTGGTCGCGTGTTAGCTCGTACGGGGTGGTCGTGTGTTAGCTCGTACCGGGGTGGTCGTGTGTTAGCTCGTACTCTGTGGTTCGTGTGTTTACGCTTCGTGGCGGTGTGGTCGTGACGCGTTAGCTCGTAACGCTGTGTTCGGTGTGTTAGCTCGTACGCAGGTGGTCGTGGTTAGCTCGTACGCTGTGGTCGTAGTGTTAGCTCGTACGGGGTGGTCGTGTGTTAGCTCGTACGGGTGGTCCGTGTGTTAGCTCGTACGTCTGTGGTCGTGTGTATAGCTCATACGGGGTGGTCCTAATGCGTAGCTCGTACGCTGTGGTCGTGTGTTAGCTCGTACGGGAGGGTCGTGTGTTAGACTCGTACGCTGTGTCGTGTGTTAGCTCGTACTGGGTGGTCGTGTGTTAGCTCGTACGATGTGGTCGTGTGTTAGCTCGTACTGGTGGTACGTGTGTTAGCTCTACGGGTGTCGTTCTGCTTAGCTCGTACGGGTGTGGTTGTGTTTAGCTCGTACGGGGTGGTCGTGTGTTAGCTCGTACGGGGTGGTCGTGCGTTAGCTCGTAATGGTGTGTCGTGTGTTTAAGCTCGTATACCACTGTGTGCGCGTGGTAAGCTCGTACGCTGGTGGTCGTGCGTTAGCTCTACCTGTGGTTCCGTGTGGTTAGCGTACGGGGAGTGGTCGTGTGGTTAGCTCGTACCCTGTTGGTCTCTGTGTTAGCTCGTACGGTGTGGTCGTGCGTAGTAGCTCGTATAGAGCGGTCTGTGTTAGCTCGTACTCTGTGGTCGTGGTGCGTTAGCTCGTACTCGGTGGTCGGTGGTTAGCTCGTACTCTGTGGTCGTGCGTTAGCTCGTACGCCGTGGGTCATGTGTTAGCTCGTATAAGGCCGGGGTGGTCGGTGTAGCTCGTACGCGGTGGGTCGTGCGTTAGCTCGTACGCTGTGGTGTCGTGTTAGCTCGTACGCGGTGGTCGTGCGTTAGCTCGAATGCGGTGGTCCGATGCGTTAGCTCGTACGGGGTGGTCGTGTGTTAGCTCGTACGCATGAATTGAAAAATTGACTGCACACAAAATCTTGATCGGAAAACTCAAAGCCTGATGTGTGAGAATGAATGGGAAAATAAAAGACACATGAGTAGTATTGATTCATATACTTAAATAAATAAATTAAATGATGTTTCTCTGTAGCAGTTAATTTGGGCCGAGGTGGTGTAAACAGAAAAGGAGGGCGTCACGGGTCCTCGACTCTCGTACTAGCAAAGCATTCGGGATTTGTAGTATGATGTATGCACGTACACCACATATTTGATATGATGTCATGGGCCAAGTATAACTACACCGTGGCCTAGATTTGGTCCCTGGGCCCTGAGTTTTGACACATGTGGTTAACTGGCTGCTTGAATCTCCAGGATTGACCCGCGGTTTCAGATTTTAAAGTGAAACTGCCTCGTTTTTCCAGGTGACGTCGTTATGACTCGTCCCTGTTTTGCTTTGGCCGTACTCACCTGCACGCAATCGTTCGGCTCCAGAATGATTCACATTTTGGAGCTGAAAAGTGTCCAGAACGAGGGATTACCTCGTCCTGTTTTCCATTTGTGCTCGTGGGTTATTGAGCCGAGGATGTGTTGAGTCCAACCTGATGTTGTGAACAGCGTAAACTCCGACTAATCCTGTGTCTCTCTTTTTTTTATTACACAATCCAAGAGACGCAGGTGTTTGGAGAATTAAGAGCACACTCTCACAAATTAACACATTCTGAGGGTGATTTAAACGGCTAATCTGCAATAACGATAAATATTGAAACTACTTTACCTGACTGATGCAAAAAAATAATAAATCAAGATTAAAGAAATAAACAGAATACATATAAAATACATGAGCTGCAACAACTTAGAACTACTTTTTTTTCAACCCTCAACAGCCCCAGTTTTTTGCTGCAATTATGACAAAAATAACAAAAGTCTCTCCATTTGTTGCAAAAAAAACACCCCAAAAAACTATAAACACAAAAAAATATTGAGCCCCAAAATACATGGATCCACCTGCAGGTCTGTCCTTGTATAGTTATAATTTACTTGAAAATATTTAAATCCTGGCAACATCTAACTTACATTACTTATGTCCAATAAAACTTTTTTGTATTTTTTATTCCATTATGTTAAATGTTTATGTTGGCGAGATGTTTGGTTTTAATCTCGGTACAGCATCATCTTTGGGTTCCTTTTTTTTTTTTTTTTTTGTTTTTTGTTTATGCCTGTGTCACATGTTTTTGTCCGACTTCTCTATGTGAAGTCAAACTTTGGAGGTGATAAGTTATTAAACGTGACTTAGTTCACTTGTTTATTGATTCTATTGCAAATTGCAAAAACATTTTCTCTCACGGCTCAAGAAACGTCTGAAACGTTTAATTTGAGTCTAAAAACGGTTTCTCTGATGAGGCTTCAATCTTCTCAAGCTCCAAACCACAAGCCTCGTTTTTCTCGTTTACCGCTTCATGTCCAGTGTGAAGTAGAAGTGTTTTTCTCTATCACCCCACTCGCACCTGTCTGTGGTACGTTTGATTGACACCTCACACATGCAGACACTCGGACCCGAGAGGCAAACAGCGATCCTGGAGAGAGAGGGGCCCCGACACGACTTCCTCCTCCGCCTCCCTCCTCCTCCTCCGCCTCCTCTGGGCCGAAAGAAGCACCCCGCCTCGGAAAAGTCACTGAGGCATGGGGGGGGACATGAAAGGAAACGAGCCGACAGGACGCACCATCATCGCATCATGACGACACACAGTGTTAATTAAAATGTGGTTTGTGAGTCAAGATCCAGAGGTTGGAGCTGTGATGAGGCTGAGGTCAGTTTGAAGACACGCCAAAGCCGAGCGCCTACGCCCATAAGAGAGCGTCGTGAACGACACAGAGGGAAGAGGAGAAACGGAAAAGAGATTACGACGCGAAGAACGAAGATGTAAACCCACAATGACAGGGTTTGATTTTTCAGTAAAAAAAAAACATTCACACAGGAACACAGTTATATAAAAATCCAAAATCAATGTAGAAACCGCCTCACCAGACACTGCCTGGACACACTAAGTTAAGAGAGACACGATCCTGTCACTGTGTATGCACTGCGCTCAAATTAGCGAAAGAGCCTGATTCAGTTTCCATCACTTTTTTTAGGAAGCGACAGCACTTCATAACCAAAGACTTCCTCCAGCTCAGTCAGAGGCACTTGTGAAGATCGAAGGTTATAATCAGTAACATAATTGCATTAAATGGATAAAAGTCACATTTATCATATCTCGCTTTTTCCCTTTCCAGGCTCAAAACACGCTTTACAACACATCGAGGCAAAACATCACCACATTACACCGGAGCTCACAGACACAGGGTTAAACGCGGCTCTACAAATCCTGGGAGATCATTAAACTGGATTAAAACGGCGACTGACGAGTTTAACACAGTACTTTCCTTTAATACTTTATTTCTTTCTTTCCAGAATATTTGTGTCTTAAGTCAGGGAACAATAGAACCAAACCCTGAGCTTGTTGAACTAAACATAAAGAGTCTGCTGCTTTTCATTTTATACAAACTTTGAGATTCTCCGATCTTTAAAATCTTCATCTGAACTGTTTCCACACATTACAGCTGTTTAATATTTGTTCTAACCGTGTTTTTTAAATTCCTCCGCCGCGATAAAAAACAGATTAAAAACAGATTATAAAACATCTCGAATTTTAAACAATCCCTGCCTATGAAAAGGTGATTGTTGGTTCTTTAGTTTATGCAGAATTTTGATTTGAATTTCTTTTGTATATTTCTTATATTATCAACTTTATAGTTAGATTCTATATGACTTAGTTAAAGGGATTGTTCTTTGTTAAAATCTGTCCTGTGGTAGGATATGTCTTGCGTTAAGGGTATGTCAGCACTCTTCAACGACGAGATCCAATTAGTTTTACTCAGAAAAATGTTTGCAGTGTCAGGCGTTTAATAATTTTTTGGGGTAAATCTTATTCAAATGTGTCAAAAAGTAAACGAACCGTCCTCGTATGGAACATCTTTGTTTTTTATCAATCATCCACTCGCAAAGTATAAGAACTGATGAAAGCCCCGAAAGCGCCTCGAGTGCTCAGGATGTTAAATGTCTTGCCCCAGACACAGACTACCGGATTCATTGGTAGGAGCTGGATTGTCCACCGTCGACCTGTGAGTCAGTAATTTGTCGAAATGTTTGTACTTATTTGCTATTGTTGCCCAACTCAACGATTAACTTGAAAACAGACAGATCCATACCCTTCTTTCCTCACGCGCTCCTGCTGGCGGTAGCAACAGGTTTGAGTGACAGCGTTGCTAACCTCCTTTCATCACCTCCGCTCTGATTGGCTCTTTGCTGATTTGGTCGATGCGAATTCATAATGTGTCACCTGTGTCTCCAAACTCATCCCACTCCCCTGCTCCAGCCTCTACAGTCCTGTGATCGGCCATTTTGAACGTCAACCTCTGGATCGGTATCTTAAACTGCGCCGTCCAGACGCTCAGAGTCGTTTTAAACATTTGGTCCATTTTTCCATTCACTTCAACTTGAATGTTTAAACTTTCTGATCCGAGCGTGTGACTTTTTTTTCTCTGACGTTTTTGGAGAGGATCTAACGTCACACACGGCAACGCTAACGCTAACTAAACACACTGCGCGCAGAAATGTCCCAGCCACACGCCGTTTATTTCAGGACATAACATGGCATCACAGTCGTTTCAGCAGATCGGTTTTCTCTTGACTCAGAGCAAACTCACGTCTCTGTCCTGAGTATGGTCACGACGAGAAGCAGGAGTCGTCTGCCGCCGAGGGAAATCACAACGCAACCAAACACCCACTAGGCCCCGTAATATTTCTGTGCACAGATTTAGCGGCAGGAAAGCGTAAAGACAGATGTAGATGCCCTCGGCATCGGACTAAAATATAGATCCAGAGCTAGCTCAGGGTCTTGCTGCTTTACGAGACACACGCGTTGTAAACCCCGAACGTGAACGTGCGTTTTCATGTTATGGTGCATTAATCCGACCGACCCGGGTCTTCCCCCCCCTGTCGGCCATGGCGTGTTCCTCGCTGCCGGAATGTGCCACATTGTGACTTAAACAGATGGTCTCGGGAGATGAGTTCATGCTACAAACTCGGAAACGATTCTCTGTAATGAGATAGTTGGTATTATTATATCACAGTCGGATTAGACTCGTTTTATGTCCCTAATCAGAGTGCACTTGTTGCGCATACTAAGTTAGCATTACCTTAACGCAAAAAGTTGTAAAACAAAAACGCTGAACTCAGCGGTGAAATGTTTGTGGCGGACTGTAGGAACCTTGGACATTTGACGACCAACAAAATAAACTAGAT
>JAIEZT010001242.1:0-49203 GCA_019594935.1 Periophthalmus modestus
TTGGGAATGATACGAGTGAGCGAAACACCCACATCATAATGCAGCATCCTTTCTGCAGTCCCAGTCTAAACCCAGGTCTCAACCAGGTATAAGCTTTATTATTATTATCATCACCTATAAAGCAGTGCCTTGTCCTCATTTTGGACACCTTGACACTGTTTGTGTACTCATCCTACGGAAAACTCCTGAAAAGAGCCCCTCTACAAATAAGATCACCAAAGTATGGACTGATGAATCCTTGCAAATTCTTCAGGACTGCTTTAAAGCGCACGAACTGGGGTGTATTTAGTGGGGTGTATTTAGGGAAGACTCCTCTGTGGATCTAGAGAAATGTGCTGCCGCTGTCTCTGGATATGTAAGCACCTGCACAGAGAACATAATCCAAACAAAGTTCTATAGGCTCTATCTAATGATAAACCATGGATGAATTGGGAAGTGAGGTCTGCTGCATTTGAGTTTCGTGACTCTAATGGCTACAAAGGCACGTTATGATGTATGTAAAACTATCACACAGGTCAAGAGACAATACACCCAGAGGCTTGAGGATCACACCACCTCCTCTGACTCTGCCATGTGTGGCAGGGATTGCGTTTTACGATCCATGCCTTTTTTAACATATGTCACTAAACTCATTTATTCCTAAGGCAAGCAAGTAGGTGTTTTCACAGCACATTTCTTTGAATCTGTAGAGCCATTTCTAACATACCTATATTTTTGCATTGCAGGAAATGAGGAAGAAAAAGGGTTAAAATCAGCAAAAAAATGAATTGAATTAACTAACCCGGAGATTTGTATTCCATTAATAGTTAATAAAGAGTTTATTATTGTTCATTACATTATGTAATGTAAGGGGTTTTTTTTTCGTTTATTGATTTGCTCTTTACCGTAAATGTGGTATGGAGCTCAATATTGTACATTTACTGACAAAGCAATATACATTAATTTACAAGGCTTGTTTAGTCAAAAAGTCTACATTAATCTGTCAGGATGAGGACAGTTCATTGGTAGATAAAAAGGGCTCCCTTCAAAAAGGCACCCAGTCTACAAATTATTTGTTGTTGTTTTTTTTGACTGAAATACAGCTATAGTTTTATCATTAACTAATTCATTATTAACAATTATGAACATTTTTATTTTATTTTTTATTTAACCAGGAAAGTCCCATTGAGATTGCTAATCTTTTTCAAGGGAGTCCTGGCCAAGACAGCAGCACAGTTACATTACATTACATTACACAAAGACATTTCAACACATCACAAAATGGATTCTTAAAAGCAATTACAAACCATAGACTTAATTTCCAGACCTTTCAACATAGATTTGAACTGAACTATTGAAATCAGTTCTTGTAATTTCAAGATTTTTTGTAAATTATTCCATGTTGAAGGTGCAGAATATTGAAATGCCACTTTTACCAGTCTCTGTGCGGACACTTGGGACAGAAAGAAGCATGCAGTTTTGTGATCGCAGAGCATAATGTCCTTCTGTTTTATGTTAAATATACGTACATAGATATGGAGCGAGCAGACCCATAATCCCTTTGTAAATGAACATGTGCCAGTGACATAGCCTGCGAGTGTCCAGTGCTGCCCAACCAACATGTGTGTACAGTTCACAGTGGTGTGTCCGAGGCTTACAGTTTGTGATAAATCACAGAGAGGTATGGTAAACGGAGTTCAGCAATTTTAGTGCTTGGGTTGGGGCATTCATATAAATAACAAAACAATGTGTGCTTTACAAGAAAGACTATCATCAATTAAAATACCTAAGTATTAAAATTATTCAACTGCTTCTATTTTTGTCCCTTGAAGAGTAACAACAGAAGGAATGTTCTGGGAATTACTCTTTGTCTTTGTGAATAGCATTCACATTTCTTTGTTGTAGATATTGGAGTGAATCTGACTGACCCCATGTTCAGAGGCCTGTACAGAGGAAAGCAGAAACACAGTGGTGAGGAAATAAAATAAAAAAAATCATTTATATTTTTAATTTATCTCAGGAATAATTCACTCTTTCATTTCACAGATGATTTCGATGCCATAATCGACAGAGCACTCAAAGTGGGAGTAGAAAAGGTAACTTCTTAAAATTACATTATTTTAAAGCGCCCACATTATGCTATTTTCTGATCTATGTCATAGTGTTGTTTCCTCATCACAACAGACCTGGAGCTGTATTTTGTTTCATTCACACATGTTAAACACACAAACCCTGCATATTTAGGGCGAGTTTTTTTCTCCCACAGAAAACACTCTATTCCGCCTTGTGATGTCATGTGGTAATACAGGAAGTGCTCCACTGTGTTTTTAGACTGCATACACATTCACTTGAATTGTTTGGATTATTTCAGCTCTGGAATTGCCCATTTCTACTGGACTAAAGGTAAAAGGTAGCTCCTAACATAAAAGCTACTGCTTTATGACATCACCAGGTGGAACAGAGAATTTTGAGCTTTGGAGAAGTAGATAGACTATTAATAAAGTGTTACTCAAACGTGTGAATGAAACAAAACACAACTCTAGTTATACCACATTATAACATGGCTAAAAGTTCTCAGGAGTTAATTTTGTGTAATATATTCTTGCACTTTTTAAACAAAGCATCAGATCAGAAAATATTGTGTTTTTGATTCCTATGTAACTACCATTTTGTACTTAAATCACTTTTTTAATCTTGGATAAAACCTGAGTTTAACAAGGACTGCATCAGTGAACATTTGAAAGACTTGAACAATTGGTTTTAAATGAGAGCAGGATTTTTTTAGACAACTTTTCATTACTTTATTCAAACCTGAGCGGTATGATGGCTGGACATTCCCATGGTGCTTATATCCATCCATTTTCTTCCGCTTTATCCGGGGCCAGGCCGCGGGAGGCCGCAGTTTCAGCAGGGAGGCCCAGACTTCCCCCTCCACGCACACTTCCTCCAGCTCTTCCAGGAGGATCCCAAGGTGTTCCCAGGCCAGCCAAGAGACACAGTCCCTCCAGCGTGTCCTGGGTCTTCCCTGGGCCCCTCCCGGTAGGACGTGCCTGGAACACCTCCCTAGGGGAGCCCAAAGCTCATGACCATAGGTCATGAGCTTTGGGCCATAGGGCAGGAACGTAGATTGACCGGTAAATCGAGAGCTTTGCCTTTCGACTCAGCTCCTTCTTTACCACAACGGTCCGATACAGCGACCGCATCACTGCAGATGCTGCGCCAATCCACCTGTCACTCTCACACTCCATCCTTCCCTCACTCGTGAACAAGACCTCGAGATACTTGAACTCCTCCACTTGAGGCAAGGACTCTCCACCCAACCGAAGAGGGCAAGCCACCTTTTTCCGGTTGAGAACCATGGCCTCGGATTTGGAGGTGCTGATTTTCATTCCAGCCGCTTCACACTCGGCTGCAAACTGCCCCAGTGCCTGTCCTGGCTCGATGAAGCCATCAGGACAACATCATCTGCGAACCAGACCCCCTCCGACCCCTGACTGCGCCTAGAAATTCTGTCCATAAATATAATGAACAGAACCGGTGACAAAGGGCAGCCCTGGCGGAGTCCAACATGCACCGGGAACAGGTCTGACTTACTGCCGGCAATGCGAACACAGCTCCTGCTCCGGTCATACAGGGACCAGACAGCCCTTAGCAAAGGGCCCCGGACCCCATACTCCCAGAGCACCCCTCAAAGGACACTATGAGGGACACGGTCGAATGCCTTTTTCAGGTCCACAAAACAACTGTGGACTGTGTAGGGAAGCTGGCCCGAGCGATCGAAATAGGAGGCAGACTTCGAATAGTCCCATTAAAGTCCATTTATTAAGGCACCATGGGAAAATGTGCAAAGACAATACATATTTACAAAAACTTAACTGTGCTCAACATAATCTAAAGCAACAGAAATTAACCAACTGAGGAAACAAAAAACCCACGGGTAGCCTTCTTGCACAGGTCTCCCCAAATGTCTAATTAGGGCTCCTTATATAGCCCTCTGGCGCAGACGCACCTCCCCTGGTACACACCACCTTTACTACAGGTGCTGTGGGGATGACTTTAGCTTTAGCTGTTAGTATTTTTCCTAGGCCCAAATCCCATAACTGAAATATATAGTGTTTATCAAAATAAACTAAACACTTACACAATTTAAACAAAATACATAAGACCTTAAACACAAGAAACAAAATGAACTCAAAACCCAGTTCTCCCCTCCACATGGTCCAGCCCACAGCCACACCCAAGCCTATAAAAATGGCAGACATTGGGCACGCCCCCTCTTTTTTCTGGACCATATGGAGCTTCAGGTAAGTAAATACAATATAAACCAATTAACTAACTTTAACCAAATAAAATGACTTTAAAGTAACAAATGTTTGTGTGTGGTGATTAAATGAATGACAACTAAACAAAACAAACCCGGGATAGCGCTATTTAGTTTGATATGGACAATTTTGGAAAATTAACAGACATGTGAACAAACAAAATGAAATATCTAAAAGGGACAAAGGCCCACTTTGTCACAGACTGGTTGGGCAAACTCCCATGAGCCCTCGAGCACCCAATGGAGAGTATAGAGCTGGCCCGGTGTTCCGCGACTGGGACGAAAACCACATTGCTCCTCCTGGATCTGAGGTTCAACTATTGGTCGGATTCTCCTCTCCAGTACCCTGGAATAGACCTTACTGGGAAGGCTGAGGAGTGTGATTCCCCTATAGTTGGAACACACACATTCCGGTCCCCCTTCTTAAACAGAGGGACCACCACCCCAGTCTGCCATTCCGCAGGTACTGTCCCCGACCGCCACGCAATGTTGCAAAGGCGTGTCAACCAAGACAGCCCCACAACATCCAGAGATTTAAGATACTCAGGACGGATCTCATCCACCCCCAGAGCCTTGCCACCAAGCAGCTTGCCAACCACCTCAGTGACTTCAGTTAGGGTAATAGATGAGTCCACCTCTGAGTCCTCAAACTCTGCTTCCTCCTCGGAAGTGACAGTGGGATTCAGGAGATCCTCAAAGTATTCCTTCCACCACATGACAACATCCCCAGTCGAGGTCAACAGCCCTCCACCCGCACTGTAAACAGTGTTGGTGAAGCACTGCTTCCCCCTCCTGAGGCGTCGGACGGTTTGCCGTTCGACGGTAGACAGTCCTCTTCCATGGCCTTCCCGAACTCCTCCCAGCCCTGAATTTTTGCCTCTGCGACTGCATGGGCTGCGGCACGCTTGGCCTGACGGTACCTGTCGGCTGCTTCAGGAGTCCCACAAGCCAGCAGGGCCTGATAGAACTCCTTCTTCAGCCTGATGGCATCCCTTACTTACGGCATCCACCACCGGGTTCGGGGATTGCCACCGCGACAGGAACCCATCGCCTTCCTGAGTGGTATGATGGCTGGACATTCCCATGGTGTTTATACTTGTGTATGATCGTTTGAACAGAAGAACATGGCACCTTCAGGCATCTGGAAATTGCACCTAAGGATGAACCAGACTTGTGCAGTTTTCTTCCGTATATCTTGGCTGATTTCTTTTTGACTTTCCCATAATGTTACACAAAGAAGCAGTGTTTCAGGTGAACCTTCACATACATCCACAGGTGTGTCTTTAATTAACCCAAATGTCAATAAACCAGAAGCTTAATATCTTCATCTGGGTTTTCCCAAATGTTTAAATGCCTAGTAATATTACTGTATGTAAACTTCTGACTTAAAGTAATGTATGTAATGAAAAATATATTTAAAAAAAATCCTTCTCTGATTATTCTTTCATTTATCAAATAGAAATAATTTTGCAAATCCTAATTGACCTGAAACGGGAAAAGTGTAGTCTGATTTCATGTCAGACAGTAAAGATAAAAAAGTGTATGTCCATCCATCCATTTTCTTCCGCTTTATCTGGGGCCGGGTCGCGGAGGCAGCAGTTTCAGTAGGGAGGCCCAGACTTCCCTTTCCACACACACTTCCTCCAGCTCTTCCGGAAGGATCCCAAGGCGTTCCCAGGCCAGCCGAGAGACATAGTCCCTCCAGCATGTCCTGGGTCTTCCCCGGGGCCTCCTCCCGGAAGGACGTGCCTGGAACACCTCCCTAGGGAGGCGTCCAGGGGGCATCCGGAATAGATGCCCGAGCCACCTCAACTGACTCCTCTCGACGTGAAGGAGCAACGGCTCTACTCCGAGCTCCTCACCTTATCTCTAAGGGAGCGCCCAGCCACTCTGCGGAGGAAGCTCATTTCGACCGCTTGTATCCGCGATCTTGTCCTTTCGGTCATTACCCAAAGCTCATGACCATAGGTGAGGGTAGGAACGTAGATTGACCGGTAAATCGAGAGCTTTGCCTTTCGACTCAGCTCCTTCTTTACCACAACGGACCGATACAGCGACCGCATCACTGCAGACGCTGCACCGATCCGCCTGTCAATCTCACGCTCCATCCTTCCCTCACTCGTGAACAAGACCCCGAGATACTTGAACTCCTCCACTTGAGGCAAGGACTCTCCACCCACCCGAAGAGAGCAAGCCACCTTTTTCCGGTTGAGAACCATGGCCTCGGATTTGGAGGTGCTGGGTTTCATCCCAGCCGCTTCACACTCGGCTGCAAACCGCCCCAGTGCCTGTTGCAGGTCCTGGTTCGATGAAGCCATCAGGACAACATCATCTGCAAACAGCAGAGATGAGATCCTGTGGTTCCCGAACCAGACCCCCTCCGGCCCCTGACTGCACCTAGAAATTCTGTCCATAAATACAATGAACAGAACCGGTGACAAAGGGCAGCCCTGGCGGAGTCCAACATGCACTGGGAACAAGTCTGACTTACTGCCGGCAATGCGAACACAGCTCCTGCTCCGGTCATACAGGGACCGGACAGCCCTTAACAAAGGGCCCTGGACCCCATACTCCCAGAGCACCCCCCAAAGGACACTACGAGGGACACGGTCGAATGCCTTTTCCAGGTCCACAAAACACATGTGGACTGGTTGGGCAAACTCCCATGAACCCTCGAGCACCCGATGGAGAGTATAGAGCTGGTCCAGTGTTCTGCGACCGGGACGAAAACCACACTGCTCCTCCTGGTTCGACTATTGGTCGGATTCTCCTCTCCAGTACCCTGGAATAGACCTTACCGGGAAGGCTGAGGAGTGTGATTCCCCTATAGTTGGAACACACCCTCCGGTCCCCCTTCTTAAACAGAGGGACCACCACCCCGGTCTGCCATTCCACAGGTACTGTCCCCGACTGCCACGCGATGTTGCAAAGGCGTGTCAACCAAGACAGCCCCACAACATCCAGAGATTTAAGATACTCAGGACGGATCTCATCCACCCCCGGAGCCTTGCCACCGAGGAGCTTGCTAACCACCTCAGTGACTTCAGCTAGGGTAATAGATGAGTCCGCCTCTGAGTCCTCAAACTCTGCTTCCTCCTTGGAAGACGTGACAGTGGGATTGAGGAGATCCTCAAAGTATTCCTTCCACCGCCCGACAATATCCCCAGTCGAGGTCAGAAAGTGTATGTGTCTTTTATATTGTGCATGTAAACTTGTATAATATATGACACCTGTGAATCATAATTTGGCCATTTTAAATAATAACATTGATCTGAAAAGACTTATTAAAAGAAATAAGTCCACTGAGTTTTGTGTTAGAAAACTGCGGTGCCCAATGGGAGCTGACATTGCCATAAACGTCATCATTAATGAGGCGAAGCAACTATAACATGGTTAAAATTCGAGCAAATGAAATTAAATGAACTTAGGCAAAGGCTGAGCTCGCTTCAGTTCTAAGTGTAAATCAGAATTAACATTTTTTATTTTCTTGTTCAGTTCATGATCACTGGAGGAAGTCTGGACGACAGCAAAGAGGCGCTGAAACTTGCACAAACCAGAAGTATGTTTATGTATTTATAGATTTTATTATTTGTCATTTTGGATACACCTTTCAAATGACTAAATGAACCTGAGATACAGGAACATTCCCACCACCTTCTAATGTTTGAACTCTTTTTGCGCTGTAAACAAATGAAGTGAGTTTGGTCACCAGTGAATCTCCTTTTCTAATGACCATGATTGACAGGTGGATTAGCCAATCAGGGACATGCATGGTCTGTCCATACTGGAAAACCTGAAGAACATTTTTTTTTACAGAGGACTGTAAAACATTGCAGATTTCTGCTGAATCAGTGAGCTAAGCACTAAACTCTGTTAATCTGATGGGAAAAGTGTATTTTATTTGTAAAATAGGTGACTATTGAGCTTGTTCATTTCACATGCACCACTCAAATAAACAAATCTGATTGGACGAGCATGTTTGGTTCTGACTCAAGGTGCGAGGGAGGGAGTGGGGCCAGACTGATGTCAATATGTGTATCTATCTCCATGGAGACAAGCAGGTGATGCCACCAATGAAATCAGGGAGTTTCATGCATTTGTCCTTAAATGCAACGGCTCCACCTAGAGGCATTAAGCGTAATTTTGACACTGTGGCCTGAACTCAGCATAAAAATTGAGGCTAGATCCGAGTTGCACTTTTCAATCCCATAACCCCAAACCAGACCATACACAAACTCACTGTGCACACACATCTCATCAAACAATCACTATTTATTATTTTAGTTAAAATAATAAAATATATTTGTGGTTAACTAAAACTATGGATTTAGTCAATTAAAATCAAGTTCCTAGCCAAAAAGAGGAGTTGTAGAATATACAGTTCTTAATACTCAGTTTCATAATTAAATTTCTGTTGTTTTATCGAAAGAGGAGTTTTTCTGCACAGTGGGCTGCCATCCAACGCGCTGCTCTGAGTTTGAAAAGTTTGGAGATGACATGTACCTGTCCAAACTCAAAGACCTCACCACAAACACCAAAGTCGTCGCTATAGGAGAGTGTGGACTGGGTATGTGTCCTAATGTCTACATACATGTGAAGTGTCCCTGTCTACACACGCATGCATACACACACACGTGCAGGCAAAGTCTCTCTAAATGTCCATGTTTTTATGTTTTGCAGATTTTGACCGTCTAGAATTTTGCCCAAAGGACACACAACTAAAGTGTGTACAATATTGTAAATTTTGCCCTAATTCTGGATTTTTCCAATAATAGTGATTTATTGTTTATTTTTCTGTAGATATTTTGAGAAGCAGTTTGATTTGGCTGAAGAAACCAAACTGCCCATGTTTTTTCATTGCAGAAACTCCCATCAAGAATTTATTGGTTAGATTTAAGCCAGATTCACCAAAAATACAACATTTGTGAAACGTTTATATTAATTTTGATATGTTTTTTGCAGAAATTGTGAAGAGAAATAGAGACCGTTGTGTTGGTGGAGTGGTCTGTACATTTAAAAATATTTCTGATCTATGTAATAATGTTTCCTCATCACAAACATACCTGGAGTTGTATTTTGTTTCATTCACATAATTAACACATTAACCCTGCACTTTTAGGCTGAGTTCTTCTCTCAGACAGAAAACACTGTTCTACCATGTAATGTTATCAAGGGGAAGTTAACAGCAAATTTTTACCTATACCTGTCCACCTGAGATGTAGGCAGACTAAAAGGTAAAGGGTTTTCTCAAACATTTGTGAATAAAACAAAACACAACTCCAGGGACGTTTTTGAGGAGGCAAGAATCAATTTTGTCTAATATAGGACCTTTAAATTGCATATGTGTAGACCAGTGGTAAACTTGGATATTTCTTGAGAAACTAGATTAGGTTAGTGTACTTTATTACACTAAAAACACACACACACATAAATGTACATGTACAGGTGAAGTGTCCATGTCGACACACACAAATTGCATATGTGTAGACCAGTGGTAAACTTGGTTATTTCTTGGGAAACTAGATTAGGTTAGTGTTCTTTATTACACCAAAAAACTTGTGACAAGATTAATATATAGTAAACTTTCATTGACTTTGCTCAAATAATAAGTGACACAATCTATTATTATCTTATATTAATGGTGCACCATGTAACCTTTCTGATGAAGTTCTGCTTGTCTCTGTGGAGATGTTATTGCTCTTCCTGGAAGGTTCCACAGTAGGCCATTGAACTAGCTCTTTTTCAATCAATTAAAAGTGTTTTATTGCTCATAAATCCCTTGGAAAAACGTTGTATATTTTAGTCTAATACTGTGCACGATGTCAAAATACCAGGTAACGCAATAACTTTTCCATGGAGACAAGCAATAGAAGTTTTTGCATCATCTCCCACGCAGGTGTAGTCTTGCGAGTACAATTTGGGTCAGATATATAGCGATGCATAATAGTTTTGACAGTTTTTGCCACGCTCTTTTTAGTCAACCAATCAATCGGCAGGACATGTCTTTAGACTACTGAGAATTTCTTTGTTTGAATAAAGATTCACAGGGAAAAAAAAAACCCAAAAACATTTAAAAGCAGATAAATGTATTTTGCCATGTCATAGTCAAACAATGTCATGCTGTCTTTTGTCAGGTGCACTCCTTTGATGGAACACCAGAGGATGCTGTCGCCATCATTGAATTAGACCTGTACATCGGGATAAACGGCTGGTGAGTCAAACGTTTAAGATGAGGACTGTAGACACACATGGTGACAGAGTGGTTAGTCTTATAACAAAGCAAAAAGGTCCCTGGTTCAGTTCCCAGTCTACATGGAATTTGCAAGCTCTCTCTGTGTTTGGATATTCTCCCATCAAACTAACACATGCACAATAATCCTTCAGCTACGTACTCAGATCAGAGCCACTGCTTCAACCCAAAAAGCTGAAGGATGGGTGAAATGCAGGTTTAACCCAAAGACACTGAAGGATGGAGTGGAATATCTTATTCAAATCATGTCTATTTTTGTAGTTTAAAGGCAACTGTAAACTTTATTTCCCACTTTGTTTTTACAGAGAATTTATGACATTTTCTAATCATGTAAATTATTTTATCGGTTTTATCATGATGTCGTAATGTCAGGTGAACAGACCAACACGCCAGACTCGGGGCAGGTTTACAGTGTTCATTTACAGTTTTGTGCAATATGTGTATATACATAAGGTGCAGGGGTGAAGGGTGAGTCTCTCTTGAAGAGTGGTGAGCGGGTTATAGCCGGAGTCCGGTGACAAGAGGAGGAACAGGAGGAGTGAGGTTACAATACCGGGGTCTAGAGCTGGAGCCAGGACGGCGCTGGGGCAGGAGCCAGGCGCGCAGAGTGCCGGAGTCTGAGGAGGCAAAAATCCAGAGTCAAAAGGAGGAAAATAGGCAACAAGCAAAGTGGAACAAAAACAAGGCTATTCACTGTAGTCATGCAGACGGTTTGGCTCCGAATGACTGGAGAGCAGTCTCTTTATCCGGGCCAGGTGGTGGCAATCAGGCTGACGAGCTGCAGGTGCGCGTGGGAGGAGCCCGGGGCTCCGCCTAGCTCCATACTCAGGCAGGTGAGGGAGGGGGGAGGAGAGCAGAAGACACACAAGGGTCCAGGGAACAGGCAGATCATGACACATGATTATAATATTTTCTATGAAACTTCATACCTCCCTTTGCTATGGTGGCCTAATTTACAAAACACATATAATTTAAAAAGAGAGAAAAAAAAAAAACCCTCTCATTATTTTTTTTTTCCAGTTCATTAAAAAAAACGAATCCAACATCGAGGCCATGAAGTCTGTGCCCAGTGAGAGGCTTCTGATCGAGACAGGTACAGATTTGTACAGCTCAAATACAAACCAGACCCCAGGGCAGTGGCGGAGTTGCAATCAAGAGACACGGGAGATGTCCCGGTCGGCCGACAGCCTCTGTGGGCCGTTGTCAGGCGTGTTTGATGCAAATGGGAGAGAAGTGACAGGAGCGCAGCCGAAGGAGCGGAGTGGCTGTAGAATAGGCCTTATTGTGTAAAGATTTTTAAAAATGACAATGCACTACCTCTGTGCAAAAAAACATAAAAAGTTGCCCTGTCTAGAGCATGAGTGAGTTCAGCTGATTGTTAGGTGTAAATTAACCCTTGAATTGAACATTTTCCTTGAAATAAATTATTGAACATAACATGTAAAAGAATAGCGTAGGCCTTCTGTTTGATGCATAGTTTTATACATAGATGAGATCTCACCAGATTATATTATAATAAGCCCATTATTATTGGCAAAAAATAATAACTAAAATGCAGTAGAATCCATTAAATTCTCCTTGGGGGAGAAAAAAACCTCAAACCCCCTATACATTTGGGTGATTTGTGTGAGCTATTTTATCTTTTTTTTTTTTTAAGCAACCTCGCTGAAAACAGGGCTGGTGGATTGATGATGTGCTGCTGCACTGCAAACGCTCCCAGTAGATTTCAGAGCCCCACTCCTCAGACAGAAAACACTGTTCCACCATGTGATGCCTTAGGAAACTCGCTGCCTAAAAATTAAAAAAAACAAAACTTCAATATTGTCTAGTGCAGGGGTCTCCAGAGAGCAGAGCCAGAGAGCTATGAATTTAACAGTCACAAGAAATTTATGAAATAAAAGGAGCCACAGCCAGCCTTAAATGGGGAACAGTAGATGCCTATAAAACATAAACCATTATCATTTTATTAGTGCACAGAGTTAGGCATCAAAAAGGCACATTTACAATGGCAGCATCTTATTAAACCAAAATTTGAGTACAATACCTATACTTGGTGAAACTACTTGGACTACAGTTGGTTCAGACAATGACCCAAAGCATACTGCCAAACTGGTTACAAAGTGGCTGAAGGATACCAAAGTCAATGTTTTGGAGTGGCCATCACAAAGCCCTGATGTCAGTCCTATTGAAAATATATGGGCAGACCTGAAAAGGCATGTGCAAGCAAGCTGGCCTACAAACTTGACTCACTCTCAAAACATTGCTGCTAATTACTAAAAATTAACTATTGTGAGAAAGTTGTGGAAGGATATCCAAAACAAAGTGGATAACTGTATGACAAAGTCATACAGTTTAAAAAGAAAGTAATGAAAAATTGTCTAAAAAAATCAAATCAAATAGAAATAATATTGGTAATCCTAATTGGGCCTGAAACAGGAAAAGTTTTAGTCAAAAAACCATATTTAACCAGTTTATAATGGAAAGTCAGTGGGGCATGTTTGGTTCTGAGGGTACCAGCATAGGCTAAAATGTAGCACAAAGATGGGAGAGGTAAGATGAGAGCTAAATGTGCCATTTTAAAATGTGATTAAAAAAAATATATATGGAAAGTTTAATAGCTTTAATTGCAAAATAACTTATTTTTTTTTTCAACAGTGGACAACAGTTTGTAAAATGTACACAAACAGTCCTCAAGAGTATCAGAGGGCTAAAGAAGTTTAAAAAACAGTCACAAGCTAGCTAACATTAGCTAACAGTTTTTCACTCACCTTTTTTGTTGAAATTAAACGCCTAAATAAGACCATGGACGCTCATATTGATCACAGGCTGCTGAAAATTAGTTATTATATCCATTTTCCATTTTTCTGAGGTTTCATACAATCTTAAAACTTTTTAATGCTGAACATTCCACCAATACAGTTGGATGTAGAACACCCCCATGTGATGTCACAGCAAAGTATCATCCATCATCACCGTACCATTACTTTAGGCCCACAGAGGCCTTTGACATGTTTGTCCTGGAGGTCAAAACACATTTGTTGCGTTTTGACGATTTGACTTGTCTATGTTTGTTTTTTATCTTCTTCTTTATTGCAGTTTTATATATTTTTGCACACATTCAACTGTAAAATGTTTACTAAACTCATTGTAGTGTCAGTTCTAGTCCTTTGGTTCCTGGTAACTGGGCAAAAAAAATAGGCCACTTAAAAATAATCAATACCACAAAGATTCTTCAAAAATCAAGATTATATTTATTTGTGGGTAATTTGAAAACCGCTTATCTTGACATCCCAACCTGCAATGTCTAATTTCACCTAAATGTTTATTCAGACGTGCACTGCTGATGCCACCACCACAGGCCCATTTGCTACAAGGCCCCAGAGGATTTTTACTCATTTTAAGTAGTCTACCACCATAACTATTTATTTTACTCTGAAAATATAGTTCAAATGAACCTGATAAACGGCAAGCATGAGCATTAAGACATTTTTTTTCAAAACTATGGTTAAGAGTTTTCTGCATTTTACCAGTCCATAAATAAAAGTTCAACCTGTAGATAGTCTTATTACATCAATTTATATGTCCAACCAGGACTTCAGCAGAACCAATAGTTGGAAGCCAAGCATCCAGCAAATTTTCCACTATACTGTCATCGGATTAGTGTATGTCTACTTTCTATGCAATAAAGGCATCTCCTCCTTCTCCACAATAACAATTCTCCATAGAGTAAAGCCAGATCATGTAACTTTTTAGCTACAAAATAGCCTAATATTGTTGTATTGCTACAAAACTTGACTCTTTGCAGAGGGCCTCCTCCTGTTTGTTTCCATGGAAAAGTGGTTCCTTTTGGCTGTAATTGATACTTGGCAGTGTCATCACACTAGGAGATACTGTATGTATGTCTATGGGCGGAATGTACACAAATTCCATGGTGACACACACAAAAACTGTCAGAAAAGTTTAAGATAGTCCAAAAAAATACAAAATGGATTTAAACAGCACATTTTGAGGAGTCTGTGATACAAGCATTTATGGTCTGTTTACGTGATTGACTGTAATACTGTTGGCTAGTGCTAGCTAGCTTTTTTTTTTTTTTTTTATTAGTTTATTTGAATAGGGACAATGCACATTAATCAACATTTCTGTAAAATGCGGCAGTATTAGCTATACAGCTAGTTTCCAACCAACTGCCCTCCCAGTCCCTATGGCAAGATGTAAAAATGCCACCACACATAAAATACAAAGTTAGTATAAAATAGTTAGATTTTGTGTTATTAGTAAAATGTTCTAAATGTTAGTGCAGGTAAGCAGGCAATTAATATAGCCAAAACACTATAATGCTGTGACAAAAAGACAGACAAAATCTACAAACAAACACAGGACGCAGGAGATGAGGGGCCGCTCACAGGCAGCAGGGCGGGTGGCAGCACAATTTCACATTTGGTGATCACAGGCTTGATTCAGAACTACAACCATTTTTTTTACCATGATTTTAAAAGTCCTGAGTGACTCCACATTTCTGATGTGAGGCGGGGACAGTGTTCCAAAACTGGACGCGACGCTCGAACTGAGAAAGCAGATTGGCTAATGAGCTTTTTCAGAGAGCCACAACTAGATTGTTTGAGGCAGCAGCTCTGGTGTTTTCTACCACTTTGCGTAAAAAAATTTAGATTAGCTTGTGAAATATGTGTGCGTGACATGTGTTTAACAGCACAAATCATCGCACCTGTTGTAGTTTCCATTAAGTCAGTTCTTTCTGATCAGATTGTGTTAAAATAAAGCTCAGATTTAAGTCTAACTTGAGTAACAGCGCTTCAGACAGAGTAGAGCCCTAGACTTAGCACCCCCAGCGAATGCTGTAAGCGTTAGCTGCAAAAGTATCAATATTAAACAGTATGGCATAAAACTATTTCTATGAAGAATGCTCTGAAGTATGGTTTAACTTTCTATTTCCATGGAATCATGCACTGTACTTTTTGGTGGAAGTTCCAGCTTTGAGGCCAGTAAACTTACTTACACATAACGTTAAGACTGTATTTCGTCCTGCTTGATTTTTTTTGCCATTTTTTTTGTAAGATTAAATAAATTAAATAATTTGAAATCTAAAATTGTTTATCCTGTTGCCTTTTAGATGCTCCTTGCCGTGGTGCGGCGTGAAAGCAACTCACGCTGGAGCCAAACTCATCAAAACTACTTTCCCCACTAAGAAGAAGAAATGGGAACTAGGACACTGCTTAAAAAGACAGGAACGAACCATGTCACATTATGTAAGGACTAGACCAGGACTAAAGTACAACTAAAGCAGGACTGAACCATCACACTATACCAGAACTTAAAAGAGCGAATTCTTTAACTTCATGTATTTATGTTTAGCCAAGTCCTGAGGTGATGGCTGCAGCGCGAGATGAAGATCCAGTGGAGCTTGCGAACACAATCTACAAAACAACACCACAAAACTGTTCTTCTTCCCACATCATGATCAATACTTTAAAATATAAAAAAATAAATAAAACATCTATATTAATTTTCATCTTTTTTTATTCCCACTCTGCCACAGTCACACAGGGAGGAGATTCACACTCCACTCAGAGAGATCAGGAGTTTAATCATTCATTCACCAGTTACACTTGGCTGTCACCACTGACAAAGTGTAACTGGCAAGAGGTATTGTTTTTTGTTTTGCAATTTTTTTTCTCGGTAGGATACTGCATTTTTTGACCCCCTGAACATTGATGAAAAGTCCCCAAACTTGTTATGGGATTGACTGGTTGGTGAAAAATTTGATAAAATGGGGATTGCAAAGAAGAAAAATTTGAGAAGAAAATATGGGGTTGCAAGAAGTGGACCAGTGAGGCTGTGGAGGAGCTTCGCACGTGTTTGGACTTTACAGACTGGGATGTGTTCAAGGTTGCCACAGACAGTTTGGATGAGTACACAGACACTGTGACATCATACATTCAGTTCTGTGAGGACAGCATCATTCCATCACATACCAGGGTGACTTTTAACAACGATAAACCCTGGTTCACTCCCAGACTGAGGCATCTGAGGAGGGAAAAGGAGATGGCTTACAGGGGCAGAAGATCGTGAAGGCTACAGGCGTTGTAAGTATGTTTTAGCAAAGAGGTGGAAAAGGCTAAAGCGAAGTACAATACACGTCTAGAACAGCATTTTCTCCACCAACGAACTGCTTCTGTCTGGAGAGGGCTTAGGCAAATTACCAACTACAGGCCCAAAGCCCCTCCTGCTGTGGACAACAAACAACTACAGAGACTGTAGCGCATTGTGCGCTCTGCTGAGAAGGTGATTGGCTGCAGCCTTCCATCTCTCCAGGATCCTGTTACGTCTCCAGGACTTGGGTGTGTGAGCAGGGCAGATAGCAGCTGAACTTCTCACCCTGAACATGGACTATTTCAGCCACTTCCCTCTGGCAGGAGGCTACGGTTTAACTTTGTGCATGCCCTTATTTGTATTTATTCAGTGTGTGTTCTATGTGCACTTTTATCACCGAAGTAAGTAGTCCCTAAGTTCCTAGTCTGTGAGCTGTGCTTACTGACAAAGGCAATAAAAAACTTCTTCTGATTCTGAATTATGCCCACCGACTCACACAGCACTGCCTAGAAGTGGACCTCAAGCTCACAAAATTCAAAGCAGTGATAGAGGCTCCATGAGACGAGACAAAAATGGATTGAAGTACTGCCCTATGAAGAAACAGGAAGACAGCCATATTGGATCAAAAAAGCATCATCGTTGTTTTGACAACCTGTCTATAGAACGGATCTAGTCCTACGTTTTTGGTCCAAATGAGCTCAGATTCAGCATGCCATATCTAGACACCTTGACATTCAAAATTATACATTTTTTGGGTATACTTCTACAGTTGCTTGTAGCACATCAGCAAAAAACACCTTTATTTCCTGTTTTTGTAATGACTTCTCACAACCCACAAGTACTGGCCTGTGTAGCTTAAATTTGAATAATAACAATGGGATCAAAGCACTGAATCTAATGCACTAATAATTATCAACCAGTGTGTACTATACTGCACCCTAGCTTATTACATAAAACATCAACATATTTGCTCAACCAATAGGACTGGGAAGTGCAAAAAATCACATCGACAGACAGAAATGGTTCAAATTTTGCAGAAAAGTCCTTTATGTAAACCTGATCATAAAAAAAAATCATTAGACCCATGATATAATTTTTTCCAGTTTTTGTTTTGGGGTCATCCAACCTGCCTATTCAAAGTGAAAGGCACTGTGACTCAAATCAGGAAATGGAGGGGAAAAGACCCACTAAACAGTAACCAAAAGACATCATTGGCAGAGTGCACCTGCTTAGATAAAAACAGTATTTTACTTGGTACACACAAAATGGCTCCACAGCGCTTATGGTTGAGAAGATGGGCAAATTTGGCATAGGCTCACACAATTCAGAGCAATGATAGAGCTCCATGAGACAAGCCCAAAAAAAATCTTGCTGTTTTGACAGCATGCTTATAAAAGTATTTAGTTTGGTCCAAATGAGCTTAGATTCAGCATGACATGTATAGAGGCACAGCAATAAAAAGTGTCTTTTTGGGGGGATATTACTTCCGGTTTGCCCGTAGCATACTGGCGAAAAACACCATTTATTTCCTGGTGGTTAATGACTTCTCTCGACCACGGACATTGGCCGAAAGAGCTCAAAATGTGACCAGTTGCACAGAATCCAGACGTGAATAGATCAAAGGAAAAAAACACACTTGTCCACGAGACACACAATAGCGCCCCCTGTCCACTACTCCATTTATTTTATATAGACCGACCGAAAAAATACTTTATGTAAAGTTATTGAAAATTGACACAAACAATATTTAGGCAATTCCAATCAGAAATTTCAATTACACATAGTTATATATGCACCAGGTTGCTGGTTCGAAGCAATTGGACACTGTGCCAAAAAATGTATCATGAAAGATTAAATATTTGTTGTACTATTTTGATTTTTTTTAAAACGACAAAGTAAAGCCCAGAATACATGCAATAAACGAAATGAAATCTTTTTTTTTGTTGTTTTTTTTTTGTATTATCTTATTTGATTTACTGTACTACGCCTCCTGTGAGTGGAAGTTACGTCTGTGTTACGTCGTGTTACGTCCAGCCTTCGAAATTGGGAGGACTGATGCAGGAAGCGGTGTGTGCAAAATCATGAACAAATGTGTTTTTGTGTTAAGCTGTGTACTTATCCGCGATGACCAGCGGGACTTTAACAGGGCCGCCGAGCCGACTGAGTTTCGGGAGTATTCAAACACTATAGAAATCACAGGTTAACGACGGTATAACCTTCAATTTACAAGAAAAAAGAAACTAAAGTGGAAGACGTACGCAACGGGGTGCAACATGGCGGACAGAAACAGATGATACTATTGGAATAAACACAGCAGAAAGTGCATAGATATAAAGCCGCAGCCGTTGGAGGACATCGGTGTGCAGCGTCAGTGCATGGGTCTCCGGGCGACCCCAGGACTGTAGTCCCGCTGACAGCCCCCATGGCCTCGCCTCAAACCCGGCTAAACCAGCGGGCCTTGGCGGCGCTGGGGACGTGGCTCTGCGGGGTGCCTTGTATCTTCATCATCGACGCCATCCTAAACTCACACTCTGAAACCGGTTCGGGATGGGCCGCGTACCGCGGGGAGGCTGTCGGTCCGGGCCGTGGGTAAGGGGCAGCGCGGTTCGGTTCAGAGAGAACGCTCAATTTCAGTTGTCTACAAATGACAGAGAGCGACTAATGCTAAGCTAATGCTAACGAGGCTAACGGGTGACAAGCGCAGTGTGAAGCTATGTCAAACTACAAAACTATTTAATGGACCAATAACTCGACAAAACACAACAACAAAAAGTCATTGTATAAATCAATTAGACAATAATTTTAATTCGTTATATATACTTTTAGATACTCTAACCCAGCTCAAATGTGGCTTAAACCTTTGTTTGCTTTATTTAGCCACTGGGTCAAACGTCAGATGACTTGTATGTTAACATTGTGTAATCCATTTTAAGCCTGTCAGTAAAAAAAAACTATTAGATAACTATCATCATGTGTTTTGGAAATGAAATATTTTAAAAGTTATTATCGTTACGTTTATAAATTACTTACAGTGTTAATAGTAGGTAGTAGTAGTATCCAAAATTCATAAATCATAGTTCATATGAGGTTAATTGGAGTAGAATTATTAAAAGCTGATTTGATACGATTTGCAGTGATTTCCCCCCCATTCTCTGGGGGTGTCATGCTAAATCTAGGTTTGCTCTGTCTGAAGGTCTGTTAGACTTCAATATTTTTTATTTTAACACAATCAAACCAGAAAAGCTCTGACTTAATTGCAACTCTAACACAGGTGAGGTAATTTGCGCGATGAACACTCATATTGATCACAGGCTCCTGAAAATGTGCTGTCTAAATCCATTTTGTATGTTTTTCTTGAGTTTTCATACTATTTAAAACTTTTTTGACAGTGTTTACAAATGTGTGCACTGTGTCACCATTGGTAACAGCTGAACATTCCAACAAGAAAGAACTGCATGATAGAACTTCTCAAATGTGATGGTCACTGCAAAGTATCAGTATTTCAGAATCGGAATAATAAGAAGTTATTGCCAATTGTCAGTGAGCAAGCTCACAGACTAGAAACTTACTTCGGTGATAAAGTGCACATAGAACACGCACCAAAAAACCACACTGAATAAATACAAAATACAAATATTGACATGCAGAAGGTAGAAAAAATATACAATAGCAGCATCAAAACAACAACCAGTGCAAACATGGGTTATTTAGATAACATTGGATAACATTTAGAGACAACATGGGGCTATTGATACTAACATAGAATAGAAATGAATAATAAGATACTTCTACTGTAGTCCAATAGTTAATCAATTAAACTATGTCTAATTAATCAACAAAAGTAATATTAGTCACAGTTTCAAGAAAAAACACAAAATGGATTTTGCATGTGACAAATTTTTATGCGTGAGAGAGACATGTTTAACACCACCATATCATCTCACCTGTTGTAATTCAAGCTAAATCAGTTGTTTATAGTCAGATTGTGTTTTAAAACAAAGCATAGATTTTAAATCTATTTAACAGACCTCCAGGCAAGCTGCAAAGCATCAAATTTTATTTATGAACCCATATTTTGTTTGGTTTGTCTTAAATTGTCATCATTTTCTCCCCTTCTCCCTCTCATTTCATCCCTCTGTAACTTTCCTTCCACCTTCCTTCTCCCCTGCATTTCCTTCTCCCCCATCTTTCTCTTTCTTCCTCCTACTCTTCTCTCTCTCCTCTCCTCCATCTCCTCGCTCCTCCTTCTCTCACTTCTTCCCCTTATGTCTCATTACATCTTTCCCTCTCCCTTACTCTTCCTCCCTCACTCTTTTTTTCTTTCAATTCTTCTCTCCCCCTCCTCTTTTCCCCCTTTCCTCCTCTCTCCTCTCTCATTCCCCTTCCCTTCTTTCTCCTTCGACTTCTGTCTTTTTCTACATCCTTCTCTCTCCTCCTCTCCCTCTCTTTCATACCCCTGTCACTTTCCTCCCTTCTCTTCTTCACCTCTTCTCCTCCCTCCCCTCTTTATGCCCGTTCTTCATTTTCCATCCCTCTTATCTATTCCTCTTTCCCTTCTTCTCCCCTTTTTGTCTCACTCTTTTCCACCTTACCCCCCTCATTCTCTTTCCATTTCTTTCTGTGTCCCTACTGTCCCCCTCCTTATTTCTCTCCCGCTCTCTCCTCCTTCTCTTATCTCTTTCCATCTAATTTCTTCACCTCTTCTTCTCTCCTCTCTCTCTAACCGCCCCCTAATTTTTTCCATCCCCTCCTTTCTCTCCTCCTGTCCCTCTCTCTTAGGTGTGCTGGTGTCCCTGGTGGTCCTGCTCCTCTCTCAGAAGGCCCTGTTCAGATTCTATTCTCTGTTTCTCTCGGTGTCCTTCTGGCCTTCACCTCCGTCCTGGTGAACTATTACGCGGCATCTCACTCTGACTTCCATGGAGCTCTCCACAGTTCGTCCTCCGCTCTCCGGCTGCTGCCCAGAGCCAGCGCAGCGGTATGGTTAGCCCTGGCCGCAGTGCAGTTAGCATTCGGTATTGGATTTATCTGTCTGCTCAGAGTTCACTCTCTGTTAGCGGCATTGGTGGTTCTAGACGTGGTGATGCCTCTTTGGGCGCGCTGATGCTGGAGCTCCCTGTGGACGTTCGGCAGCTTGTTGCTGTCTTCTCGGGTTGGGCCTTAGCTCTGACTACACTCTTCTGTCTCGCCGTCAGACTCCGGTGGTTCTACTACTCCTGTAGGTGAGTGCAGGTATCACACTTAGTCTTTTGCAGATCTTGTTGTATGTTTGGGTTCAGACTTGGTTAGTCCTGGCTTAGTCCAGGTTTAGGCTAGTTTTTAACTGTTTTTGTACTGGTTTAGAACTGGTTTAGCTCTAGTTTAGTCCAGATATAGTCTGGTTTAGTCCAGATATAGTCCTGGTTAGTCCTGGATTAGTCATAGTCGCTTCTCCAGTTCTGGTCAGATCACTGGTGGACACTGCCTTATATGTATCTGAAGGGAAGAGCTAAATACACTGAAACTAACACACCTGTTGTTTACAGCTTCTTTTTGCAGGCTAGGTCTAATGAGCTATACTAAGTGTGAACTCAACTGCTTGAGTCATAGCAAGCATAATGGCATAATCATTTCGGCCCCCAATGGGTGCTCTCACACCTATTAGCATACTGGCTAGCCCTTTTGTTTTCTTTATTTAGATACAGGTGTGAGGATGGAGTTATAAATAATGAGGAGATACATGATGTCTATGGCCCCCATTTCTGTTCAAAGAAGGATTGTCTTTCTGAATAAAAAATAGCTTCTTTAAATCCCCTCTCAAACCATTTATTTTCTCTGTCTAAGATCTGTACCACTATCTTCAAAGGAGTGGTTAGTGGCTTTGAGATTGAGATGTACAGCAGACTGGGGTCCAGAGGAGCTCCCGCGCGACAGTGTTGGTACATTCTCTTATGGAGTGGCTCTTTAAATTTCTCCAGTGTAACACTCATTGTACTCTTCACTACACTAAATGGGAGTAGACCACATTACTTTGTGGCTCGGGGGTTTTGCTCTTTGGGGTAAACGAGTTTCTGTCTTAAAGTGTTAGTAGGTTTGAAATTAGAAGCAGTTTTTGTTAGGAAAGACAATCCTTTGAACATGAATGGGGGTCCTGATTGTGTTGTGATAGCGCTCTGAAGGGGGACTAACTTAATGTGGAGAGCAACCGGATGGGAGCATCAGAAATGAAGGTTATGTTAATACTTTGTTTTCGGCTATAGACTATAGCAGTTTCAAAACAATAAAATGTACGGTGATCTAAATATGTTAAGTGTTAGCAGTTAAAACCCCATAGTAAGTAAAGTACTCCCTATTGAAGGTAATGTATCACACAAAGTGAATGGACTGAAATTAACCACAAAATTGCAGAAATGTCAGTTCAGACTAGGGACAGGGAGATCCCTGGCAATGTCTGTTTTGGTGAAATCGTCATATTGTAATTGAACTTCTTTAATGCAGCTCCTTGCTCTTAAACAGACACTTTTCCAAACCGCTCATTCTATTGGTCAGCCTCTGTCTGCTCTGAATGACAGCTGGATTCAGCAAATCACTCATTTGTTTTCTCAGAAACAGTCACTATATACTTTAGTCACTATCTAACAACATATAAGATTGTACAATGTATTTTAAAGTTTTTATTATTCCTTTTTAAGACACTATGAACCAGATGCTCTTAAATCAGATCTCTTTTGAAAAAGCAACTTTTCAGAGCTTTTAATCATATTATAGTTGTTTCCCCTCATGGTTTTTCACAGTTTGAGTGATTCGTGCAGATTTGAGCAATCTTTAATCACTTATTTTTAAGACCCCCATATTGCTGATCAACCCCCGTTTTCACCACCTACACGCCTACAGCTCTTACTCAGTTTTTCAATTTTATTCTCTTAATCGGTGATACACGTAGGATTTCGCAGTGTCACGCAGTTATTTTGGGGCAAATTAAACCAAATCTTCTGCTCAAGTGTGATGTATAGCTGTCTATAGGAGAAGCTGATGGCATGTGGCGTTTTGTTGTGATGACGTTTACGGTGATGTCATTTCCCATTGGGCACCGCGGTTTTCTAACGCAGAAGTCAGCAAACGCATTTCTTTTATTAAGTTGTATTTCTTTGATTTAAAATTGGAAATTATGATATAACAATCCATGAGTGTCATAGATTATAACTATAGAGTAGACACAAGCACAGTATGTCTTCTTAATGAAGATTGAATTAATACTAAATGCCTGAATTATTGATTAATGATGATTAATGATTTAATATTTAGCACATCAGCCACCAATATTTATACATTTTGTGTGGAACAGAAAAGTTTCTGTGCTTTTATTTTTAATCAACTAATTTTATAGCTTTCTGACATATTTATTATCAATACTGTGAGAGATTCTATTTTTTTGCATGGTTTCTAAACAATAATTTTGATAATCTTATAGTTCCCTGTGTGTTATTGGTATTTTTACTCTTATTTGAGTAATTATCTAATCATTTCCAATGTGTTTTTATCTGTATTATACAGCACTTTGTGAAATGTCTTGTTTATGAAATATGCTGTATAAAGTGGATTTGATTTTAGACATACAATACATTGCCCACCTCTAATAAATACCTCTTTGACAAGTGAATTTCTGGCTGTGTTGTGTTTAGATATGTGTATCTGCTGGTGCGGCACATGTACCGGATCTACGGACTGCAGCTGCTCTTGGAGGACACATGGAAGAGGATCCGATTCCCCGATGTCCTTCGCGTTTTTCTGGCTCACCCGCGTCACCGCCCAGGCCCTGCTCCTGGTTTACGTGATTCGAGTGGTGAGCAGGGAGGGCCACGATCCAGCAGGGAGTGCTACAGACACCACAGCACACACACAGGTGGTTATCTTGTCTCCTCCTCTCAATAAGAAGGTTGTGGGTTAAACTCCTGATCTCTCTCACAGACTTTATATATAAATGGACATATCTAATGCGCTAGCTGCCACATTCCAAACAGGAAGTGAGTATGAGCATAAAGAGGTTCCATCAAGCTCTGGTTGCAGTTCGCTTTATATTGAAAAAAACGTGTCCCCTCTCTTTGTAACTGCTGCTGTCAGACTTGTCATTCTGACCTTAAAATGTTTGTATTAACTGGCTTTACATGATTCTTGTTTTTTTTTATTTCACTATTTTGTCCTTAAGTTATGGAAATCAATAAACTGACACAGCCAGGTGCTTTCTTCCCCGAGGTCACTCCTGCTAGCATTACCAACAGGTTGATTGACAGCCTTGTTGCTAAGCACCATCCCCAGCCAAACCAGCAGTGTGAATGGGAAGGAGTGTGTACCTTGTACAGCCTTGCTTCTTATTGACTCTTTGCTTTAACACTTGGGTTGCCAAATATGGTCTCTGTTTGCAGATTAACCGCTATAACTGCTAGCCTTGATGAGCTTAATTTGCAACCGAATATTGGATGGCCTCACACTTCCTTAGTCACATTTTTTATTCTGTCTGTGACCTCTCTGAGTGGAGTATGCATGTACTATCTGTATTACTGAGAATGGTTATCCTGTCTCTTCTCTCCTCTGATAGGCCGGCATCCTGAGTTGGGAGGGGTTTGGTGAGCTCTTGTCCAATCTGATTATCTCTGGCTGCGACTCAACGCTGACAGTTTTGGGGATGAGCGCCGTCATCTCATCTGTCGCACACTACCTCGGCCTCAGCATCCTCGCCTTCATCGGTAACACATACACATTCAAATTCAACATGATTGCTTGTGTATGACATATTACTACCCTCTAATTCAGAGAATACAGAGGTTCAACTCCCGCGCCTTTCTGTGTGGAGTTTGCATGTTCTCACTGTGACTGTGTGGAGTTTGTGTCTGGGTTGGGATTCCTCTGGGGGGGACTGCAGTTTCCCCCCTTCATGTCCTGATCAAGACTAGTTCTAGTTCAGGGAGATGGGTCCCACTGCTCCGGTTTAACCCAAAAAATCCGGAAGACAATGAAACGATGGGTCAGATTTAGGTTTAACCCCAAAAACGTTGAAGGATGGGTCAGATTTAGGTTTAACCCAAAGACGTTGAAGGATGGGTCAGATGCAGGTTTAACCCCGAGACACTGAAGAATAGGTCAAATGTAGAGAACCTTGCCTAAAAAGAGTAAAAGTTTATTGTTTCTGCTTCAGGCTCCACTGAAGAAGAGGACAAGCGTCTGGGGTTTGTGGCTCCGGTTCTATTCTTCATCCTGGCACTTCAGACTGGACTCAGCAGCCTGGACCCTGAGGAGAGACTGGTGAGGATGGGAGGGGATGGGATCTGCCGCACATGGAAGGGAAGGCATCTGACACACTGGGATCAGTGTTTGCTCTGGCCCCAGAGGCTTGGTGTGACAGATATATGAATTTCACATGGAGGGACTTTATTACACGTATTGTATTAGTCCAAGATTTAGTCAAATAAAGCCTTAATTTCCGTACAGGTTGGCATGGGCCGGTACCGCCCTGTTGTAGGGATGACTGCTGGAGGTACTACTTTTCAAAGGGTCTGGAACGCTTGGAAACTAGTACCGGCTCATGGGGGGTGGTGCTAGTCACACCCCAATGCAGTCATTGGAGGACCAGGACTAACTCCAGCCAAGTTGCGTTTCCATGCTCTGGGTACGGCTACTGGCCCAGGGGCTACGTGAACAACTGACTTTACCACAACATGACTAATATTAACTTAATAAAATCTAAATCATACCTGAATATACTGCCATAAGGTTGATCTCAGCAAATCACAAAAAGATATTTAGTAATCCAAGTTTGTGGCGCTGCACCAGCCTACGCCATGTCTTTGGGTGTGTCTTGGTAGACCTGTGTCACTCCCCCCCCAACTGTTCAGTGCCAAGGCAGCCCCAAGTGAATCGTGCAAGTGGAAATGAGGCTTAATAGGTGTATTATATTATTATTTATTAATGATGATGATGACGATAACAGTAAGTGATCATAGTGAAGTGATGATAAGAAAGTAGCGATGATGTCCCGTTTATCTCTCTGTCTCAGTCTCCTGAGAGACGAGAGTTAGACTCCAGACACACGATGACTTAAAAAAACGACATCAACCAATTTGAAGAATGTGTGGGCATCTGACTCTTTGCTGTGTCCAGGTCCGTCTGAGCAGAAAACATGTGCCTGCTGCTGACGGCAATCCTCCATTTTGTGCACGGCATGGCAGACCCGGTGCTAATGTCCCTGAGTGCCTCTCACGTCTCGTCTCTGCGCCGCCACCTGCCCGTGCTACTGGTGTCCACCACTTTACTTGTTCTACCTGTGCTCCTCTCCCTTTTGCTATGGAAACACTATGCCCTCAACACTTGGCTCTTCGCGGTGACTGCATTCTGCGTGGAGCTCTGCCTCAAGGTAACACACTGAACTGGGGACTGAACCAGGGACCAGTACGCCTTTAGTCCTAGTCTAGTCCTGTTTTTTTCGGTATGGGACATGTCCTGGTTCAATCCCTTTTTAGTCCTGACATAGGCTTGGTTTAGTTCTAGATTTAGTCCCAGTCCCCAGTGTGGTGTGTGCTAGTACGAGTCCTGGTCTAGCCTCGGTCTCTAGCCCTAGTCTAGTCCGGCTTTAGTCCTGTGTGTACAGACTCTTAAGTCCGACTGTACGGCTGTCCGGCTGTAGTCCGGCTGCAGTCCCACTGTAGTTTGGCTGCAGTCCGACTGTAGTTTGGCTGTAGTTCGACTGTAGTCAGACTGTAGTTGTGGTCCTGGTCTAACCCCCTGGTCTAACCCCCTGGTCTAACCCCCTGGTCTAACCCCCTGGTCTAACCCCCTGGTCTAACCCCCTGGTCTAACCCCCTGGTCTAACCCCTGATTCATCCAAGTCCTTTGACCCAAGTCCTTTGACCCAAGTCCTTTGACCCAAGTCCTTTGACCCAAGTCCTTTGACCCAAGTCCTTTGACCCAAGTCCTAAGCCATTCTTTAGTTCTCTTTAGTCCTGTTTTAGTTTCTGGTCCTTGTCTAACCATGGCCCCCTGTCTGTAGGTGCTAGTCTCCCTAACGGTGTATGGACTCTTTATGGCGGACGGTCTCTCCGTGACGCTGTGTGGGAGAAGCTGGATGATTACGTGTACTACGTGCGCTCCACAGGAAACATTATCGAGTTCCTGTTTGGCGTCGTCATGTTCGGGAAACGGCGCATACACCATGATGTTCGAGTCCGGCAGCAAGATACGCGCTTGCATGATGTGTCTGCATGCCTACTTCAACATCTACCTGCAGGTATTGGTGTCACCATTTATGCATCACAGCTGATGTCATCAACATTCCCTGGGGATGTGATGCTAATTGTAGACTCTGCTCTGTCTGAAGCTCTGTTAATCAAGTTAGACTTTAATTTGAGCTTTATTTTAACACAATCTGACCATAAAGAACTGACTTGGTTGGAACTACAACAGGTAAGCTCATTTGTGCTGTTAAACAAGTCCCCTGAAATGACATAACAGTCACAAGCGAGCTAGCCAACTGTTTTTTCAGTTAGTCACTCAACTTTTAGTCGAAAATATAACTCCTAAAACCTAAAGGACCATGAACACATACATGTAGAACTCATATAGGCTAATCATTTTATTTAGTTTATAAGGCTTTATCTGAAACAGCAGTAGAAAGGAGAAGCGAGTGAGTGAGTGAAGTTGAAGATTTGGTATTTATATGTAAAAAGGCAGATTAAACTCCTGATGCACACGTTTAAAGGGCTCATATTATGCTATTTTCTTATCTGTTTTAATGTTGTTTCCTCATCACAAACACACAAACCCTGCATATTTAGGCTGAGTTCTTCTCTCAAACAGAAAATGCTTTGAATTGTAAAGTGCATTACTGAGTGATGAAAAATAACTAATTACCAGATGGAGTAACTATTAAATTACAAAAAAATCATCAAATACACACCAGCTGCATTTTCCAATTAAAATCAGTTATATTCAGCCTTATTTTTCCTGCAAATCACCAAATGCACCAAGAGCCAGCATACAAGCTAATCTCATCATAAAAGCACTCACAACTGTACAATCACAACAACACAGAGCAAACGACTGTCCCCTTTTACACAGCAGCAGACTGTGACCAAACGGCACATTTACCAAATGCACAGATATCAGAACATTAGAATGTTTTAGGAGTTTGATTTTTGTTTGTCGTTTGTGTCGTCCTGTCTCTTGTCCTGTTTTAGATGTGAGGGACTGAGAATGAAAAGTAGCTGTTCAGCTAACTTCTGCACATTTACACGTGTAGTTTTTACTGGTGTTCATTAATGTGCTTTGTCCCTTTTCAAATAAATAAATAAATAAATAAATTACAAACATGTGCAGGCCACATGACTGCACTTACACCTTTGTAAAACCACCAAACAGAATTAGATTAGCTGCACTTAGGATAAGTAGCGTAAGCAGCGGGCTGTGTCCACTATCGCATCACTGATGTCTTTTAGAGATCTGTAAACTCCAAATGCACGTGTGACTCCCACTGTAGTCATCTGTTTGTTCTCCCATCACAAGAGGTCATATAATGATGTATATCCATAAAATCCACAAGAATCTGCATATTTCCTCATGTGTGTTAAACTGTGAGTATTCCCCGCAGGTCAGCGCTAAACCTATAAAGTGTCAAAAAAGTCTTTATGATCGCCTAGCGCTGCTTCTGATTGGTCACCTTTACAGTCAGTCTTTTTTTTTTTTTTGCCAATCACTGTTTCTAATTCCTCGTTTTGGGAAAAAAAAAAAAAAACTCATTCAGAGGAGCTGCAGAGAGAGTGACTGCTGCTGAGACTCACATTAAAATAACAAGCCCCATTACATTGACTGTAATTGTGACTAGAGGAAAGATTAATTAATTAGATTACTCGTTACAGGTAAAAGTAACACCTAGCGCATTATACTTAAAGGGCATTATTCCCAACACTGATGGTCCATGGGCGTATACTAGTCTATGTGGTCTTATACTTGTTCTGATACAGCTCAAGATCATTCTAAAGCTATTCAGGAAAGGTTCATTTCTGTCCTGTGAATGCTACTTTTTTAGTATTAGTAGTTTCGGTACTAGTTTTAGTATTGATTTAGTATCTGATTTTTGATACCTTACCTGCAGGCCAAGAACGGATGGAGGACCTTCATCAACCGCCGCAGCGCCGTTAAGAAGATCAACTCTCTCCCCGAGCTTAAGGGGGTGCAGCTACACAACATCGGAGACGTGTGTGCTATCTGCTACCAAGAGTTTAGCGCATCGGCTCGGATTACGCCGTGTAATCACTACTTCCACGCGCTCTGTCTGCGCAAAAGGCTCTACATCCAAGGAACACAGCAGCACCACCAGAGGAAGAGTACATGGATCAGGACTCGGACTCAGACCAGAACTGAGCTGAACCGGGTCTGTACCAGGTCTGAACCAGGACTAAACCAGGTCTACTGCCTCTGCTTTCCTCACAACCTAAACCCATGCAGTTCAGATGTTAAGGTTATGGCGAAAAGAACCGGGGTCTGAACCGGGGTCTGAACCGGGGTCTGAACCGGGGTCTGAACCGGGGTCTGAACCGGGGTCTGAACCGGGGTCTGAACCGGGGTCTGCTACCGGGGTCTGCTACCTTCCTCACAACACAAACCCACACAGTTCAGAGGGTTAAGTTCATGGCAAAAATAATCGGGACGGAACCGGGACTAAACCAGGTCTTCTGCCTCTGCTTTCCTCACAACATGTAGTTCAGATAAGGTTAAGGTTATGATGAAAAAAGAACCAGGACTGGCCCTGGGAGTAAACCAGGCACTGAACCAGGAACTAAACCAGGGACTAAAGTTGTAATGCAGGTTTTGGTCATAGTTGTGATCCTGTTTTAAATGGGACTAAACCAGCTCTTAAAGGTCTAAAATGAACCAACCAAACTATAGGTCCTTTGACAGAATTTATGAATAACATGTACCCTCTTTAATTTTTCCTATTTCCACCAAAATGGGATTGGTTGTTAACACGTGACTTGGGCTTAGCATTGGTCCAGGTTTAGTTCCAATTTAGTCCTGGTTTAGATCAGCTCAAGTTCTGGTTTATGGCTTTTTTTGCTTGGGTTTTGGTTCAGGTTTAATCCTGACTTAATCTTGGTTTAGAACTGCTGTAGTCTTACAGTCTATTTTGGGCTGGTTTAGTTCTGGTTTAGTTCCGGTTTAGTTCTTAATTCTTGTGGTGGTCAGTCACTGTTGAGCTCCAAGATTGTCTAAACAAATACAATTTTCCATTCATTTTCCCATATACTTTCTGGGACAAAAATAATAGTATTTAAAGTTTGAGAGCTTATTGTGGGCTAAATGAATATGTTTATTTACATCTTTTTCAGAAACTGTATAAACCGCTAAGTTATTAAAACATTTAGCTACATTTAAGTGTTTTATGAGCGTTAGTTACCACACAGCTGGTTAACCTCCATTGTGCCTTTGAACTTTTAAAGGGCCTGTACTTGATTTTTCCCCATGTATTTGAGCAAAAATGTGTCTTGCTCCAGTACAGATATTTTGACCTCAAGAGCTGCTTATAACTAGATGCAGACGGTACACAGCTTACTTTATTATTATTATTAAGTTTTATTGTCCGATAATCAGGAAGTGTGTGTTATCATGCTAGTTGTTGTTAGCATTATCGTGACAACAAAATACCGCATTGGTCTTTGAGAGTTGTGAAAAGTTGCTTATAATTAATAACATACTTAACATAATAATTGGATGTTTTTCAATGCATAAGGTAACTGAGGAATAACTTAGTCGACTGCAGACCATTTAAAATGAACTAGTTCTGTTTTACACATTTTTTAACTCCCATAAAAAATCATGTACAGGGCCTTTAATATTTGATTTAGTCTATGGGAGGGAGATTTACTTTTAAAATCCACCATATTTTTATTTATGTCATAACCGCTTTCAGTCCCACTTTGGATTTTGCAGGAAGCTCCATTCTGAAGAGGAAAAAAAACTTTATGAAATGGATGAATATTTAAACGTCCGAAATTAAAGGGCTTTGTGGAGTTGCTGCTGTGAATGAACGAGTGAATGTTTGAAGCTACAACCAAAACTGCTGCAGAAACCAGACTTTACACAGACTTTTGGATCAGGAAAATAAACTGCGAAATGCTGTTAATCAAGGTTTATTTTGGGAATAAAGACAACACTGGAAATACATGGGGAGTTGATGTTTTTAATTTTAAAGACATTGTGCTTGTGCCTCTGTAACAGTGGAGCGTCTGCCATGTTATTGCTTTACCTGGAATGATTCAGTTTGGCATTAAACTAGGGGTGGGTGATATGTCTAAAAATTCATATCACAATTTTCTTAAAGCTAGATGCCAATTTCAATTTGTCATGATTTTTTTTGCATATTTTATACAGTCTTTAACAGGTAACTGAAGCTGTCCACCCTTCACTGTGGTTGGTTAAATCCACCTGTTACTTGCTCAGCACATGATGGAAGCTCACCGATAGAAAGGGCCGTGGAAAGTTTTTTTGTTTGAGCAAAGAGCTGCCAATTAAACAGAAAGATCAGGGAATCAGTTTGATTTTAATCACCATATCTCAGCTCTACATTGAACTGTTTCCATGGAGACAAGCAGAAGATGCCACCAGGCCAAGTTACAGATCAGCTCTTCACAGAGTTTCAAGGTATATAGCGTTTGGCAATTAAAATAATAATAAAAAATAATAAAACTGTAATTGAAAAAATGCAAGACAGCCACATTTAATGTCATACTGGGGAACATTCCAGGCAAAACAAAAATCTCCATGGTGGCACACATCCGAAAGGTACGTAGTGTAACTTTAATTTTGATGTTTTATTATCCAATTTCTTTTTGTTCTGACATTTTTTCTGGCTAATTTCCCATAGGTAAAAGTGAACTGGATGTGTTTATTACAGCGCGTTTTTACTAAATACTGTTGAAAAATTAAACTTTAAATACACAATTATTTAATTACTGTCTTTTACGAATTCGCACATTTTAAGCATACTTTACCACAGGTTCACACCAAAAATTCCATGTAAAAAATAAAAGGATGTAATAAGATAACTGAAATGCAAACGTAAGTGACGGTGAGCATTACGTCACTCTCAAAATGGCGCCGTGAACAACAAACTTTTTTTCAACGCGAACATTTTTAGGGAATATTCTGTGATTTAGAAAAGTTGTTTTGACCAGCCTGAAAGTTTTAAGCCCGTGTCTCCGAAGATCCGAACTGGACCAAGACAAAATCAGATCTAAACCAGGTCTAACCCAGGACCTGAACCAGCTCTAAATTAAAGCTGGTGTACGAGGGTGAAATGTGCGGGGTCCCGGTGCAGCTGAGAGAGGCAGTGAAGCAGCGTCTGGCTGCGGGCTCTGGGAGGAGATCTTTGAGCTTTTGGAGAAAACCATCGCAGAATATGAAGAAGAGACCGAGAGACAGAGACAGACACTCCTGGAGCAGCTGTTCAACACACGGGGACAACCACAGGGACAGGGGCTCAAACCAGGTCAGTGCTTCGGTTATTGTTTCCTCATCACAAACAGATATGGAGTGTGTTTTGTTTCATCACACCCCCCCCCCCCCCCCCCCCCCCCCCCGCATATTTAGGCTGAGTTCTTCTCTCAAATTGAAAACACACCTTGTGATGTCATGTGGTTATACAGGACGTGCTTGACTGTGGTTTTAAACTCCATGCACCTTCATTAGAATCATTTGGATGATTTCAGCCCTGGAATTGTCAGTCTCTACTGAAATAAAGGGTAAAAGGAGTTGTTAACTTGAAAATTACCACTACATGACATCGCAAAGTGGAACAGAGCATTTTGAGCTTTGTAGATGTAGACAGACTAAAATAAAGGGTTACTCAAATGTGTTTTGTTTCATTCACATAAACTCCAGGTATGTTTTTGAGAAAGGTAATGACAATATAACGTGACATAAAGCTCACTAGAGTCTATTTTATCATTATTATTATTATCATTATTAGTATTATTATTAGTCTATTAATCATATTTTTGAGTGTGAATGTGACCCCAGCCACTGTTGTGTTCCAGAGTCTGAGGAGGTGAAAACTGAAGAGACATGGACCCCCCCACCATCCCAGGCCCAGACCAGGCCCAGAACCAGGCCCAGAACCAGACCCCAGGACTATCCTCCCCACACCCAGGACCACACCCAGGACCACACCCAGGACCACCCCAGGACAACCCAGGACCACACCCGGACCACACCCAGGACTATCCTCCCCACACCCAGAACCATACCCAGAGTCACAGTCACAGCTACAGCCACAACCAGACCCAAAATCACAGCCAGAACCAAACCCCGTACTATCTCTTAATCAGGTCCGAGACTGGCCTGAGTCCACCCACTGCCAGTTTCAGGACAGCGACCCTCACAGTCAGCCCCTGGACAACCGGACCCTGGCCTGGCCTGAGGCTGCAGCTCCTCTGTCTCCCACAGGGGGCACTCTGCGTCACTTCTGCTCATTCTGTGCTAAAGGCTTCAGGGTGGAGTGGCAGCTGAAGCGTCACATGAGAGTTCATACCGGAGAGAGACCTTTCAGCTGTTCATTCTGTGGGAGGAGCTTTTCTCGTAAAGACGCTCTCCGGGGTCATGTGACCATCCACATGGCCGAGCAACCTGCGGGAGATGGCACTAAGACGTGTCAGATCTGTGGGAAAAACCTTCCGAAGCGGGCAATCATCCCTGAGGCGTCACATGACCGTGCACACTGGGGAAAAAAACCTTTCAGTTGTTCAGTCTGTGGGAGGAGCTTTTCCCGGAGCAGAGAGTCTGAGGAAGCACATGGACGTCCACGCCGCAGGGGACGAGAGCAGCACCTCCAACGGCCTCCAGGGGGGCAGCAAAAGAGCACCATGTTCAACTCCGAGCCCACACCATACCATACCACCCACAAAATAGAAGTGGACTAAGTGAGTGTGACGTCACCCACAGCGTTCGGCTCCAAATGAAGCTCATTGAGGCTAGCAGTTATAGTGGCTAATCTGGAGTCCAGTTACATATTTGGCCAGTGGGTGTATCACAGCAACCAAAGAGCCAATCAATAGCAAGGCTGTTGAAGGCAACATCCTTTCCCATCCACAGGGAGGTGCTAGCGGGAGTGACCTCTGCGAAAGAAGGCACCTGATTGGTCTGTATGATCAGTTAGGGACACAAAATAGTGAAATAAAATCTCCAGAGTCTGTACAGCAAGTTAAACAAACATTTTACCGCGTGGTCAAACAAACATTTACGGTCAGAATGACAAGTCTGACAGCAGCAGCACTTTCAGTAGAAAGTGAATTGGAGCCAGAGTCGAGCCAAATGGGGACTCATGCTCACTTCCTGTTTGGAATTCGGCAGCTAGCGGGTTAGCCATGTCTAGAGATATATGTATAGAAGCTATGGTCCACACCAAACTGAAATCTTTCAGCTGTTCAGTTTGTGAAAAGAAGCAGTGCCTGTTGTTCTTTTCTGTTTTTTTTCTTGTCCCTTCAATGAATTCCACCCACTGTAGTGACCAGGGGGGACCAGGGACCGAACCAGGACTGATTGTGTTATCTGTGATATTAGTTCAAGGTTTTGGACAGTTTTCTGCCTTTTCTGCCTTTGCTCTGCCTTTTGTATGCATCCAGCAAAGTTAATTTGTGTCATGAAGAATTAATAAATGCTTTCAGCATGTTTTGATAAGTTTTTTGTGTTAAGCTTTCAGTGTTTTTACAGAAAAAATGGTTTGCATATTGGAGTCTGCACTTTTATCACAAACAAATAATTCTGAATGGTCTGTACTTTTCATGAAAGCTTTTTATAAAGTCAGATTTAAAAAGGCCACAACAGCAGTGGAGCCTTTTCTCTGGTTTGCAACAAATACATTTTTATTTTTATTATAATTAACTTTACACAGCATCACACAGATATGGTATATTTCAGTGTGTGTGAATGTTTACAATAGTGGAACAAAATACATCTCTTTAACTTAAGTGAAAAGTAAGTAAAGTAAGTATAAGTAAAACGTTCATGTAACAAGTTTAGATGCGTGAAAATAAAGAAATGAACCTTGATCAAATGTGACCCGGAAGTGACAACTGAAAAAAAGGTGGGCACGTGACACGAACCTTTCAAAATGGCGCCCTAAACAAAAGGTTTTTCTTTTCTATCGTCAAAGATTTTCTCTGGTCCTGATCAGACTCGATTCACTTTACGGTTTGGTGCGACGCTGAGCAAGAACAAAGTCGTTTCCCAATCAGGTCTAAACCGGGATCGAACCGGGACTAAACCAGGTCTAAATCAGGACCGAACGAGATCTAAACCAGGTCTAAACTAGGGCAAATTCAAGTCTAAAACCGGGACTAAACCGGGACCAAACCAGATCCAAACCAGATCTAACCAGGACCTGAACCGGCTCTAAAACTAAAGCTGGTGTGCGAGGTGAAAGGTGTGCGGGGTCCCGGTGCAGCTGAGAGAGGCAGTGAAGCAGCGTCTGGCTGCGGCTGCGGAGGAGATCTTTGAGCTTTTGGAGAGAAAACCATCGCAGAATATGAAGAAGAGACCGAGAGACAGAGACAGACACTCCTGGAGCAGCTGCTCAACACACAGGGACAGGGACTCAAGACAGGTATCAGGGCATCATATTACACTACTTATAGTTATATACACACTGTACTTTATACAGTCTGTGACATTACATATACATGCATAACAATGACGAATGTCCAATAGTTTACACAGTTCCATTTCTCTGTAAAATACATTGAATGCAGGTCTCTTATGAGCAAATTTACATTTATGTATCAAGTACTTTGCTATAATAGTTAAAAGGCTGAAAATACAAAATTTATCTTTGCTCATTAGTCTGTTTGTAGAAACGGCAAATATGATGTGTTAGTAATAAATTTGATCATTTCTGCATAAATGGGTCACAATAAACAAAGTCTGTCCGAAAATGTTGTTGTAAATGAGCCGTTCCAAAATAAATGGGGTACAGTTTAGGGTAAGAGAGATTACATTAATTGTGTTGAGAAAATATTTGTTGGGCAAGGTCCAGATTTGATTTTAATTAATTGTAGAGACATAACCCAATGGAAAACAATATGGGGTTTGGTGACAATTTCATTTTGAAAGTATTGTAGTTTTGTCACTGTTACTTTCTCTAGAGAGACATAGTTTTTTTTCCACAATGTGTATCACTCACTGCATGACATTTTAATGATACTGGGGATTGCTTTTTTGGCCATATTAATTCAGCAGGTGCCACAGACATATTATAAATGAAACAAAAATCATTATGAGACATTAAAGTACTTCTCACCGTACAAAGTTATCTGACCAAAAATTAGGTGTTTTTCTCATAAAAGTCTTTAAAAATATTTTTTGTTGTTGTGTTTACAACATTTGAGTTGTTCCATAAATGGCACCGCTGAGGTGAGAAGTTATAGCTTCTAGATCAAAGTTCATACTGTATGTATATATAAGAAAGAAAGAAGGCAGCTGATTTCATTAATGCTCATATCTTGGATCTTGATAGAACGGGGCAATATGAATATTTTAAGACCAAAATGATGAGCCTGACAGCAGCAGTTAAGGAGAGAGAGGGGGCAAAGTTTTTTAATATAGAAAGTGAATTGGAAACAAGGTGATGGAGTCGGTAGCTCTTTCTGCCCAGTTGTCCAGCTTTCAAAATATTAATTTCAGTCAACTCCAAACCCCACACATCACTGTAAACTCCCATAACCCTGTAAAACCCCAGACAAACATCTCTGTAAACCCCTGTAACCCTATAAATTGCGTAATACTACCATGTGAATCTGCCTGGTGTTTTATCCTCTTCTTTATCGTGGATGCAGAGGGGGCGTGTCCTTCTTTCCACTAACACACTTTTCTTTCTTGTTTAATGACCATCCAAACACAAACATCACAAAACAGATGAAAAACACACTTATATACATGTCGTAAAATGTTAAATGTTTAATCACATGTTTTATTTATTATGTTTTTATTGTTTTCCATAAAGAAGATGCAGAGCCCCCCCACTCCCCACACTATAAGGAAGAGGCATCAGGCAGTGACATCATCAGAGTACACCTTCCATGGAGCCCAGAAGAAATGTTGCCTCCACCAGGTACAGGAGACTTTGACTCCAAAGAGCTTATCCCAGCTTCAGAGGGCACGCCTACAGTACGGAGGTGTAGTCTGAGTGAGACACTGGCCCTGGTGTAGTTATAATCCAGGACCTTGCTTTTTATGATGTTTTCTGATAAGATAAACCTTTATTTGTCCCACACAATGGGGAAATTACAGTGTTGCGATGCAAAAGTTTAAGAACAGCAGTAGAATAGGAACATGGAAGAAAGATCAAGATATCATCAAGATTTACAATAGACAAAAAACAACACTGTGTCAACAGAGTGAAGCTGTGAGGCTACAACACTGCACAATGTCTCTGACTGTGATTATGAGCAGAGCAGCACATGGACAAGAATAAACAGCAGGTAAAATGAAGGTGACTGAAGCTGACTTCAGTCTATTGATACTTTGTAGCGACATCACGCTGCATGTGTTCTACATGTATCTCTATTGGTGAACTCTTCAGCAGAGATTGTCTGAAAACTCAAAAAATACTAAATTGATTTAAACAAACTTTCAGGAGTTTATGATCAATACAATTGTTTAGATGTTTGATTTTCAACAAAAAAGATGAGAGTGACTGTTGACTAATACTAGCTCTATTATGTGGACTGTAATGTTATTTGAGAGGGACTTGTTTAACAGCATAAATCAAAATGAGCTCACCTGTAAATTGATGGGACTGTTGTGTTTCAGAGTGTAAGAAGGAGGAGGGAAAGGGCTGTGAAGATTGAGGAGGAAGACATCCCCCTACTGCCCAAGAGCAGCCTGAGGAGCAGCCCGAGGAGCAGCCCGAGGAGCAGCCTGAGGAGCAGCCCGAGGAACAGCCCGAGGAACAGCCCGAGGTGCAGCCTGAGGAGCAGCCCCAAGAGCAACCCCCAAGAGCAGCCCCAGGACTTGCCCCAGGACTGCCTGAGCCTGTAACCCCTCAGCATCCTGTAGAGGGCACTCACCTCTGCCAGTTCTGTAATAAAAAGTACAAGTGGAGTTACGAGCTGAAGCGGCACATGAGGATCCCACTCAGACGAGGCTTTGAGCTGTTCAGTTTGTGGGAAGAAATTTTTCCGGACTGACCATCTCCAGACTCACATGGTTGTCCACTCCAAGGCCAAACCCTTCACTTGCTCTGTCTGCGGAATGTCAATGAAAACCCGCAGCAACCTGGAGCGTCACATGTCCAAACACAAGAGCCTGACGATTCCCCGTGGTCCAGAGGGGGGCACTGTGCTTACCAGACCAAACACAGGAGCCTGAAGAGACCCTGTGGTCCAGAGGAGGACACAGTGCAGGCCCCAGGCTCTCCAAGAGGGCCACGTCTCTGAGTCACTTCTGTACTGTGTGCAGCAAAGGTTTCGCTTCGGTCTATCACCTCCAACGGCACATCCCGGTGCACAGGGACAAACCTTACAACTGTTCAATATGTGGTATCTCCATGAAGAGCAAGCAGCAGTAACCTGGAGCGTCACATGATCAAACATCAGACCAGTGATGGCAGCAGTCTCTACCGGGGGGCGCTGTGCTGGTTCCCTCTCACTCCAAGCGTGAGAAGACCAAAAAATGCAGCATCACTTCTGTGTTTTCTGCAACAAAGCCTTTAACTGTAGATCCAACCTGCGCCGCCACATCCGAGTCCACACCGGGGAGAAACCTTACAGATGCTCAGTCTGTGATCAGAGCTTCTCAAGAAACTACCACCTCCAGAGCCACATGAAGGTCCACAGCAGACAGAGCTCCTCAGCTGTTTAGTCTGTGAGAAGACCTTTACAAACAAAACAGGACCTGAAGAATCACCAACAAGTCCACGAGAACCAAGACCCAGAATGTACCAGCCTCATCTACTGCAGCATCGAGTGAAGTCTGGGACTGAACTAGATCTAAAGCAGGACTAAAGATGGGCTACACCAGAAACTAAAGCCAGACTGGACTGAGACTAAAGTGGGACTAAAGTGGGACTAAAGTGGGGACTAAAGTGGGACTAAAGTGGGACTAAAGTGGGACTAAAGGTGGGACTAAAAAGGGACTAAAAAGGGAACTAAAGTGGGACTAAAGTGGGGATGGACCAGGAGAAGACTAGGGTTTTGGACTTGTCTAAAGACTCATTACATATACTTCATTTCCCATTGACAGGACAGACAGACATGAACCTTTCCTGAATAGCTTTAGAATGATCTTAAGATATATCCGAACAATTATAAGACACATAGACTAGTATAGCCCTTGGACCACTGTGGAAACCCACCTGGACACTGAGGGATTACACAGCTATAAGGCCACATGGGAATAGAAAAGAAGGTATTGTATTTTCTGGACTATGAATCACACTTTTTTTCATAGTTCGGCGGGGGTGTGACTTATACGCAGATGCAACTTATATGTGAAATTCTTAAAATATATAATTTCACATCTTTGTTATTGTCACACTGACAACTGCGCGAGGCTCAGGGTGGAAGCAGAGCTTCATCTTCTTCGGGAAGCAGGCGGAGTTGTTTAGAAGTCGACACCGTAGATGAAGAATTCAATGGATTTAGTGATTTGGAGGGAGATCGATCGAGAAACTTGTTAGCTTATTTTTTTATGCTTTAGTCATCGAATAAGCTGTTAATATCTTACCCTAATATAGCAGACATGTATTCAGTTCGTTGTCTATGCTTTATGTAGTTGAATAAGTATGTGTTAGGTAATGGTTGAAATATACATGTTACAGTTCACTTGTTTGACCAATAGATGGTAATGGTGTGTTTGCAATACCTGTAAGAAAATTTACTTGACTCGATTGTAAATGTTTAGTTTATCATAAATCTAGTTTAAGGTCGGTAACTACTTCCTGTTTTGTCCGGTTCAGCCTTTTTTTTTTTTTTATGCTAATGTGAAGTCCTTTACTCGACAGAGCACTATTTAAGGAACAATTCAAAAAGTAAAATATAAAGTTTTTGGTTCACCAGTTTGTTTACTAGCAGGCCAAAGTGGTATGTATATTTTCCATGTGCTCATATGCAGTTTTGTGTGTATATGTGATATGAGCCAGAGCTTATGTTATATATGATGTGTTTGTTCTACAGTGTGAACTCTGATGAAGAAGTAAGACCACAGTAGACATCAGTGAAAAGAACTCTTGTGTTTGTGGACAAGCCGGCATATGTTACGTTAGCATATCATATGCCAGCTTGTCCACTGTTAATATTTTTCTTAACATACCAGACATGTATTCAGTTCATTGTTTGTGCTTCATGTAGCTGAATAAAAATAAATGTGTTACGGTAGCGTGCTGTTCTGCTGTTCAGGCTTTTCTTATTTTATTTTTGTTATATCTTGCCTTTTAAAGATAAAATGTTTGTTCTTGGTCTCGGATTTTTGTAAAATATAATTTCCTGGAAAAAAATGCGGCTTATTGTCCAGTTCGACTTATATATGTTTTTTTCTTCATTATTTCTGCATTTTTTTGGCTGATGTGACTTATACTCCGGAGCAGCGATGTGTATTCGGGAAAATACGGTACTACCATTAATGTTAAAATCGCATTCTAACGAAAAATGTATTTACATTATCATTGTGGTATCGGAATCAGTATCAAGTTTATTCCTTAGTATCAAAAATCAAGTTGAAATTGTTGTATCATGACAGGACCAGGACTGAACCATCAGCACAGATCCAGGGAATATTTTGTTTGTGTCAATCTGTGACATTTGTTCAGGGTTTTGGCCAGATTTTCTCCCCCTTTTTTTTTTTTTTTTTTTTACTTTTCATGCATCTAGGGAAGTTCATTTGTTTTCATGAAGAAAAAATAAAAATACTTTCGATAGGTTTTGTGTATGGAAGTCCGTTTCCGCCATGAAAAAATAAATAAATAAAAAGCCCCACAGGAGGTCGAAAATTTTGAGTTTAAAACTCGTAATTAGTAGTTTTAAACTCGTAATTTCGGTTTTAAAACTCCTATTTATGAATTTTACACTCATAATTAGGTGTTTAAAACTTTCGAGTTTTAAAACTCCTATTTATGAGTTTTAAACTCATAAATTAGGTGTTTAAAACTCGTAATTACGAGTTTAAAAACTCGTAATTAGGACTTTAAAACTCGTAATTAGGACTTTAAAAATGAATGGAAACGATCCAAATGAACGATGAAATCCATTTGCGAGGCTCGGTGAGTATTTGAAATACAGACAAAGAGGTTATTGTTTGTTACACAGCAGATACAGACAGGACAGGGCCCAGGCCCTGGGCCACAGGACTGGCAGCCTTTCGGCATCCCCCCCAGTCTCCACACCAAGTCACCTGAGCAAGTCCCCCAGCAAGTTCCTCTCCAGTCCCCTGAGCATCTGAGCTCTGACTATTTATACCAGAATGACAAAGCTACCTACATTTCAAAGCAGAGTGACTTTTGTTTCACACCCTATGATAATGACCTTTTACCACTTAGACAGGTAGAACAACAACGAGGTTTCATGAGGGATGTAGACAGAGTCTTCACACATGTAATGTCTAGTCTGGGTCTGGCACTGATGCAGATCAAATGCATTTAAAGACACAGCATGAATATACTTAAATTTCCATCACAAAAACAAAACCATTATTGTGGTTCATCGAGGCCAGATCTTCAAGAGCTCATTCAAATGTTCATTAACGATGAGGTGATGAATAAGAAAAAATGTACGCTTTAAAGTAATTCTTCCTGATGGAAAACTTGAAAAGGCTTTAGACGATGGGAGGTGTAGTAAGGGATGTGCTGTCCAGAGTTTTGGCAAGACTATTTAATGAACAGTGCACCATGGGAAGTGACTTCAAAGTGCCATACTTGCGACACACGACTTTCGAAAGTTGAAATGGGAAAGTGTAGGTCGAATCACTGCTTTTGGCTGGAAACAAGAAAAACATCTTCCAATAAAACTTGCTCCTGTTATTCTTGAGCAGGCTATTCGCTGGAGATGGTGGAGAGCGATCTTTTGGATATTTTTTTCAAGTATGTATCACACTCCGAGCGAGTCATGTTTCAAACTTGCTTTTCAGATTTGAAAAGTATTGATGAAAATGAGTTTATTAGAAGTTCTAGATCTCCATAAATGTCGGACTTCAAGGTGGCCCAATTTTGATTTAATCTATGAGAGGTCGCTCACCGTTTTTGTATTCCGGAGCATGCATTGAGTCATTGTTGTGCTGTGGGTAGTTACCTGTTGGGGCGTGGAGAAGAATCTAGGCATGAGGGCCAAGCAGCAGCTTATGATGCATACTGTCTGAATTGACTGCAGGTGTGAATCTTAAGAGCAGGCCTGAGAAAGATCTGACTGAGACGACTGAAAATCAATGGTAAAGTGGAGTGGAAAAAGAGAACAAAAGACAGAGACTGAGAGGGGGGCACGGGCAGGAGAGGCCCGGGGGACGGGCAGGAGAAGTCCAAGGAAAGGACACGAGGAGAGTCACACGGGGTCGCTTCACGGGACAGTGAACCGAGAAAAGACGGGTGACCTGATACGGCCGGAGAAGGGGACGTGACTGACGCCGGTTAGCTATAGTCGTTGGAGCCAGGGCTTTTCGGAGCGGCCGTGGTTTGGTGAGGAAGTTCGGAGCAGCGCCAGATTCAGAGGCGAGGTTCAGTGCGGCGGCTGGAGCGGTGGAGGATAACGGAGGACGGCGGGTCCTATTAAGGGGCGCATAACCCCCACGAACTGGAAGGCTTGATCGCCGTCCAGCGCGGTGAGTCTGGCCACACTTGGGGTTGGCTGTGCAGAGGACTAACGTGTAACCTACCACTGGCAGCTTTGTCCTGCCCCCTCACATGGAAAGGCGGCAGCTCACGTTTGAGGAGCCAGGGACGCACCAGGCGTAGTGACGCGGAGCGACGCGGCGCGGGCGGCCGGGAGGAGTAAGGACTTCACTCGCGCTGTGGTTCGGGAGAGAGCCGGATCAAGACTGGGAAACCCAGACGCAACCTGCCGCCCTCCCGCCAAGGCGGTTCGTGTTTTATTGGCTTTTAATTTTTTGTAATGTTTAACTTGCACTTTGCACAAGTCACGGTAACCACCGTGGTTACCTGGAGCCCTAGTTTAAATTCATCTGTTGCAAACTGCTCACTCTAGGTGTGGTCTACCTGTTGCCCAGTCTGGTCACAACCTAGGTGGGCGTTGCTGAGGAAAAGAGTTGGGTAGCATTGGGTGTGGAGGTCCTTAGGAGAAAGGTGGGGGTTCCCTCTCGATAGTGTGACACACATCGGTCGCAGACTTGCCAACATCAAACACATTTGGAGCAGAAATCCTGATAGAGCTCGCTCACCAGAAACTTATTCAGGAGGCCAGCATTTGTCATTGAGCAGTGGATTAATGTGCATCTGCTGAAGAAGAAGAATACAGAGCTGAAGGGCATAGCGCAGCAGCTTATGATGCACGTTACAGCCAACATCACGCAAAATTATGCATCACTCACTTAGACAACAAATCACAAAGCTTCTGAAAACATATGGTGAAAGTATGTCAACACATCGTTCGAGAGTGTGACATGTCTCATCCTTCAAGGTTTCTTAGGTAAATTGCACCGTGTCCATGTTTACTGGAAAAACATTTTTTTCACAATAGGGTAATGGCCTTATGAAGACCTATTGCGCACATCTTTGGTCGGTACTTGGATTGTGAGTCAGTTAATTATGGAGAGGCCTTCCAGAAGGTGGATTGCATGCACTTGTGACAACTGAACGAATGTTTTTGCCAGTTAGCCTAAATTCAAAAGAGGTGACCAAGTGTATTTACTAGCACAATGTTAATGATAAAATAATTAAAGTTGGTTTAGTATATTGTAGGATTCATTATCTGTTAAATCAAACAAACGTTTGTGTTATGTAGTTCATGGCAGTATTTTGTCATGTGAAAAATTATGTCTAAGATGATGTGAAGGCCCTTTAGTCAGTTAAAAAATTTGTGTTTGAGGTGTAAAGTTTGTAGATGTCATACATGTAAATGTTTATGATAGAGCATAACTTTGTGCACGAGAGGGGGTATGACCAAATATTGCTCTGCTAAAATGTCCACTGTTGACAAGCGCTAATCAAACCAGCTACGACCAGTTTGAACGACTTAGTCTGTACAATTATTACGGCCACCAGCGTTCCTTTCGCTTCCTTCCGCTTGGAAAAGAGGTACAGGGCCTGGAGCTTAATCTAGCTTGATTGTTTCAAAAGTGATAAAGACAGTGCTCGCAAACACCGACCACTTTGTACGAAACCTGTCTGGTGTATAGCCTCAACGTTTTACTGATTGTTCATAAATGTGAAACAAAAACTGATATGCTTACAATTTGAAATTCGCACTTTGTATCAAATCCATAATTTCTTAACCCAGTTAGTTGGAGACAAAAATGGGTGCTTTATTGAAGAAATATATACACCCAAATTGGCTAAATAAATGTTATTCCTTGCAATCGTTATGGTCATCTATAATTTGTTCAAATTGTTCACTTTTTACTCAAGTATAATTTCTCAGTAACGAACTGTTTGGGATAAACAGATTGATACACATCATTTAAAAAGCAAATTGAGCTATAAATCAAGTCCACACAGATATTAAACACATCTGTCGTTCCAGGGGATCTTGTTTATGTTTGCACTCCATTGGTGGTCCATCTTCACCATGGTTATGCGATGACCATAAGGTGCCAACGAATGTACGATAAACAGTTTGACAATATCAGGCCTTCCATAAAGTGATTTATTGTTTTCTGCATCATAGCGACTCGTGTTTCCAAATAAACAGTTAAACAAGTTCTTGTAGGACATAAAGAAATATTCCATGCTGATGTTCCATACAATGGTCATTACCTGAACTTCGTGTGCTGTAACCCTTGGCATGTAATTTTAAGTACTTGATTTCACCAATTGAATCAGGTCTACTCGGATAACCCTAAACTAGGCCTGTTTTAAGGTGTGTTGTCTGCAGTGTTCAACGTGTCAAGAGCCTACCTGTTTGTGTCAGGTTGAAGCCAACTAGATTAAGGTTTCTTATCCAGAATAATGTCCAAATGAAAAATTTGCATTCTTTGAGTTTTGTCAAACAGCTCCACCTGTGTCTGAACAGCACTCAGTTTCGCAGGGTGCCCACCCTCGTTGATGCGCTGATTTCCATTGCTAGGAACAAAACACCGGGCCGGGGGTTCTTCTTGATTCCAGAGTGATGCACAAGGTGTGGAGCTCAGCACTAAACTATGATTTTCTGTTTTGAAATCAAGCTGTCACTGGTTGGACAAGTTAAAAGTGTCTAACAGCATTGTTTCAAATACGTAACTAGATCGAGGTTGTTAAATCATCAGTAAGTGTTTTAAAGTCCTCTTCAAGCAAGTTTTCAAACAGCTCCATCCATTTCTGAACACCCCACATTACGCTATTCCAAATGCTTCCGTTCTTCGGTGATAAGCCATGAATATGACCAAGGTAAAATACTGAGGTTGGTTTTAAAGTGATAATTCCGAGTTTTAAACTTTCATTGACCGTAGATCAAGTCCATTTTCTGTTCAATAATCAGCAGTACGAATTGCAGACATCGTATCTGCAGTTTATCACGAGTATCCATGTTTTACCCAGCACTGACTTTTGGTGCATCCTCACCATGTATTACGTAGTGCTTCAATCCAGTTCAGGATCAATAAAAGAAGCCATTTCATTGCCCCCTCGTTTGATCGCCTCGCTCCATAATAGGCTAAAATACGGTGTAAAGTTGCGTTTACTCAGAGTATTCACAGACAAATTGTGACCAGTAAATATGTTATCATTCGTTAGTTGTAAAGGTAGATCTTCTACAGTAGATCAACATCTTTTCAACTCGTAAGCCATCACGCAGTAAAAACTGTACAGTCGGTCAACATGTGTGTTCACGAGCTTGTTCCCCCGTGTTTATGAGGTGGCACATTAGTGAAGGAAGTTTATGATAGGTTCCAACTGTTGCTCAATAGAAGTTGGGAAGAAAATAAATTCGTTATGGAGAGATTTTTTCTCGTCGGGAATCAGCGTGGCCTAAAATGGCAACAGGGTGCGTTTACTTAGAGTTTTCCATGTGAATGTTCCAGGTAAATTCAGTGCATTTCGAAAAGATAAAGCCCTCTCCTGGCTATACTGTGAGGTCCTGGGGCAATTACAATACTGCATAGGCTCCTGTTATATACCAGAGCTGTCAAATTGTGTTTTCTTGCAATTCGTATATGTCCATGAGTTGGCGCCAGTCAAGTTGTATTCACGTGTTTAAATGTCCTAAGTGGAGGCTAAGTTTAAATGAGAGTAAGCACGAGTTTTGAAGTCGCGTGATCTGTGGAACTGGCAGTTCTCTTATTTCCGAGCTGTTACCAACTAACGCATTGACAGGAAAGTTACACTCCTTCTTACCTGTGAGCACTTTCTTGACAAGGTCTATAATGGACTTCCTTTTTTATACCCAGCTACTAATTACAAGTTTTAAAAACATCGTAATTATGATTTTTAAAGTCCCTAATTACAGTTTTAACACTCGTTAACTAAGAGTTTTAAACACTATTAATTACGAGTTTTTTTCAAGTCCGTAATTACGAGTTTTAAAACTACTAATTACGGTGTTTTAAAGTCTGTAATTACGACGAGTTTAAAACTGCCAATTACTAGTTCTAAAGTCCTCATTATCTGATTTTAAACTACTAATACAAGTTTTAAAGTCCTAATTACGAGTTTTAAACTCCTAATTTTAAGTTTTAAAGTTCCTAATTACGAGTTTTGAATACGAATTACAAGTTTTAAAGTCCTAATTAGAGTTTGTTAAAACTTACTACTGCACAAGTTTTAACCGTCCTAAGTAAGAGTTTGAAACTTCCTAAGTAACGAGTTTTAAAGTCCTTAAATTATGAGTTGTTAAAGTCATAGTTACGAGTTTTGAAATTGTAATTCCGAGTTTTAAAAAGAAGCGTAATTAGCGTTTAAAAAGTCATTAGTACGAGTTGGAAACACGTTAATACGATGTGAGTTTTTGTTTAAAAGAAGAACAGTTACGAGTTTTAAACCCGTAATTTACATAGTGTTATAAAATCCCGGAGCATGTTAAGGTTTTAAACCTACTAATATGAGTTTGTAAAACTCAAAATTTCGATTCCTTTGAGGCTTTTTTTCATGGCGGAAACGTGGCTTACACAATAGTATGGTTTTGTGACAAGATTTCAGTTGTTTTTACAGAATAGAATTGCGCACTTTTATCACAAACAACAAATAATTCTGAATGTCCTGTAATTTTCATGAAAGCTGTTATAAGTCGATTTTAAAAAGGCCACAACGAGCGACGTGGAGAGCTTTTTTCCTTGTTGTGCAAACAAAGACATTTCGCAATTTTCTTATTACTAGCTTTACACCGCACACACAAGGGGGGTATATGTCGTGTGTGTGAAGTTTACAATTAGGGAGACAAAATAATTCTTTAACTTAAGTAAAAGTAAGTAAAGTAATTATAAGTAAAACGCCATGTAAACAAAACGTTTAGGCGAGTGGCGATGGAAAATAAAGAATAAACTTGACAAATGTGACCCGGTGAGGCGAGCACCTGAAAAAAGGTGGGCACGGACACGAACTTTCAAAATGGCGCCCTAAACAAAAGGTTTTCTTTTCTACCGTGCACAGATTTCTCACTCTAGTTCAGACTCGGATTCACTTACGGTTTGGTGTGTGACGCTGGAGTAAGACAGAAAAGTCGGTCCCAATCAGGGTCTAAACCGGGATCGATACAGGGACTAAAACCAGGTACGAAATCAGGACAAAGAAACGAGATCTAAACAAGGTCTAAATGGCTAAATTAAGTCTAAACCCGGGACTAAAACGGGTAACACCAGATATAAAACAAGTGTCTAACCCAGGACCGGAACCAGGCGCTGTCACTTACGGTCGGGGCGACGCTGAATAAGAGGAAGTAGTTTCCCAATCAAGTCTAAACAGGGATCGAACCGGGACCTAAATCCAGGTGACCAGAAACCGAACGACATCTAATCGATCTAAACAAGGTCTAACCCAGGACTGAATCAGCTCTAAATTAAGAGTGGTGTACGAGGTGAAATGTGCGGGGGTCGGTGCCAGCGAGAGAGGCGTGAAGCAGCGTCGGCTGCGGCTGCTGCGGAGGAGACTTTGAGCTTTTGGAGGGAAACCATCGCACGGAAATATGAGAGAATGAGGACGAGAGAAAGAGACAGACAACCCTGGACGCAGCTGCCTTCAAACACAAGACGGGGATAGGGATCTCAAGGACAGGTTATAGGGCGATCATATTACTCTACTTACAGTTATATAAGTCTGTGATATGCATACATATACGATATAAAGAAACATTGAGGGCTTGGTCATAAATAGCACCGATGAGGTGAGAAGTTATGCTTCTGATCAAGACTTTTATGCTAATAGTACTACGTTGGAAGGTGGATAGTTTTCAGTAGTAGTGTG
>JAIEZT010001242.1:49303-181803 GCA_019594935.1 Periophthalmus modestus
ACCTCACTTCAACACTAAAGATGCATGTTTTTCTACATATGTCTGTACAAAAAGGTAGTATATTTGGATAATATAAATTCATTTGGTGATTTTCAAGGTAATTCAATAAAGGTATCACGAATGATTTTGTGCCGCCCCTAAACCTTTCTGATTGACTGCACTGTACTGCTATGCAGCATAACCGACAATGGGCCCTCATTTAACGAAACTGCACACATGTGCGAAATCTGTGCATGGATTTGGTGTATGCCCAAAAACAGGGTGTTCTCCAAGATCAACTTCAAAACTAATGTGATTGCAACAGTCTGGAGATGACGTCATGATTTATACCCATTTCAGGATGTATGTGCATGAAAAATGACAAGCAAACTGAACTGCACTGCCGGGCCAATAACTTCAAGCAACTATTCAAAGTCAGATGGACAATAAGTTAATAACTCATGTAGTGCAGTATATATTTTTACCATAGAGATTTGGTTCACCAGCCTTGACAAGGCCGAAGTTGTGAAAAGCATTTTTGTTAGAAATTTATGTCACAATCGGCCACGTCATGGTGCAGTCACCTGTGCCAGAGCCCCTCGCCCTCGTGCAGAGGGACACTGCCACAGTAATCTTACCACAATGAGGAATGGCTTTGGATGAGCAGCGAAACATCTTCATTACTACAACTTTTTGTCCAGGTTGACAGGTTTAACTGTGGCTTTTAGTGTGGATCTGTCATATGTTCGGGCAGGAGAGACCAGAGATTGCAGAACGAATGGTAAGTGTTAACAGTGTTATTTACAAGTAGTGAAAAGAACAAGAAAGCAATGAACGGTTGATCCCGACGAGGAGCAGGAAACGGGCACGCAGCCATGGTCCAGGGTGAGACAAAAGATGAGGAGTACAGTACCGAGTGCAGGGATGCATAGTCAGAGCGAGGGTGCTGAGTCTGGTCCCAGGGCCTGGGTCTGGAGAGGAGCCAAAAATCCAGTGAGCAGGAGGAAAACGGGCAAACACATGAAAAAGCCAAACAAGGTTATTCAAGGTCGAACACGCGGACACGATCTGACACCGAGTGCTCTGGTCCTGGATCGTCTTATCCACCAAGGTGTGGTTGTGATGATGATTTCCAGGTGCGTGCGGGAGGCATAGCCAGGAACCCCGCCCAGCTCCAGACATCAGGCAGATGAGGGAGGAAAAAAAGCACACACGAGGAAGGACCAACGGGTATCATGACAGGATCAAACTTGGACATCGGAGGGATTACACAGACATATACAATAAATTTTACTTTTGGTTTTAATTTTAATAATAAATTAACATTGACAACATGTGTCATTTGACCAAATAATTTTGAGAATTGAATTAAGGAATTGGTTCCACTTTTGAACTGGTCTTGTAGCCCTAAAGTCATCCAAGAATGGCTCAGCATGTCCTCATGAGTTAGAGACATTGTTATAGGGTCCATCAGGATTAGGTATTGTGTAGAATAAAGTCATTTTGTGACTTTTCCAACACATATTTAATCATACTTCCAGGGACCTTGGCAGTGCTAATCAACCTTCTCTGCCTGGACCGTCTTCACAGTGCTGAGATCGAGGTTGTTCATTTTCTGAAATGTGGGCTCTCATACTTCTGCTCTACTTCATGCTCTCATCAGTGTTCCACTGTCCACTGCATCGCTCATGGCTGCTGGTGTTTTGCAGGGCTGGCTGGGGCAATGTTTTGACTGGTATGTCACTTTAGAAAAATGGGAAAGAATACAGTTACAGTGTTTACAGGTAATCACCCTAAACACTTTCAATAAGATTTGAAACTGTTTCCATTATGAAAATACGTAGACATAATCATGTGTGCTCATCCTCTGGGGTCACTTGTCTCCCCCAAGTCCAGGAGACATTGTTGGCCTTTTAAACATCTCCATGGAAAACGTGGCAAAGCCTCCACCAGAAAAGTCACCAATTGCATCTGTACAATTTTTTTGTGTCTTTATTCTTTTTAATACTGGGAGATCGTTTAGCATTTAGCATTATAATAAACTTTTTTCTGGCCGTGTGGGTAACATAATGAAAATGGACTAATTTCAGCACCGGTTTTCCTCCACTGATCCATGCAGCTGACACGCTATTGGCCACATTACATTTTCTGAAACTGATAAAATGTATGAATTGAAATGTTTTTATGAATTAAAATAACCCAGCCTTTACATGACAGTTAATAAAATTTCAACACATGGCCAGGATTGCAGCGATTTAATTAATGGCATATGATTGATGTTATTGTAATGGCAGTTTGGTGTAATCCCTGGATGCATATTGAAACAGCCTTTCATATGAAAACGGTAATGAGTACAGATAAGGAGCCACTGGGAAATGAGCCACTGGAATCCATATCCAGTGACCGAGAACCTACTTTGCTAAAATTAGCCATAAGTAACAACCATCTAATGTGAACATGCTCAAATGTTATGTTAGACAAATTTCAATGGATCTGAATTTATAGCAGGTGTCAGTAGTTTTGACAAAAAAGTGCTATTTGGTTTCACAGAGCACCTGAAAAAGGTGTTCGTTTCTGGTGTAAGGTGTCAACGAGAAACATGTATCTGAAAATGTAAGGTCAAACCAAACAGTAATGTTTTCTATGTTGTAACATTTGTTGTGGGTTCACTTCGTCCCAGTTTTATATACAACAGTTGTCTCAGGTGTTCTTATTTTTGACCAGCTTGACATCTGCCAACAGTAAAGTGGGCACTATATTGTCATTTGTTTAGCAAAATACAGAACACTTGTACCTGAAATGCCCTAAGGGAAAAAAAATTAAAATAAGAAACTGCACTGTTATGCCACTCAATGAAGTCCCTGAGATTATGACGTGATCCCAAAGTGAGTCAAGAATATACACTGTCGCTGTTTTCACACAATTTTATTTATAGCAGCCAATTGGGGGTGATAGCATTGTGTCCCCCATTTTTTTGTTTTGATTTTTTTTTAATCTGGTCATCCTTATCACCCGACCGCATGCTCCCATGACTCTCGGTGGTTTGAGTTAACGTAGCGCACAATGTTTTAACCATGCGATTGCTCACCTCATTAAAAAAAATGTAGAATGCAGCGGGCTTTAAACTCACCTACTGCGCGGTGGGTCAGCTTTTCTTTTTGGGGGGGGGGATCCACTGGCCGCAAGTCGTCCATATTGTTAAAAGATGGGAGAGGAGCTCAGACGGCATGCTGTTGAGTCAGTGGTGTCACAGCGAAAGTGCTGTGGAGCTCTGGATAAAATCTGTTTGGCTCTGGCGTATGGCAAAAGTAGAATTCTTTTTAATACAATAAATCATTATCGCGTGAAAAATGTGGTCTCGCACTTGCAGCTTCAAAAGGCGGGGACTACAACAGCGAGCGCCTTCGGTTCTCATGAGAGTGTCACAACAACCCAGCGGTCTAAAATGGCCACCATCCATCCATTTTCTTCCACTTATCCGGGGCATTTCCCAGCCAGCTGAAAAGACATAGTCCCTATAGCTTGTCCTGGGTCTTCCCCACGGCCTTCTCCCGGTGGGACATGCCCGGACACATCTCGGTAGGGAGATGTCCAGGGGTGCATATTCTGAACAGATGCCCAAGCCACCTCAGCTGGCTCCTCTCAATGGTGTATTAGCAGCGACGCCACTCTGAGCTCCTCCCGTGTGACTGAAGCTCCTCACCCGATATCTAAGGGAGCACTCAGCCACCCTGCAGAGAAAAAGAAAACTAATTTTGGCTTGTATCCGCGACCTTGTCCTTTTAGTCATCTACCCAAAGCTCATGGACCACAGGTGAGGTAAGAACATAGACTGACTGGTAAAGGTGAGAGCTTTGCCTTTCAACTCAGCTCCTTTACCACAACAGACTGATACAGAACCGGATCGCTGCAGACGCTGCAACGATCCCGCACTGTCAAATCTCATGCTCCATCCTTCCCTCACTTGTGAAAAAGACCCCAATATACTTGAACCCTCTTCCACTTTGAGGCTAGGATTCACTACCCACCTGGAGAGGCAAGCCACCTTTTTTCCATTCGAGAACCATGCTTGGGATTTGGAGGAGCTGATTCTGCAAACCACCCCAATGCCTGTTACAGGTCCTGGTTCGAAGAAGCCATCAGGACAACATAATCTGCAGAAATGAGATGCTGTGGTTCAAGAACCTGACGCGGACCTCCTGCCCCTGGCTGAGCCTAGAAATTCTGTTCATAAATATAAGTGACAGAACCATGACAAGGGAGCACCCTAGTGGAGTCCAACATGCGCTGGGACAGGTCTGACTCACTGCCGGCAATGCGAACCACAGCTCCTGCTCTGGTCATGCAGGGAACAGACAGCCTTAGCAAAGGGCCCAGACTACTACTTCCAGAGCACCCCCAAAAGGACACCATGGGGGTCATGGTCAAATGCCTTCTCCAGATCCACAAACACATGTGGACTGGTTGGGCAGACTCCCATGAACCCTTGAGGACCCTATGGAGAGCCTGGTCCAGTGTTTCCGTGACTGGGACGAAAACTGCACTGTTCCTCCTGGATCCAAGGTTCAACTATCAGTCGGATTCTCCTTTCCAATACCCTAGAATAGACCTTACTGGGAAGACTAAGGAGTGTGATTCCCCCTGTAACTGGAAGAAACCCTCCAGTCCCCCCTTCTTACACAGACAACCAACCACCCCGCTCTGCCAGTCCAGCGGTACTGTCCCCAACCACCACACAACGTTGCAGAGATGTGTCAGCCAAGCCCCACAACATCCAGAGACTTAAGGTACTCAGATACTCGTCCACCTCTGCAGCCTTGCCATTGAGGACTTGTCAATCACCTCAGTGACTTCAGCCAGGGTGATGGACGACTCCACAGGATGACAGCACCCCGTTGCTGCCGTTGGGCTGTGCCCGACTGGGGCATCAGGGGCTTGCTGTCGAGTGGGTCCCTGGTAACGCTGGCCCAGATGATGTAGCTGGCCTTGTTCTAATTCTTATGATGGGCTTCAATTTTTTCAGACAGCAGATGGATTTTGAGTTGAGAAAAAGTTCATAATCTGAAAATATGAAAAATCGCCACAAAGTTTCAACCTTTTGTAAAAGTTGTAGGTGCCCTGTCAGCCGAGCAGTTTGTGATTACATTGTGCTCTATGAGAAAAAATTATTTCTGGGCAGGAGGGATTCGTTGTAGTACCAATGAGGGCCACTAATCCAACTCAAGACAGCTCTAAGATAGCAATACTCTATCCAGTTATTTTTTAGATCCATGGTGTCACACCGTAACTAAATCAGTCTGACACAGAAGTTGCAGCTGGACCATGTGCAGTCACTGTGAGGTGCAGTTGCAGTGGGCTCGGCCACTGCAGGACTAGAGAGAGGCTGAAGCACAGAGAAGGGAAGCAGAGTGCGACGCCTTTTACGGCAAGCAGGCAGCTCTCTCTCTGCTCTGCTCTGTAAGTACTGTGTTTGTAGTGTTTTAAGGTGACAGGATTATGCTACCTGGCCACATCAGCACCTTAATGTCTTATTAAGAGGATGCGTGGATCAACCCTTTTTGCACAGCTAAACAGAACCAATACCATTTTATTTGGCAACACCTGTGGCAGGGGGGGCACAGGACCGTTATTCTGTATGTGTATATTTTTGTCCACATATTGTAAATAGAGCATAGTTTTTGCATTTTTTGGAAGTTTTGGATTAAATAAACCAAAACTGATTGTTCGCCACAGTCATTGTGTTTTTTGTAACCCACAACTCTAATTAAATGAATGGCACCACCAGGCTCTGTGTGCCACTATTCTCATTTTTACATATTACACATGGAAGGGCCCATTCTGGGTTTCAGAATGATTAAAAATTAGGACTATTACCATAGTGATTAACAATTTAAAACAGAATATTAGGCTACATCTTTTGAATGGGAAAACGAGTTCCAAGTTAGTTCCCAGTGTGGTTGGTCATGGGGCGCTGTGAGAGCAGAGCAGCTGGGAGTCATTACTTTTTAATGGCACTGAATAGCTTCTTGTCTTTGCCATTATCGCTGTGTTTAAATGAACCTGCTCCTCATTTTCACTATCAGATCCATTAGCAGAAGTGATGATTCTCCAACATGGGACTCATTTAAACATGAGCATGTCTTCAGCTCATTCCATCCAGCCTCAGCCTCCACAAATGTATTTGCCCATTCATGTTCATTTATTTCGTCTGTAAGACTGCTGGATGTGACAGTACTTGCATGAGGTCCTCATTGGGTCTTTGGAGATGTTAATAACACCTCTACCACATGAAGCCAAGAATGTTTGTTTTTTTTTTTTTTTTTCTAGGTGCTGTGCATGTGGACAAGCATGTTAGCCGTTTTTTAAAATCTTGAGCCATGGAGACAGGATTCAACTTGTTGCAAAATAGCCCTTGGGTGGTCACTGTTGAGTGCTTGATGTGGGCTTTAAATCCATTTCTTTATGGTTGCAGCCGTAGAGAAATATCAATTCTGAATTGCACATCCCCTAACTGAGGATAGTTTGTGTTCTGTCTCACTGTAGTCCAGAGCACAGGTCACACTACTGCTGATAACTGGTCAGCTGGTTTTACCTTGATCTTCTGCTGCCACCCCTGGATGTGTGCCGTGCTTATTTTGTTGCTAAGCCTCAGAAATGTATTATTTTCTTGAAGTTTTCTCTACGGCGCCTTGATGTAATGGGCAACTACTGCTCCTCAGGGTGGAAAAAATAAGGAGTCATGCCACTGTCTATTTGGCAACAAGGCCATGGATCATAGTGATGTTTTGCTTGGTCCAAAACATGTCAGAGAAACAACCCCTATAGATCAGATCTAAACTGTTTGCTTGTCAATGTACATTTCATCCACATTAATGACCTATTATTGTCCTCAGTGAAATGACTGCATATCCTGGAGTTACAGTGGCTTTCTTTGTTGCACTCAGAGACACTGCTGTACCACTGCATATATTTAAGGCAAAGCTAGATTGAACTTTTCTGTAACAAAAATCATAGTCTTTTACCCAAGTCCAGTAAAAGTCCATCTTGGTTGCAAATCATCTCAGTTCAAACTGTCCTAATTTCTATCCTTGGAACTGTAGCACCCTCAAGGACTTAGCATGAGCACGAGATAGAGACAACAGGGTTTATTCTTGTCTTGACCAGTTCTTAAAGGAAATACGATTAAATAAATGACACAAAAATAAAATACAAACCTCATGAGCTAACGAGGTGCTAATTGCTCATCTAGGGCCTCAGTATGATCTTTCCTCTTGTACTAAATAAATATCATTAAAGATATCAAAAGTTGTTAATTATTCCTACATCTTACATCAGTCTTATGTTTACTGGAGATGTACAAAAACGTGGCTGTAGCAGAGCGCTGACTGCAACTAATAGGGTCAGGTGGACATTTATTTCAAATAGTTTTTCCTTCCGTATGTGTTTCACCATTAGATGGCGTGAATGTAAAAATATCAAGATGACAAACAATTTAAATGCATAAATATGAGGGACTGTTACAGGAATATCATCCAAATAATCCAAAACAGCAGCAGTCTGATTAGAGATCAGAAACTTTTGTGGAAGCGCAATGAAATCCATTAAAAGTGACAGTTGTAATTCAGACTTCAGCTTCATACGTGCTATACTTACACACTTGTGAATCCAGGCAATGCAAATGAAAACTAGAGTAGATTGCGTCACAGTTACAACTATTAGTCTGACAAACTGCGTTACAATAAAAGGTAATGTGGTGATCTAAATAAAATAACTGTGTTAACAGTTAAGCAGAGGTGGGACTTATAAGTCGTGACTTGGACTCGAATCAGTCTCAATTCCTCAAAATAGTGACTCGACTTGATAAAATGGACTAAGATTCGAGACTCGACTTGGACTTGAAGACCAATGATTTCAGGCCTGGTATGTTTTTTTGAAAATGCAATAATACTTCCTTTCCTTTGACAGTAATGTTTCGCACTAAGGTCTTGTCAAAGCATTTAAAAAGGAAAAGTAGCACATTTACAATTTGCCTCTCCAAAATATCACAGTAAATATCATGCCATTGTATTTGTATATTAATCTCCCCATTTGTTACGACTTTTTTAAAGTAGCACAGTTTTGTGTAAAAACGAATTGCAAAAATGCCATCTGTACATGATACTGCGGTTCAATGACTTGAATCTCAGAGCAGGGGACTTGGAGGCCACTGACTCAGGACTTGACTTAGACTTGCCTGCCTGACTTGGAGCTTGACTCGGATTTGAGGTTAAAGACTTGAGACCAGCTCCCCCCTTCAGATATAATTCAGTGTGTCCAACAGTGATCTGACCAGAAACTGAAGAAGCAGCTTGGATGAGCAGAGAAGCGTCTTCACTCCACACACTTTCTGTCCAGTTGACAGATTTGAATTTCTCTTTTACTATAGACTTAAGACTTTGGATTTGAAAAACAGGACTTGGTCTCGCTTCTGGCTAATATCCCATAGAAATAAAAACACCCTCTAACTCTTATGCTCTTAATGGCCACTTTACCCCCTTATTTTGTTCTCAAAAGCCTGCACCCACTTTGCAGCTCGAGGTCAAAATAAGTTGTTACTTTTTACCATCATGGCAAAACTCTGTACTGGTTTCTGACAGTTGTGAAAGCTCTTATAAACTCATGGAGCATAATTAGGATGTTCAGAATTCTTAAGATGGGTGAGAATAACTTTGGACAACTGCAAACCAGTTAAAGTGAACTAGTTCTGTTTTTCACAGGTTTAAAAACAGCAAAAGCTACACTATCAGATACAGAATCTTTAATTTGGCCATAACTATTGTCATGTCATTTTCATCAGCAAACATATAGAGCCCTTTGCAGCAGCGTTTATCACATTTTGACATTTTCAAAAGATTTTCTGCGTTCATAAATTGAATGTTAGTGTTCATTTGTTGAATTAAAATGATCATTTCCACTATAGTATCAGAGTAACCAGGAGTTTGATGTGAAAGAGTGGAATGTAGTCAGATTTAGTATTGGGTTGTGAAAAAATAATCTACATAATCAGGTATCTCTTATTTATATAGAAAAATATAAATGAAACAACCCTTCTTCAATGGTACCTTTTTCAAAATAGCAAGTTAAATAAAGCAGCAGCACTGAGGCTTGGCGTATGAGTCACGTAATTATGTTAGATAAGATAAATACATAATGTAGCATTGACGTTATTAGACACTTGTAATGAACTTTCTGCCATGTGATTTTGTGACTTTTTAATCTGTTTAATATTGTATTACTGAAAAATAAAGACCCTAAGACTAATTCCACTGCATGATCATGATTCATCTGTGGAGTATACTGTGCATGTGTTCACTCTGCTGAGTACTGCTGCTTCAAATGCACCATTTAGGCACAGATTGATTTTGTGACCCTGAAATCACAAGAGTTTGACGTCTGTAAGCACTAGGGTCAATAATGGATAACTTTCCCGCATTAAATAACCCAAAATTAATTCATGCAAATATCTCTCTTTCCAACACTAGTAGCCCAACATTGGGCTTCTACACTAGCAAGACGTTCGGACAGTTAATACATCAAGTACAGTCTAAATTAAATTATTAAATTATTAACTTACCAGAAACTGGAGACTGGGATTCCTCCAGGTCTATCAGTGCACTTAAATACTGAACAAGTCATGTCAAACAAAGACTAATAGAACAAACTGAAAAGAGCAACACCCAAGAAAAACGTATATAGCAACTTGGTTGTCAAATGCACTGCTTGACACAAAATCCTCATAAAATGGCGGCGGTAGTGGTGTTCACTGATCAGAAAAGTCATGCTGTCATTGCGTAAATTTAGCTGTCAGTCAGGCCTGTCAAAATGGGGTGACCCCTCTGACCAGGGCCTTACATAGCAAGAATGACAAAGCTGACAGCAGTAGTTACAGAGAGGTGACGTTTTTTCAACAGAAAGTGAATTGGAGCCAGAGTTGATGGAGCCAAATGGAGATGGAGCCCATGCTCACTTCCCATTTGGAACGTGGTGACTAGTGGGCTTGCCATGGCCATCATAATATACAGTCTGTGGGTATGAGGGAGACTCAGAGCTCGAGAGCCGAGTCTGTTGGTGCTTAGGAAACTAATCCACTATTTGATTACTCGACTACGCAGGTAAAGATTAACCACATTAACATCAAGAGGCAATCGCTGAGTTAAAGGAATAAACAAAGCAGCTGTTGGTGAAGAAGAAAAAAATTTGAATTTTTTTTTTATTTGATTTGAAAGTGGGCAAGGCAAGTGTATTTGTATGGCACAATTCATAGACTGAGTAATTCAAAGTGCTTTACAGAATAATAAGACAGTAAATTAAAGACATTAAATCACACAAATCAGAACAAATAATCATAAATACAATTTACATTAAAACAGAAGTGTGCAAAATAAAAACTTTCAGTCATATGCACAGCTAAACAGAACAGTTTTGAGCCTGGATTTAAACATTGTTAAAGTAGAGGCCTGTCTCACATCTTCAGGAAGACTGTTCCCAGGTTTTAGCTGCAGAAAACTGAAACTCTGATACCCCATGTTTAGTCCTGACTCAAGTGCAAGTTCGAGTGCCCACTGCACACGCCTGTGCCTGAGTGGAGAGCATTTGAAAATCAAGCCATTGTCTCATGAAAGTGTTCTGCCTTCACGTCACTCATCTCATTGTTCACATTCAGTGGCATTTGTCCACAGATGCATTACCACAGATTACTAATCTCACGGAGGCCTCTAGAAAATCTACTGAACTGTAGGTCTTTGTTAACATACAAGAGCATTACTTAAAACGTACTGCAGCATCTGGAGGGCATAACCAGGGAGTGGAAGAAGCGCATTTACCTCAGGGAGCCAGGGAGGAGAGCAGACACACTCAGGACGAGAGTGATGGATCCTGATACTGTCCAAATACTGAAGATGTAATTAGTCATAGTTAGTCTAGAATGTTTTTTTTTTTAGTTATGTTAAGTTATGAGATCTGGAATGATGTGAACAATGACATTTGTAGCATATCAAAAGTCTATGTATGTACTGCCCCATACTTTTTTTTTAGCTTCATTTTACCAGGCAAAGCATATGAAGTAGTGTTCTCACAATAAAAATTTCGATAGCATTTTAAACTTCAAAACTTTCATAATTCAAATTTCACTTTTATATTCCCATGTGTATCTGTAATCCCTCAGTCGTCCAGTAGATTCATAGTGGTCCATGGTGTTATACTAGTCTGTGTCTTATACTATTGATACAGCTCAAGATCATTTTAAAGCTATTCAGGAAAGGTTTTTTTTTTTGCCATGAATGTGACCTTTTTAGTATCGATACTTGTTCAAATGAGTATATAGTGTCGATACTAATTTTAGTATCTGATTTTGGATACTTTTGATAACCCTAATGTGAACAAATTCTTATCAAGATGTTTTTTTTTGTAGATGTTTGGAGGCATTTTAGCTTTTATGAGTCTGAAGTAAAAGACAAATGGATTCTTGGTGTCACAGCTACTGCAGAGACTTTATGTCCCAGGGTTATGTGGTTTGGTCCCTAGCACTTTTTACATTTATATTTTACTCTCTAATGCGATGCCTTTCTCTTAAATACGGATTTTTTTTATGTTTGAGACGTTTAAATGTGAACAAATCGCTTGGGTCACATTACAGATGGACAGTTTATTATGAACATTTCCACAGCCTCTAATGAATAACGCCAACTACTAAAACATACAAAGCATTTTCAAACATAAAGATGCCACACGAGCGTAAATCTGGTGTAATAAAAGTCTGAATTCAATCTTACCAAACATCTTGTATCTCGGTGGGAGAGGAGCTATCTGATCCAGTTAAGATAAACTAGCAAAAAACTACAGCGATCCCTCGTTTGCAGCAAATACGTGACCTTCAGTTGTTTTGCAGTTCACTATTGGTTATATAATCATTAGCTCCTTGATTAATTGTAGCCACGTTCTAGGAGTAGTGGGGCCGTTTCTGATCACTTTTTCGTTAATTTATTTGTCATGTTTTATGTTTTGATCCATTCAGTTTTGATTTGTCTTTTAAAAACTAAGAAAAATGGCTGTCTGTAGTAATATCTGAACATGAACGACACTAGTTTTTCAGGTTTCAAACTGCATTCTTTTACCATTTGACATCCATAGTGTATAGAGACTCGGGACAAGACATATTGAGTGTTGTGCACAAGGACACGCCAGCAGCATACTGATGTATTTGGACATTTTGTGGCATTAAAAAGGGCCCCATATTACACAATTTTAATCTATGTTATGTTTTCTCATCAAAAACATACCTGGAGTTGCGTTTTGTTTCATTCCCACATGTTTAACACTTCAAAGTTCAAAGTTCTTCTCTCAAACAGAAGACACTGTTCCACCTCGTGATGTCATGTGGTAATACAGGAAGTGCTTCACTGCGTTTTTGAATTTTCCATCCACCTTCACTAGAATAACTCATGATTTGATTTCAGTCTTGGAAGTGCCAGTTTTCTACTAAACTAAAAGTAAAAAACTAGCAGTTCACTTAAAAAAGTACAGCTAGATGACATCACAAGGTGGCACAGAGCATTTTGAGCTTTGCAGATGTGGACAAAATATTAAATCGGAATTGCTCGTACATGTATAAATGTTGTTACCTCCTCAAAAACATGCCTGGAGTGTTTTTTCTTTACATTCACACATGACTTAAAGCTCACAAGAATCCATTTTGTACAAAGCACATACGACATACAAATAGTAACTATGGAAAACTTGAACTTCAATGTCAGTGGAAATGAAGGGGAAAGGTTGTGTGGTGTAAGACAAGGAACAGGAAATTAGAAAATGTATGGATTTTGAACGGACTGGCTGCTAATTATGTTTTCAAAAGACTACTCTAATAGGACAAAGAATACATTAGAGTTAATATGATTGACATATTCAGGATCAGGACGCCTCAGCCTCCTCCTGCTCCTCTCCAGCGAACCACGGCTCACCTCAACCACACTTTTGATTACCCAGAAGCCCCATTTATACAAGCCTATCCTGGAAACACCATCTCCGCTCTCACGACCCCTCCCTCCTACCCTGTGTTCTTCCTCTTTCAGCCTGAAGACCTCACTATCTACACATCTACAGAGGGGCTGACCACCTGAGGCAGACTCCTCACATCCTCCACATCTATCCACACCATCAAAAAATACTGCCATCGTATACCATTATTGTGGCGTAGTCTTTGCTAGTGAAAGTAAACCATCAAAACCGAATGACCCGTTCAAAGGCCGTCAGATGCGAGGACAAAGAACCGAGCGATTCGTTTAAAGTCGTTGATTTCATACTGATGATTGTTCTGTCCCATTCTGATAATAACAGACTGTGTGTAATACATCATTTTTCTATAGAATCTATATTTTGCGAGTCCGATGTTACGTCATCACACAGAGAGAGGGAAGGATGAACAGAGAGAGAGGGGGAGAGGGAGGGACAGAGAGAGAGAGAGAGAGAGAGAGGGAGGGAGGGACAGAGAGAGAGAGGGAGGGAGGGACAGACAGAGAGAGAGGGAGGGGAGAGGGAGGGACAGAGAGAGAGGGAGCGGACAGAGAGGGGAGGGGGGGCGGACAGAGAGAGAGAGGGAGGGCGGACAGAGAGAGAGAGAGGAGACAGAGAGAGAGGGAGAGGGACAGAGAGAGAGAGAGGGGGGGAGAGAGAGAGGAGGGGGAGAGGGAGGGACAGAGAGAGGGGGGGGCGGACAGAGAGAGAGGGAGGGACAGAGAGAGCGAGAGGGACAAAGAGAGAGAGGGGGACGGACAGAGAGAGAGAGGGAGAGGGACAGAGGGGGGGGGGGCAGACAGAGAGAGAGAGGGGGGGACAGACAGAGAGAGGGAGAGGGAGAGACAGAGAGAGGGACGAACGAGACCGAGAGAGAGAGAGGGGGTGAACAGAGAGAGAGAGAGGGGGGGGGAAGGAACAACAGAGAGAGAGAGGGACGAACAGAGAGAGAGAGGGGAGGGACAGAGAAGGGGACGAACAGAGAGAGGGGGGGTGAACAGAGAGAGAGAGAGGGGAAGGACGAACAGAGAGAGAGAGGGAGGGACAGAGAGGGGGACGAACAGAGAGAGAGGGGGGGTGTGAACAGAGAGAGAGAGAGGGGGAAGGACGAACAGGGAGAGAGAGGGGGATGAACAGAGAGAGAGAGGGAGGGACAGAGAGAGAGGGGGACAGACAGAGAGAGAGGGGGACAAACAGAGAGAGAGGGAGGAACAGAGAGAGAGAGGGAGGGACGAACAGAGAGAGAGAGGGACAGACAGACAGAGGGATGGACGGACGGGCGGACAGACGGCCGGAGGGAGGGACAGAGGAACAGACAGACACATAGAGAGAGCGACACAGACAGAATTATTGAGCAGTGGAAATGGTGCGGCGGATCCAAACTGACCAATACAGAAGATTTAAAACAAAACATTATGAAAACTGGTAAATAGAACATTAAACAGTAAGAGAATCTAAGAAGATTAAGGTGTCAAATCTCAGAGATCCCAATAGCACATCTGGAGAAGCCTGTACGCACTCGGAGGCCAGATTTCCAATAGGCGGAGACTAGGAGAGGCATTCAACTGCACAAGGTAAGAAACACCCAGGCAACTATTAGACATGTGCTTGGATGAGTGTTCACTGATTATTAGATGAGCAGCGATGACAAACTATGGCCTCTCCACTGAGCAAATGGGGCTTTAATGTGTTAATTTATGCTGCAGTGAGCAAATAACCTGTGAGTAATAGCAGGCCCGAAGGTTAAATGTTCAATGTAAATGAGATGTCGCTTATCTATGCCTTCCAAAAGTGTGGTTTTAATAATCTGATAATCATTTCATCAGCAATTCTAGCTGCAAAGTTTTAGAGCTAATGCTAAAATACTAAAGTATACACCTCATGGTCCCTCTGCACATATTGGGTTCTCTGGCCTATTGTAATGACAAAATCAGGCAATAATCATCTGAGGAATGAATGTCTTATTTAATATCAACTAAAATCTCTTCTACTTTGGGGAATCAATATGGGAAACAGGCTGGGAAAATAAACTCAGGAACAGGTCCCTCAAACGGGGATTAATACAAATTCAAGATGCAGAATTGCAAACAACAGATTTGTTCAAATACAAAGTTTGAGTGTCTCTCTTGACTGGTCAGCAATCAGCAAGGACTGGCTGAACAAAGGGAGTATTTATAGACTACCCTGGGCTGATTAGGAAATGAATGGCAGCTGCAGGGAAAACAGGGAGGTCGCAAAAGAAGAGCCAGAACAGACTTGGAAACAGAGCTGCACTGGGGATAAACATAACAGGCAGAACTGGGACAGTATCTGGAGGCATTTTATACATGGTCCCTGTTAAATAAACTTTATAGAAACGCCACCTTATCTATGCATATTTAGTCCAAGCTCAAGTTCAAAGAGAGTTACGTAAAAAAGGCTTTTATTTTGCCTTATCTAAGTATACTCAACTGTATTTTCAGTGATTTATGCATTTTTCAGTAATCTTGTATTGTTCAGCATTCAAGCCATAGATGAGATAAGACAACCTTTGTTTTTATCATAAGAAGGAAATTCCAGCGTTGCAATGCAGTTTAAGAACAGCAGGAGAATAGAAATAGGCACTAAAACATTGTCTGTTTCTGTTCTGTTGTATGAAGAACAGGCGCAGAGACTCTGGAATCGTTCTGTAGATCTTTATTGTACAGTTGGGTTAAAGGCAGTGTCCAGCAAAGTTCAAGTACAGAGTCTTAATACAGAGTCTGATGCAGAGTCTAATAAATTGAGATTACACCAGTGTTTGAAATCCTCCCAGAGCGGGTGTCACGCACCCTGTGTGAAAGAAGCTATTGTGAAGAAGTGCGAAATGTGACCTTGACCAAAATGTAACGGTTATGTCTGAATGTTCTGTGATTACAAGAAATTACACTGATATATGTGAAACAGAATGTTCAGGACCAGCACCATAGGCAGGGAGCGGCTTCTGGCCCGTCAGACACAAATGGGAGCTCCATCACATAAGCTCATCCAAGAGGTAGAGAATAGATGGAACAGCACTTTTGATATGCTTAAAAGGCTGTATGAACAGAGAGAGCCAGTGGGTGCAGCTCTGCCTTCTCTTCAGACTGATGTTGCTCCACTAATAGCCAGTGAATACAGCAGCGTTGTCGAGTGCTTGCAACTTCTCACTCCTCTCAAAGAAGCTACAGTGGAGCTGTCAGCAGAGAAAGTTGTGTCAGGATCAAAAATTATTCCACTCATAAAAATGTTACGGCATACAACAACCCTTAAGCAGAGGCAGCTCACGGATGAGATGGCCAAGGATCAGTGCCATCAGCTGGCACAAATGTCTGAAAGACTTGGCTGTTATGAAATGGCAGGACAGCATGCTCTGGCCACACTGCTGGACCCCCGGTTCAAGACCATGGGATTTTGCAACCCCACAAATGCACAAAATGCAGTCAAAAAACTGACTGGGGAATGTGCCTCAGTCATAAGGCAAAGAGCACCTGTAGATTTACCACAGCCCTCAACATCCACAGATCCTTCAGCCTCAGATTCATCATCAGGTATTTTGCAGTGTTATTATTATGTATAATACATATTTTAATGAAATGCATTACAATTGCTATTGCAGGTCTTTGGGAGCTGTTGGACACAGAAGTCACTGCCAATGCCTCTGTAGAGACAAGCAGATACATGACGGAGCCAAACATTCCAAGAACCGAAGATCGTGTTGTGTATTGGTCCAAACACAAGCATGTCTACCCCCATCTTTACATCTTGGCACGAAATTTGCTGTGTATTCCAGCATCTTCTGTGCCTTGTGAGCGGGTCTTTTCCAAGGCTGGAGAAGTTGTTTAAAAAAAATTTAACAGGCTAAATCCAAATACAGTAGAACAGATCATTTCCCTCAATAAAAATATGTAATGCCCTATGTTCATCATAGCCCATCCAATCCCACCCACAACTGTTCACAAGCACCTCCATCATTCACCCTGAAACCAGTCCACAAGCACCATCACTTTCCCACAGCCCCCCCCCTTTGTTAAACAACCTTCCCCCAAAAAAATCACTTCACCTTATTCTGCATAGGCAGAAGGAATTCTTGGACAAAGCTTACACTTCACTGTCTCTTTCAAATTTGTGTACCTCCTATATAATCCCAAAGACACACAGTAGCTCCAGACAACACTTTGTTAAGATAGTGGTCACTAATTATAAGACTACAATGTAGACACATAGGCTACCCAAGTGTTTATTCATTTCCCTCCCAATTTAACATTATACAAATACAAAAAAGGACACATTTCACACGGGGGAGGAAATAATTTTATTCATACAGGAAGCAATATATTTATTTCATAATCATAGTTTTCAACAGCAGAGGTCAGTCTTTGAAGCTTTGAATGAATTAACCTTTTTCCAATACAATTGGCATGAAAGCTTCACTGATTCAGAAAACCTCACTTCACCATCACTACCTATGTCACATTCTAATCTCTGAAGTAGAATATTGTGGTTGATGGTGTCAAACGCTGCACTGAGGTCCAACAGAACCAGGACTGAGACTAGTCCATTGTCAGCAGCTAATAACAAGTCATTTGTGGCTTTAAGTAGTGCAGTTTCTGTGCTGTGGTGAGCTCTCGTTAGCTGCAATAAAGTGCCACACTGAAGAGGCGGGGTCTCTCAGCTCTGCAGTTTTAAGCAAGAAGTCAATTTACACTGAGTAAAGACTGTTGTATGTCATAATTAAATAATACATTACAGAGAAAAAAAAAACACATTTTTTTTAGGTTACACCCACACCAGAAATGTACATACTACACCTTTAAACCTGTGTGTCACAGTTCTGCCTGTTTTCATGTTTATCCCCAGTCCGGCTCCTTTTCCCAGCCTGCTCTGGTCCTTCTTTTGTTAGCTCCCTGTTTTCCCTGCAGCTGCCTCTCATTTGCTCATCAGCCCAGGGTAGTCTATATATACTCCCTCTGTTCAGTCAGTTGTTGCTAGTGATGGCCAAATGAAGCCCCATGAACCATCTGAGGCTTTCATGCAATTGTACCGGTACAGGAGTCAATGCCTTGCTACGCCACCTTTTACTCGGTACAATCCTCGGTGCCTCGGCTTCAAATGACCCATCACTAGTTGTTGCTTGATTGTTGCTCAGTCAAGAGCAACTCTCAAGTATCTGAAATACTCTGAATCTGCATTTATCCCTGTTTAAGTTACCTCTTCCTGAGTTCATTTTCCCAGCCTGTTTCTCTTATTGAATCCATAAAGTGGCAGAGGTTTTTGTTGATATTAAATAAGACATTCATTCCTCAGTTTTTCATTGCCTGATTTATCATATTCAGAATTACTTGTTTGAAGTACACGTTCTGTTGTATTTACTAAGATGTTTGACTGTTCTTTGTGTTGCATTTGGCTCCAGTTCACCTGTGTCATACTGTGATTCAACAAAGAATCGAATCTCTCCTGTAGTCTTGATGTGACGTGGCCCATCTCTTTTTGGGATCAGTCTTGTCCCAGAATTTGCTTTGAAGAATGTTAAAGCTGAAGGCCTGGGAGGGTTTAATTTCACTGAAGGTACAATCCAGTTCTCTGAAAGAGGAAGCCAGATGAAATCTGTAATATCAGAGAAAATGCTTCCACTATGTTGTTTTTTTAAAGCTGAGCTACCAAACTTCATTCTTGTAAATGGAGTTTTGCTCCTATATAATATATTGTAAATGCAGCACTGATAAAATCAGCTTGCGGCATGCTGTCAGCAGTTTATAATAACATATTTTATCTATTGCAAACTCAGAAGAACGAGCTGAATGCTGAGTGCAGACTGAGCATTGGTGGTGACCCCTGCTTCACTTCACTCAGTCTGCACTGAAGAAACTACAACATTGGTTTATTGTATAATTTATATCGTAATGATTTACATCTAAATATTCTTAATTGACCATAATGATGATATATTAAATTGGTCAAATGAAATTATAACAGTTAATATATTTTACATTGGTTCAATATTTAAAATTGAACTGGTCAATAAAAAAAATGAATTGGCATTATGGGCCAATTTAAAAATACTAAATTAAATGATCATATTTGTAATAGATTAATACAACTTAAAATTCTAAATTTGATTCTGATTGTCATTCTCAGAAAGAACTGGTTCAAGATGAAAATTGCGTTACCTTTTAAATTTCAACATTGAGCAAATTTAAAACAATGTAAGTCCTTTTATAACACATTTCAACCCTCAATATTGTTGTCCCTTACTCTTTGTAAATGCATAACACATTGATATTTTTGTTTTTCATTAATGCTGCATGCACAACATTGACACTGTACAACATATAAAATGAAAGCTGTCATTACTTCAGTATAGAGCTCCGTGACTCGGCCATGGCAGGAAGCTGACTGTGAATCTGCACTGGAACAAATGAAGAGCATTTCTCAAACAGTTCAAATCAGTTTTATATAATATGGATATTTTTGTGATTTACAAATGATCAAAAACAGTTTCACAGGGTTGACAAAGCTCTACTATATGGACGAAAGAAGTGGATTTGTGGAGCTAAATGGAAGTGAGCCAAGCCTGACATTAACAAAGCTAAATGTACTTTGACATTCATTTTGAGAAAGATTTTACCATCTTATAATGATCTAAAATCTTTACTCAAATTGTGTGATGGTGATTCAATTTTTAATGAATATTAAATAAGCAACAGAGTGAGTTGTGTTAATAGAAAACAATCACAAATGCTTTTCAAAACATCGTGTCTGGTTTAATAAAAAGGTGGAAACTCTTTAAACAGTAGTGACCATTTACTGGCCTGTGTGATTTTAAATTTATTCAGTTTTAATACGTATTGTTATTTACGTCTTTTAATCACACAAAATCCAAATTTCAGCTCATTGTCATTAGTTACCACAATCTCCTCCCTGCCACAGCAAAGATAATGAGTTTGAACTATTAAAACAAATAACATTCACATTTTGTCTGCTGTAACTTTGAACAAACAGCTGAACAAAGTTAAACTACAAAACTGTAAAATGTGTCAAACTCTAAGAAGCAGATGAACAAACTACTTCCCATGTAGCAAGACGGTGAGTTTGGCACTTTTGTCCTCATTCTTTTTCCATCCAGTCCCACTTTTTGGATATAAACTCACATGTTTTTAGGATTTCTCATATGTCAGTGCATAGATGAGGCCAAAGAGCATGACAAACCCTTTAATCTGCGACTGGAGATTAGTCATGACCACTTCACCTTCCACAATTATTTTGATGTCTGTAGGTGTAGCTTTTTTGACCACTTCAGTTTTTTTTTTGTTTTTTTTTAATGGTAAATCAAACTTATGTCTCAGCAGGCCGCGCCCAATGGCCAAGCTACACTAGTAACAATCTAAAAAAGCTGTGGAACGATCCAATAGTGTTAGTAGACAATTTAAATGGGCATTAACTTCGGTAATTAGCTTCTTTTTTTTTTTCCCTTGAGATTTTCTGAAGGTAAATACAGAACTTTGCAATAATCAAAACATTTTAGTATTTACAATAGTGACCCAGCAGTTTATTGTTCCAGAGCTTTGTTTTATTTTTGATAACGTAGCTCCATGAACACTTAACACGTCCTGCTGGTTCAATATTTGTGTTCTGTCCCGAGCTTTATAGGATGCCTTCAAACTCTTGAATTTCAGATTACTGGAACAGCTTGTGAAATCTCAGATGCACAAATGTTTAATAGTGTGGAATTAGGATAATTTCAAACTTTTTTTTTAACCAGTTTTGTTTCTTGCTGCAAATTGGTTGCTCTCATTCGAAATAACATTCTATGGGGTAGTAACAGAACTAATGTAGATGGTTAGGTCGTCGGTAGGGCGACGAAATGGGCTGCTTTGGAGAACCGGTCAACAATTGTGAGAATGACTGTTACCTTGAGACGGGGGAAGACCAGTAACAAAGTCCACTGTCTCGTGAGACCAAGGGCATTTCCGAACTGGTAACGGTTGGTTGTTTCCTGTCGTTGGGTGTAGGCCACTCGGTTACTGCCTTAATTTTTTTCTGGTTCGGCTTTCACCTGTCTGCATCCTACAAAAACTGACCTTGTCCGCATGAAACTAACACACCTCCGCCTTCACATATAACTTGTTCTCCAGGCGCACGTGGTGCTGGTGTTTCTGTGGGATCTTAGAAAAAAATTAGAATATCATCCAGATACAAACACAAAAAGAATGAAAAAATCCTGTTGTACATTGTGATTTGCCTTTTGGGTTAACCTGGTCCAGCTGTCTTCGAAGCATTAATCAACAAAGTACTCAAAATGTCCCAGAGGAGTTTTAAATGGGGTTTTCCATTAATCTCCCTTATGCGCACCAGAGGAGTGTTCCTGAGGTCTAGCTTGGAAAAGATGGTGGCGCCGTGAAGGCAGAATCAATGAGTGGCAATGGATATTTGTTTTTAATGGTGATAATATTGAGGCCCCTAAAGTTGATACATAGACGTAATATTTTGTTCTTCTTGGCGATGAAGAAGAATCCAGCCACTGGGGTGAAGAGGATGAACAGATGATACCAGCGGCAAGAGTCCCGCATATATCGTTCCATAGTTTCCCGTTTGGATTTGGAGAGACGACTGGAGGGTAAGGAATGCTGGGCAGGAGGTTGATAGTGCAGTCGTATGGCCTGTGGGGAGGAAGAGCACCCGACTTCTACCAAAACATGTCCACTAGGTCATGGTACTTGCTCGGCATGGAGGAGAGATCTGGAGTGCAGGTTGGCGCCCCCTGCTGGAGACAGAACAGACTGTAGGCCGTTCGCATGGCAAAGGGGACTCCACTCTGACACCTTCCCCCTGGCCCAGTCAATGTTGGGGTAGTAAGTCACCAGCCAGGGGTAGCATAGTGGGAGCAGAAATGAACCGCCTGGTTTCATGGTGATTACCGGACAAGACTAAGGAAACAGGTTCAGTGATATATTACCCTGGCCAGGAGCCTCCCATTTAGAGCCAGGGCTGTGAGTGGTTGCTTCAGTAGCTCAAACCCTTCCATAGACTGTTCGGCCACCTGCTGGTCCAGAGTCAATGAGGGCCAAGACTGGTAGGTAACAGTTCTAAAGCACAAGGTAGTGTCAAGCTGTAATCTATTAAGCTTCTTCTCTGGGATGTTGCTGACCCACCAGTACTCCCAGTCCTACTGATGGGCGCCCCCTTTTGGCCATGGGCAGCAGGGTCGAGACGAGAGGGTCTGTACTGGTCAAGGTGAACTGAGACGGAGGGTCAGGTTTGTACCAGTCGTGGAGAGCTGGGTCAGTGACGGAGGCGCGGTTCAGGGAGCAGGATCTGGCAGAGAACAAAGATATCCAACTGAGTGAAAAACACATAAATAATGTATGTGAACACTTGTATCAATTTAAAGACAAAACATTCTCAAGCTCCATTACTACAAAGAGTAAGTATAATGGGGGGTTATTGTGCAAAATCCACTTTTTGGACCTTTCTACAATGTTATAACGTTCTCTTCAGACATGCTTCTGATGAGGGGTTTTATGTCATCCATGCATGTTAATTGCAATCTCTCCCGGGCCCTATTCATACCGTCCTTGTTAAGCAGTACTATTCTGTCCAGCCCACAAGCCAAAGTCATCCATGCTGCATGGGACATTTTCCATAAATATACAAAACACTACAACTTAACAAACCTGATGCGATTTGCAGTAGTTTCATTCGGGGGATGAGTTGGTGGGTTGGGTGGCGAGGGCCTTTAATGCCACATGCGCCTTTTTAATAATTACTATAACCTGCTCCAAACAGTGCCATTCCTCTCACTCTCACTGTCTTGCGCTGTCTCTAATTTTATAAGTAAACTGCAGATGGTGGGTTTGAATCGCTGCTGTGTGCCATGCTCCGGTGTGTGTTGGCCTTTCGCATGGAGAGCAAAGGAAGGGCGGACTTATAGTGTCAAACAAAACAGAAACTTCTAAAGGCGAATTTAGCTATTTCAAATCAATAAAGGTTAACATGGTGATCTAAATATATTATGTGTCAGCATTAGTTGGTATTGTGGTTATTTATAATCTTTCATTGGACTTCTAACGAGCAGGGATACAGTCTTCTTCCTGCTCAGGTGTTTTCAGCTCAAAGGAACCGAGGGAAAGGGCACACTGAACTCATCATTTCTGTCCACACATTGTTCCCCTGTCAGCCTACTCGGTTTCCTCCTCGCTCTTTTTTCAGTCTATTTGGTTCATTTTCAGCATTCTCAATTAGAAGCACAGTGCAAAAATTCTCCAACACAACTGAATCTATAAATGCCAAAAGTGCCCTAATTTGCACTGAAGTAGTAACATTGTTATTCTTAATGGGTGTTGACCATCCCAGTGAGCTGCTGTGTCCTGTCACAAACACTTCAGAAGAGGCTTGAGCCAAATTGTGCACCCAAAAACAGAGTTGCCAGATTTTAAGAGCGAAATAAGCCTAGGAAAGACAGTCCAAAGCAAATGTCCCAGGCCTTCAAATTTGCCTGGAAAAAAATTGCTAATGAGATGCCAAAATGTTCCATCACATATTTTTACTTCTATGGTGTATTAACTTAACACATAACATATATAAACCAAAATGTTACCTTTTATTGTTTTAGAAAATGTTATATTCACCAAAAACAATGCATTAACATATATATTTTCACTTCACCCTGAATCTCTCTAACTTTGCTCTCCACACTAAGTCACTCCCCCTTCAGAGCGCTATCACAACACAATCAGCTAACCATAAGGAAGGTTTGAACGGGGCCCGGAAGACATTGCTAAATTCCTCAAACATACATGAGTAATATCTAAAAGTTTGCGTGATACCTCCTCTTTAATGGTATTTAATGCTTGTAATTCATGACAGTTTCAACGATAGTCATCTGGACATTGTTTTTGCGATCACGATGTTTCGGCCCATTCTAAATTTGGAAGTAGCTTGAAACACTGGGCTTTAACTTTTGGAGTTAAACTGACCTGCCATTGTTTACTTCCTAACACCATTATGCCCCTATTGTGTATTGGCTGCCTCACCTGCTGCGTTGTTAAGCTCCTGATTAACATTTGATTGGTTTGTTGTCGTCTTGTCCCACGGATTGAGAACACTTCTGTGACCACAGTTGAAACTCTCTACACTGAACCACTCCTGGACAATAAAACACTTCATAATTGGTTGCAGGCAGTGCGGGATTTATTTTGACCTCATGAGCTTCTTATGCTAATAAATCTGTACTGGGACAAGACATATTTTGCTCAAATACATGGAAATGAACAGGGCCCTTAACTCCCCAAAAAATCTAAAAACCGTGATGTAAAAGTGCCCCCCAAAACAAGCCGCCCCCTGCAGGCGATCAGGAGAACTTAGTATAAAAAATGCTTGAGAAATATGAGCTCAACCACTTTGGAAAACTATTATACTGATCATTTTTTCTGACCATTTTTTCGTCATGCAAAACAGACTCTTTTGAGCTTTAAATATGCTGTAAGCTTCATGAAATTCCTGAAGAAGACTGCCACGGTGGAAGTGCGTTGCTGTCCCTGGATATAATAAAGAAGCTTTTCAATTGGCGTGCCTCGGTTTTCTCTCCTTCTTTCTAAAAGCGCAAGTCTTGGTTATCTCAATGCTATAACCCTGATAGATCATCAAAGACACACTTGTGCGTCTTTTGATGTTGTATTCCACTTCATTCATAAAAAAAAAATGTAATCCTATGCACTAGGCTAGTTCTGAGCATTACAAAAATGCACCATTCACTGTAGATTATTGTATAACCTGTAGAGATCCGGATGTTTCCAGCTGCTTTACGTCCATAAAACAAACTTGTTAGTGTTTAAGCTATGAGTGTTCATTAAAACTGCATGTTTATTGCTTAAAGAGGGGGTATTTGGACAGGACAGCTAACTAAGGAGAGTTCAAATAAGGCCCGGGAGAGATCACAAAATTACTCAAACATGCATGGATGACATCTAAAACTTCTTCAGGTATATTTTTGATGAGAGAACATTGTTATAGCTTGGTAGAAGGCTCCAAAAAGTCAATTTTGCATTTTGTTATTGTTTCCATGACTCATTTCCTCTGCATGCCAACACCAAATCGGAGCAGAGGGATGTAAATGTGTTTTCTAAGTGAGATAGCAAAGTACTCAAGAGCATGTTTACAGGCCAATAACAATACAAATGCATAACGATGTCTGCATGGAGTGGATAATGCTTAGGAACAGGTTTTCAGTGATATGAGAACTGTTAACCCACTGGTTAGAAGGTCGATGCTAACCCTGTGCCTCTGTAACAAATATTTACTGCTAAAACGACATGCTGTTCTACTGAGGCAAATGCATTTCAGAACATGTTTGATAAGGTCTAAACAACAGGGCTGACAGCTTTGAAATATGTATTCCCTGGAGGACATTGTACTACCATGATAATTACAGTGATTGTGAGTTGCTAATTGCGATCATTAAAATTCCACTTTCTATTCTAATTATGCAGGGCTAGACTAGACCTTTGTGTCGCTCGAAACACAACCAATAAATGCCAGGGGTGTAAATTAACAACTCGCACTATGTCATGGTATTATTTTAAACCTGTAATTGACTATAATTTGGGCATGTAATTGTAGTCAGAGGCGGGTAGTACTCAGATACATTTGAGTAACTTTTCTAGTGTCATACTTTTACTCCTATTAAGTCATATTTTAGCAATACTCTTGAGTAAAAGTTTTGGTTCATCTTACCACTGCAAGTCTACAAGTGATAAAAGCTTTGTCGACAAGATGAAATGATCTGAACATCTGCATTTCTTGCACCTCTCCTCCAGATATGATTTTAGTCTGTCTCATTTTTACATCTGTCCTTTGGAAATACTAGATTTTGTGTACTATTTTATGTTTTGATCTAAATCAGAGGTTTCATCCCGACAGTTACCTTAAACTTACCTTTACTTGAGTAGTAGCTTTCACTTAAGTTACTTCAAAATACTATTCCTCAAGTAGAAGTACAAAAAGGTGCTCTAATAACTCAACTTGACAATTTTGGGCTACTCTACTTCTGATTGTAATAAGTTATAAAGAATAGTGGTATTGGAGTAGTGGATGAGAACGTACAAAAACAGATGGTCGGGGCGGCACGGTGGTGCAGCGGTCAAAGCCGTGCCGTGTGAAGATTCCACCGGCCCAAACGGTGCGGGTTCGACTCCAACTGCCGACGTTAAGGTAAGTTAACCACGGTCAACGCAAGGTAAACCTAACCATGATTAACATTAAACGCACAACTACCAGGACGATTTCGGTTGTCTGTATAACTGCATAACCTGTCTGTGGAAGTTAAAAAAAAAAAAAAAAAAGACTTTGGCTTTAAAATGTTTACATTAATCTGCTCTACCTGATCTTGGTATTTCATGTTTGTAAATCAATATACAAACATTAATAACAGCATTCTTTCCCCAAGGTTGCACCTGCTGGTAACTGCGCTTGGCAACTGGTTTGATTGAAAGCGTTGCTCAGCCACTCCCTGGTAAACCAGCAGTGCGGGCAGGAGGGGTGAAGCCTTCAACAGATTGGCTCTTTGGTTGCTATGACGCTCGCAGTTGTAATTCCAAACTTGGAAATTTCCTCCAAAATCGCCCCTATAATTGCTCTAGCCTCGATGAGCTTCATTTGACTGGAGCTGAATGCTATGGGTGACGTCACACTCACTTAGTCCACTTCTTTGAAAATGTTGGGACTATAGACTGTTTAGCTTGTCTCATCCACATAAGGAAAGACAGAAGGCTCAGAGCTGCTTCTGGAGGCATGTTCTGAGATAAGTAACTGGAGCAGACAGCTGTTTACTGTGGGTCCTGTCCACGCTCTATATAAAGACTCTTTTATGCAAAGCACAAAGCCAACATTTTGGATCTTCCAATGATAGTAATGTGAAGCGGCAATGAGAATAAGAAGAGAAACAGACTGTAAAAAAATATATGAAGTGTGTGGTAGGATTACGAAAAGCTGCCGTATTAATATCTAGACTTCTGGTTTGATGATAATAATGCAAAGTGGCAATGATAATAAGAACAGAAATAGACTGTAAACAAAATAGAAAGTGTGCGCTAGGATTATGAAAAGCTGCCATATTAATATTCTAGACTTGTGACTTAAAAACAACTCTAATGACAGATATAGTTCATGAGCCTGTATTAGTTTGCAATGCATGGCACAGAGAAGATTTTTATTTCAAACAGCAGTGTGTGGAAACTGGCCTTTGAACTCTGGATAGAAGGCTTGTAAGACGATCACTGTATGAACTAATAACCCACTTTCCAAAGTACGCAACATCCTTAATGCTTCGTTATTATACCATAAATTGGATGAGTGTTTGGTGCCTTTGAAGCAGATGAAGCTCTGTCTCTGATCCAGAATATTCAAACACTGCCTTATCTGTCATGTTATCATTTGAAAATAATCAAGTGCTTTAAAGTAGTGGTATTATGCAAAACAGCATAATACCACTTCCATCCAGGCATTTGCTGCCAGTTCATTCTCTGGGAACTGAGGAAACTTTCTAAATGAGAAGCAGCCTAAATGGTAAATAACGGCAGTTCAATTTTCTGACCATCCAGTGGCGCCGAGCTCTTTTCTTTGGGGGTAAGACATGTCCTAAACTCATCTAACCAGCCACGCCCTTCATCACAATGTCTGGGTCTGAGTGCCAAAGATAACTCATTCAATAAGCTTGCTGATACTTTTCTTTGTGCCTGAGTCCTTACACGTTGAAATGAAACAAATTTAACCTGAAAGACCTAACTGCGCTCCCATCTACCTCAGAGTTCACCTGCTCCTCAGCCATTACCCCCTCACTCTAATTACTCCTCACTGCTGCTTGTTGCACCTCCACCTCATCCAATCAGCACCCAGTCTGCCCAATTTAAACCCCTATTGCAGATGAACAGCTGCTTCAGTTTATGCTGCATCCCACCTTTTCCTCTGCATCCCCCTTGCCTTCTCATCTCATCGTCCCTTCACTCTCCTCAGCCTCATCTCTGCCACCTCCAGTGTCCAGGCATCTCCTAAATGTCATTTAACCAGCCTCACACTTCATTGCAAAGTCCTCTGTCTGGGTATGAGCACCAAAGATAACTCATTCAATAAAGCTTACTAATACTTTTCTCTTTGAGAGTGGTGACGCGTAGTGCAGGGCCTGGATCGTGGAGAGGATCCTGGATCTACGAGAAAGTGGGACCCAGAAGAGCCATGTCTGACAGAAGGAGCTAGGGAGCGGCGTGGTAGAGCAGAGCCTCCGTAGAGGTTTAGGGAGCAGGATCACTGTGGCAGCAGCATTTGGTAGGGATGGGAAAAATAATCTTTTAGATGCATCGACTCATAATTTTACTCACTACCAGAGTTCGGGGCATGTTGAACGCATTCATTACATACAACATAACCTGACATATTACGTTTAAAGCGGAGAAGCAAAAACTTCTGGGTCTGTCTTGTCACCAAGTTAAAACTAATATAATGACTCAATGGAATACTGCCTTGACATTGTAGACAGGTTTTTAGAGCAACAGTCTGTAGTCTGTGCCGCTCTTGGGTCAGAAGAGGGGAAAGACCTCTGCACTTTAACTGACCAAGATACCTCCACTGCAGAAGATCTTGTGAAAGCACTTAAGCCTTTAAAAGATGCAATGGCCCTGATGTCAGAGAATGGTGGCCCCACTGTCTCCATTATTGCACCCCTCGATTGCCAAATCATTAAACACTAAAGAGAAAAAGGCCTCCCCTGGAGTCAAGCAAGCAATCAATCAGACCTGGCTAACCGGTCAGCGGTGCAACAGTGAGCAGGATAAAAAGACACTCAACCTGGCCTCTGCTCTTGACCCTCAGTTAAGGGACTGCCCTTTCTGAATGAGGAGGACCACATGGTCTTCAATAAAGTGACAGTGGAAGCTGCTGATGTTCTTATGCAAATGAAAATCTGAAAATAAACTGCAGGGCTTGTAACCTTGGAACTTTCAATAAATTGTAAATATTGTGTATGTGGCCCAAAAAAAGTACAAAATATTCTACCCAGTATTGATTCAGCCATGCATTTCTTACCAGTATTATAACATGTTTATGATTTTCTTACAGCAAGAGAACAACACTGAGAACAACACAAACTAGACATCGACACAGAAGAGGAAGGCATAGCCCCATCTCCTCTAAAGAAAGATGCTTCAGCTCCTCTGCTCCAGAATCTGTTGGGGCAGACACCACACCACAAATGCTGAGTCAAAGCTAGCCCACACCAGAGCTGCTCAGGAGGTTGTAAAGTACAAGACTTTTCCACCAATCTCTCTGAGGCTCCCCTCTGCTGGTGGAGTGCCTGTCTTTCCTCTGCTTTTCAGTTTGGCAAAACTCTACATGTGTGGCACTAGTGTGTCTCCAGAAAGGGTGTTCCCAATGCTGAACGCATCACCTCAACCTACTGCCTAAACAGCTGAGCATTTTAGTCATTTCATTTATCATTTATTTATTTATTTGGTAGGACAATGTACAATAACATTAGGCTCAATGGCAGAGATGCTTGTACCAGATTCTAGCTTTACAGCTAATTTCCGTCTGTAGTCCTCGGGGGGAGGGGAAGGGGTCAACATTAATATTTACATAAACATATAAAGCATACACACACACACACACACACACAATACAATTTTAAATGCAAACCTGTGCTTGTAGCAACTAAGTGTGCACACATGTTTGGTTTTCTAAAAACCATGCTTTCACCTTTCTGGTGAAGGTTGTGCGGCAGTTTAAGCTCAGTATATCGGATGGGAGCTTATTCCATTGTTTAACAGCCCGATATGAGAAGGAGGACTGGGCGAAGGCAGTTCTACATTTAGGGATTTTACACTGTCCTCTCATGGTTCCTCGGGTTGCTCTTGAAGCAGTATCTACTGATCGCTGGATGAATTCTTTAAGTGGTGGAGGAGCTAGGTTGTGGAGAATCTTGTAGGTCAATTGGACATGAGAGAATGAAACAAAATTATCGAAATTTAGCATATTGTATTTTCCAAGTATGTTACAATGATGATATTGTTGTGTTTTTTTGTCGAGTATTTTCAGAGCATGCTTGTAATCTCAATACCAAAACTGTTTTGTTTTCAGTTTTTGTCAGGGCTGTTTTACCAATTCTTATGGTAGTGTTAGCAGTAGATAAGGGCAGTTATTTGTCTGCTCCTGTTTTGCTTGCACTAGAGTCAGTTTTTCCTTTTACAAAAATGCTCTTAACGACACATTTGGACATTACTGTGAAGAAATTTGCCACTTTAAGATAGCAGCGGTTGCTGCATTGGCTCATGTTCCTCAGAATGATTCTCAAATTTAATCATGAGACACTCTTATGTGGCAGAGGGGGGCTTTTTTTTAAAAATGATTAAAACTTTAGTTAAACTGTCACCAATTAACACTCAGCTACACCACCTAGAGTTAGGGAGTGTAGGACTCCAATTTAAAACCACAGGTAAAAACTCAGGGGGGTGAAGTGAATTAAAAAGCAAGGAAATAAAAATGTTAAAGGAGTTTATCACAAAAAACGGTTAAAATTACTACGAAAACACTAAAATGTTACAGCTAAAAAGTTAAAAATTCCCAAGTGGCTTGTGCAGATCCAGCTCGCTCCTGGCTCATTGATGCCGCTGTGCTGATCCTGTGGGTCACAGAACACCAGCCAGTGAGGAGTATAACTGACACTCACATAACCCTCCCCCCCGGGAGTCGAACCCAGAGGGGCTCGACTCCAAGGGCCACTCCGTGGGCCTTTCTGTACAGAGTTTGCCTGTTCTCCCTGTGTCTGGGAAGATTTCCTCCAAGCACTCTGCACCATACATAAAATCCTCTAGTTAAGGTAGTTCTGACCAGGATTAGCTGAAGATCTGGAGATGGGTCCATGAGCACTGCACTGTGGCACTCATTTTTCCTAACGGGTTTCTCAGCTGCATTGAAAGATGGGTCATATACAGAGTAAATAAGAATAAGATGTACCATGTCCTTAACTATCTACAAACAGGTGAGTAGGGATAGGAGGTAGGTGAAAATGGCTAATGATGACAGAAAAAACAAGGGTCTAGAGCAGGGGTCTCAAACTCAAATGAGCTGGGGGCCGCAGGAGGCAGAGTCTGGGTGAGGCTGGGCCGCATCAGGTATTCCACAAAAAAAGCTTTAAAATCTTCTCAAAAGCCATCGCTCTTTTCAAAATACATGAGGAAAAATGCCAATTCTTGTGGATTTTTTGGATCTACATCATTATTTGTTGAATCTTTTGTGACGGGAATACACAGTGCTAGTGACTTGTGTGTTTGGGGTTCACGGATTTGGCGAAACCTTCTACACGCAACATGGTAACGGCACACTAACATTAAACTTTCATACTGTCCTGTGGGCCACAAAATATTGTCTCGAGGGCCGCAATTGGCCCCTGGGCCGCGAGTTTGAGACCCCTGGTCTAGAGTGAATACAAGATGGAGACAAATATTTTCTATTTTCATTATAATTAATGACATATTCCCTGCATCAGTCTCAAAAACACACATGGTACAGCCAAACTGATCACATCACTTTCCCTTTCACAATAAAAGCCTGGCAATAACCAAGGAAACAAAAGGTTTGCAAACAATAACATGTTTAAGTCATAGGGTCAATTTATCAGAATATGCCTCCTTTTTGAGCTTTAGCCCTTTTTCACTACAACATCCAGTTAAGAGGATGTTTAATACACCATTAGCAGGTCATTAATCTGTCCTCCTCTATGACTATTAAAGAAACGCTTTTCTTGAAGCTCCATTGACTCCATATGGTCTCAGGATATTAGAAATGAGTTCAAGATTCTGGAAATACTTGCAGCACAGAAGAGAACAGAAGACAAAAACAGCAGGACAGGAGAGGTCACACCACATGTCTGTCACATACTGCGCCCATTCGTAATTTTAGAGATGCTAATAGCAGGATATGGAAATGCAAGGAAGAACAAACACATTGCATGGAATTGCCTGCAGACATTATCATGATGGGTGCAAAGGAAAAACATTTTAAAGAAAATTGCATCATTTTGTTGAGTGGGCTTCAGATTGTTTGGATGATGTATTTGTACATTCAAGTTGTGCTTTTCTATTACAGGTAATCAGAAATACACATGGAGTGGGCTATATATTCCTCCAAGCTTACATTTTGAAGGGTCTTACTGTATGGTTATGTGGCCAAATGGGGTAAAATCTAATTAAAGCAACTAAAAGCAACGCCGCCCAGTTTAGAAAAAAAGAGGCTCTCTTGCTAAAAGGGCTAAAAGGTTTTAAAAACAAGGGAGAAATGCCAATAAATCAAAGATAAAATACATTTATTTAGATATTGTTAGATATGATAAAACAATTGGGCCGTAATTATAAAAACGGATGGAGAAAGCCAAGAGAGAGTCCTAGGCATCGAACCCTTAACATTTCATCAAGGGAAGTTCCAGACTTGCTTACAGATCTGTGCAATGCGTCGGTATTTAGCTTGAAGACAAAAATCATTATACTTTTACAGTTGCATCTCCTATCTAATGTGGACAAAAGCGAACTACCTGGAACAAACCTATCGGCATAATCTGTGGTTCAATTCCTAAAAAAAATGTATTTCTATGGCATCTGTTATGTCATGTTATAATCAGGACTGGTCTTAAGCATTTCCATCTTTTTTTTTTTTCATTAAATACCACCTGCACACTGACCAACAAAAGTAGTAGACCTTTTTGGATTCCTTCACTTTTCGAAAACTATTTAGTACATTTGTTTAAAAGTTCTTCAAAATTTTATTCCAAGTCCAACTTTTGCAGATAGTTCCCAAGCTTCAATATAAGACTGTGAAATCATGAGAATCCAGGATGTCTCAAGGGAGCATGTTTTTCCATCAGCTTTAGCATTAAGCACTATCTCTTAGTGCTTGCATTCATCATTAGTACTCATTTTTTGTGACAAGCCATCTGCAAGTGGGTCAAGAATATCTGTCCTTATTGCTTTGTAAACCACCATCAATATTCATTATTTTGTGTGTCTTAAAGGAACTGTATTTAGCTATAAGGCTGAACAGAAAACAGTGAGGGCAATGCACTTTTCGAGTAAATCACATGGTGCAAAACTCCACATTGGTCCATGGAAAAGGAGACATGCAAAGGTTGAAGCCTACATTTGAATAACAAACATAACTTAATGCAGTTTCTACACAAAATATCGTATCATATTACAACATCATGCTAAAAAGATGAAAATAAAAATGAAAAGTCCTTAAAAGCTGCATGTATCATGTGTCCTGAACATGTCACGTGTTTAAATTGATCTATTTGTTGGACACTATAGGGTCAATTGAGAGCTGGGAGATGATTAAAGCAGAACATGAAGCTGTGTAATAAAAAAGAAACACGCCTTTGTTACAGATAAAGATCAAAATATTGTGGATCTGAGTAAGAATATATCTGTGGTGCAATTTCACAATCTGGTCTGATGTCAGGTTGGAAAGGGTACGACCAGTTTCACTTGACGGATTTGTCAGTCCAATCACATGGATGTGCGTTACATCAGAGAAGGGCTTAAATGTGCCTGTAGCCTTGAGTTTCTCTTTCAAATCTTCTGTCTGTGCCCAAATGTCCAATATCTCTTCCGGCAAATAACCTCTCCTGTCCTCATAGATCCCTTATCAAAGAGTTGGGCCTTGAAGGAACAGTCTGCAAAAGAGGAGACCTGGCACCAGGCGAATGTGACACAGACAAAGATTTCGGGAACTCTTTGAAAGATCCGCTTTCATTTGTCTGCCACAGTTAAGATGCCAATGCTGAACACTCCAACTTAACCAAGAACTGCACACTTAAAACAAACTCAAAATTGTGTCTCTTTTCAAATATGGTTGTGGGTCAAATGTCACAAAACCTCACTACAAACATACAGATCTCAACTGTATAATGCTGGATTCAGAACATGGTGTCGGGGTCATTGAGTTTACATGTTTGCCATATGACATTTTGGGCGTCAACACTGAAAAGTCTGAAGTTTCGGCGAATTTTGCAGTGCACCAAAGTGTTTCAAGAGCCTTCCCTCAAATGAAGAGGTGATTTTGAAGCTGTGGTCTGAACGCAACTCAAACTGCAATATTGTGCTAAAAGTTATATTAAAACCTTGCCATAATTAAGCTGTACTATCGAAAGGCATCTATAAATTGAGTAGCCTCCTTGTACAGACATAGCAATAATTATAATAATTTATTTTCATTATTCTCGCATCCATTTGCTTTCTACTATGTTTCATGCATACACCATACCTGCATACTAAATCTGTAGGCAATTTAGACGGATGGCATAAAAATGCCTCCCACCCTATTTTAGAGCTATCCACAGATACAGTACAGCCCCACTGCACTTGAGTTTATGATGTGTGCTCAGAATGGATAAACATGGAGAGCATTAAAGTGTTCCCACATGTCATTCATAACACAGTGAGCACATTGTAAATGTCCACTGATTAAGTCAATGTAGCCAATGAGCCAATGACTGTATGAATGGTAAATATGTGTGGGCAAATGGAAAGCTACATTTTACACTGTTTTTATGGATAACGAGAGCATGTTGACAATAACAAACACAATGCATCCATGTTTTTAAATGAGATTTTTATGCAGGGAAATGACATTATGAATGCAATGCAAGAACACACAGCGAAGTGCACAAATAATCATTTGTCATTTGTGCAAGTGGAAATGACATGACAATGATGTCTGGCACAAAAGTTGTCTGGACCTCCAGAGCCTCGGTTAGAGGGGCCTACCACTGGGTCCTATTGCCATAAAAATGGCAATAGGCCTCTCCAGACATGGGTAGCCCCCACCCCTGAGCACATAGTAGCCTGGAGGAGGATACAGGACCATGGTGAAGACGGGGCTATTGTATTTATGGTTTTGATGACATGGTGGATAATGGCGTGGACTGTGGTCAAATGCTGCCTTAGGGACTTCTGGTTATGGTGTCCATTCTGAAAAGACATGTCTTTCATAGCTTGTTAGTGAAGTATGTTACATGATATCTCCAAAAACAGCTGCCCAAGCCAGTGTAAAGAAAAAACGGCCCAGGCTAAGACTACGCTCTTTGTAATGTGTAGAAAACTAACATTCCATGAATAGCAAGAGGGAATGAAACATTATCCATTGTAACCACCATAAAGTCTGACCTGGACAGTATTCAAGGGGAAGTCAAGGACTGTGCCAAGCGGGTTAGAGAAACAGAATCGTGCATTTTTAATGCAGAGGAACAGTTAAAGCTGGTGTTTGAGGCGAATGAGAAAGCCCTACATGAAAAAGTCAGACTTGGAAGCTCGGTCCAAGTGGAACAACTTAAGACTTTTGAACCTGCCCCAGGGATCAGAAGGACAGGATCAATGTGGCCAGAGGCACTTGGCCGAGAAGCTTTCCCAACTTCAGTGATTATAGATAGTGCACTGAATTTGAGCAATGTGGATAAATCTACAGGTGCAGATGAGACTCTTGATCATTTCAGATTGATTAAAACCATTCTTGAAATATGTCAAATTGTTAGATATTTGGAGAAAATATCATTAACAAACAAAATCATACTGGTTCTGTTCTGTTACATATGGTCCAGTGTGAATGTGACTGAAAATCAAAACATTCACTGTGTATTTGATTAACGGAAAATAATACAATAAATGATTAAACTTTCACACACATAGCTATGTAGCTATCGGGTGCTACCCTCGTGGGTACACCTGGTGTAACGCTTGTAGGCTAGGAGGTTGACTGCGACCACGGTAAAGTAAGTATGATTACTACGGCAGCGTCAGAAGATTTGTTCTTTGTGGAGCCTGGGGTGTGAATAAAGACAGAACCAACCAATATTGAAATTTTAAAGCAAAATTGTATTGAATTATACAAGAAATAATAAATAAACAAAACAGACAGTGATGCAGTGAAGGTGTGTTGTGGTAAATGCAATAATTCAGTGTCCGGGTTTTGATCCAGAGTTTAAAGAAAAGATAGAGGTCCAATGGGAAAAAATCAGCAGCAGGATAAATTAGTCCATTTAGTCCTACTGCATATTTGGGTAGCTCGCCATCAATATGTGAATTATGATCCAGGTTTCTTTTTCCGCGGTAGCGACGCTAGTAAACAAAACGTTGAGCGTTACTTTACAATAAAAATACGTCCGCTACCCGCAAAATTCACAAGCCGATTTGTGCTTAAACAACTCACCGTTGAGAAGAGGAGAGTTTTAAGTAAGAAATATGTTGTAGTTATCAATCCCAGCGTATTCAAAATGCCGACCACGCCACGCCACAGTGAGGAGCAGAGGAGGAGACAGGTAAGTGACCTGCTGTGACCCCGCAACTTAGAGGTAAAGGGACCGCAGCAACGGGAAGTGGCGTCACAATAAAAGCTTTAGGGAATGCGGGTTACAATTGTCTTTGATGCACTAATACAAGATGAAGCACTTTACTCATATTTTGCACTTTCGAAAATTGCTGCTATTTTACTGTACTGTAACTACTCTATGCACTGAAAACTGAATATTTTGCATTTTTGTATAATTGAATTTAACTTGTAATGTTTTATTTTTACATATGTTAAATGTTTGTATGTCGAGGACTGCAGATGGAAAGTAGCTTTGTGCTAAACTAAAACTAAACTAAACATGTGATTCTGAAATATTAATTTACGAGTCAGGACTTAAGGGGATTCAAAACCCCAGTTACAATTTTTTTTCTTTCAAGGGTAATACAGTTATGTTTTAATTTATAAATCTTGATTAATTAATTCAATTCAGTTAGCTTTAGCACGGGAGGTTTCTACATTTTTTTTCTTCTTTGCACAAGCTGCCTCTGTGTCTCCCCAAACAACATTTAACTGTAATAAGAAATGTATTACAGGTAATGCATAGTTAACCTGGCTCACATTGATATGCGTGTCACTCTGAATTGAATTCTACACATGATCAATCTGGGATGGCTCTCACAGAAACTAAAATAGACTGAAGTACGTCTGTTGGCGTCACCATGTTTATTTTGGTTCGCTTGAGCGCTTCGCCTTTGGCTCCTGCACAAACCTCAGTGTTGTTCTGTGATTGGTCGCCAACCACCTGCATGCCAAGACTGATTCTTGTGAGTTTGTGAACTCACAAATATCGCAAGAATCCATCTTGCTGTGCAAGGTTAATGCATAGTAACATATGGTTTTATGCAGGTAGATGTTGTGAGGTTACATATTTGTCCTATAATGCATTGTAAAATACAGATTAACTGTCATTTGTGTCATTTGTTGATTCAGTTACTGCAAAAAACAAAGCTGTAAAATGACAGATATTTGGAGAATATTGTGCTGTACCGACCAAAAATGTTAGTGATATTTTTAGCTTTTTGGGGGTCTCACTTTTTGGCCTGAATATATTGGGCGTGTCGATAAAGTGTGCAAACATGGCCAGTGTTTGAGGTCTGTTTTGGAGGTACACATCATTCTTCAAGAAAGTTTAACCTGAAATGTTACCATTTAAGTCCCTATTTGGCCACTGGTTTTGAGCCGTCTTCAATATTAGGAAGTGGGCAGCAACAGAGCAACCGGCACTAGAGTCTAAACATGGAGAATGAAGCAGGGGTGAACGCCAATGCTCAGTCAATCTGCTCCTGGCACCAGGCTCTTTCATATGAGTTTGTCATCAATAAAACCCGCACAGTCGTCCAATTTTGCTAAAGAGAGCTGCTTTTACAATATGCTATAACATATGGGGGAAATGACTCATTATCAGGCCTGACAATAACAGCGTGAGTAAACACATTATTTTGATCAGTAATCTAATAACTCTTTTCTCTGCTGTAACTCATCACGTCACTTCAAAGGTAATGTATTTACCTTTGAGAAGAAGTAATGGGTTAACTGTAACTAATAACTTTTTAGAAGGAACTTGCCCAGAGGGGCTCATTATTCATCTACAAGAATAAAATTGGGAAACTCCAGCTTTAAAAATAGTATCCTCAAACTCTTCATCAAATCCTGGGAAACAACCTTGGATTAAGGAATGGATTTGCTGGAGGACATTTAAGATTTAAGGTGTCTGAGGTCAGCTGGAGGTGTCAGAAACGTGTAGAAATACTTATAACACATACATTTAAGGTACAACTTGTAAGACAACTTGACAACGAATTGACTACCAACAGTTTGAATCTCATCAAGCTGTTAAACTTGCCTTTGAACCGCGTTGGGCCTGTGTAATGGACTTATGTTACTAAAAATGACTGCATGTTTCGATTACTATGAATTCCCTGGAAAGCAAGAAGGACATCAGCACTTTACTGGATCACATTGATTTATTCACTCAAACTAATGAATCCCTAACGACACACTGTAGGCTCCTGCACCTTGCTTTAATTAGGTTTAGTGCCAGGTCTCAAGCTCCTATCACAAACATGCAGACAGTTCACACTACTCCAGCACCAAAAGCCTGTTGCGAGTCCTGATACTTTAAATAAGTTGTAATTATCCTCAGGTGCAAAGATAAATCAGGTCTAAAACAAGACTAACCAGGAGACGGGACTAAACTAGGTCTAATCAAGACTAAACCAGGTGAGAATGTACAAAGCCAAGTGTCTGTGGTAGAGCACATGATCAGGTTTGTCCTGGGTGTGTACATGTTATGTGTTTTTGTCATTTTTTTGTTTTGTTTTGTTTTTAGCTCTGTTTAATTAACTAGAGTTTTTTTCTTAAACATAATGATGCATAAGCTGATATACCATTTAGCTGTTGTCTATGGAAGGCAGCTGTGAGGTATTTAAACTCTTTGCTTGGCTTTAAATGCATTGTAGTCATTTTCTTTTGTTTTTAAGAAGAAATATTAAGATAAAAAAAGATGGAAAGACTTTTGAACAAGTTTCAGTCAGCTCTCACTCAACAGGCACTTGATCTGGATTACATGGAGTTTATAACACGGATTGATTGATTTTGAGCTTATGTCAGAGGTTACAGTTACACAATTTGAAAATTTTTATACACTTACATCTATGGTGAAAGATGACATTATTCTTTTTTTTTTCTTAAATAGCTGCTCACATACAGTAGAAACCAGAATTAATGTGCTTTTTTTTTTCTGATTTTGACAAATTGTCAGTATAAATGACAATTCAAATATTATTGAACAAACCTCCCAATGATAACAGTATTTTTTTTTTTTTAAATAACTTAAAATGCACTGTTCCAAATTATTATGCACAACCGAGTTTCAAACCATGTTCATGTGATATCCAAAATCCATTGCCATTTCAAGGGCCACAATTTACAGGAGGGTGGAGGAGTTTGGCCTGTCAGTTTGAAGGACATGTAGCACAGACAGCGCTGACAACGCAGTATCAGATATTAGAGAGCACATGCCAAATGCAAGATATCACATGATCCAGGGTCATTTGGTCATGGGTGTCCAGTGGAGGTGAATTAAAGCTTCCATTAACATAGTGGAGGGTGCTGGAATACCTTGGGACCTTACACAGCTTAGACGTGTGTTCAGAAGGAGCTACTCTGTCCGCGGCCCTTTCTAGATACAATATTAACTACAGGGTAATATGGTGAGTTATGGAGCTACCACCCCATCTTCGAAGAAAGATAAAACCATTAGCAGTTTCACCATCCATTGCAGTTCTTTTTTACTATACTTCTATGTGCAATTGATTTTCCATCCCCAGGAAGTTACATACTATCACTTTAAAGAGCATCCTGGGAGCATATACCTGAGACAGTGTGCTCCTTTTAAGATACCTTTGACTATTTTGAGCTCTTTGTGCGTCTGAGGAGTGGAGGAGCAACAAAAGCAGCATTCATGTACCTCCCACTGGGCTCACAGTCACACAAATAATGTTATTTTTCTGTGCTGCCTCTAAGTGTTTAGCCGTTATTATGAGCCGTATTAATGCCTATTCAAACTGCGTCCATGTGGCAGTTCTGTTCTGTTTTGGTACATAATAAAACATTCCACATTTATGCAAACAAGCAAACCCCCAATCTTTGAGCATGCTGATTATTTCCGGCTCCATCTGCTTACTGAAGCATGTCCAAGTGTCAGGGAGAATGGGCTGCAATATGAGCTGTTTACACAAAAATCTTGCATTTTTAAGCTAATTTCAGATCAGAATCCTTTAAACATTCTAAACCATTCACAGCACTTGCAATCTGCAGCGTGGTGTCCGCCTCACTGCAGTTTTCAGATTTAGAGTCGGACCCAACTTTAGAAGAGAAAAAGTTATTAAAATGTGGCAGCATAGAATATTTTACGTTTTAGTTACAAGCACATCCCTGGTGCTAGTGGTTCTAGGCTACTGCAGTGAACATAGAAAACGAGACAAAGCCTGCACAATCACTCCGGAAACTGTATTTAATGAGACGTTTCAATCACAAATGCATCTGCTTCGGGTTATGGCTTGTCTTTGTGTGCCCATAGCATAGAACCTGTCCTCAAAACTTTCAATGAAACTTAGAACTGACTCTATTTTCAACGCGATTCATATTATAAAACTACAGTGCACATGATTACCGTCATCCAGCTGTAGTAAAGTCTGCAAGCAATGTCAAATGATTTTTAAAAAGACTGCAGAATGCTGTGTCCTGGCCTGGTCTAAGGAGATTTCAGACCAAGGCATACCAGAGAAAGGAGAGAATGAACTATAGAGAAAGACAGTCCAGCCCCTGCTCCTGTCCCTGGAGACCACACTCCATACAGTACATCACAGAGACAGAAGCTATGGAAGATTTATAATGCCACTGAAAACATACCAACGCTTCTCCATTTGGGATCACAGCCGTGGACATGTTTATTCATGTTCCTTTTGACATGTTGACAGTACAATCCTTCTTACTTGCATTTTCTTTTCTGGTAGTGATGGGACTTTCGGCTCCTTTCGGCTCCTCCGCTCTGCTTCTGCGCTGATTCTTGTTTTGGTTCAGCGTTAATCTGAATTAAAAAATAGAGATACAGATTAGAAAAGACAAATATTCAGTTATTTTAAAAGAGACAAAAAAGAGATGGAAAAAACAAAGAAAAATAAAGAAATGTAAACTAGGAAAAGGAAAGGAATCTAAAATATTCACACAAAAGGTAACATGCAGGGTTTAACCAAAAGAGTAACAAAGGTCAAGTTTAACTAAGAAACTAACTTTACAATGACGTGTCTCGGAAACACGGAGTCGCAGCAGTGACAGAAAACGAGAGATACATTTACGTAACTACAAAAATGAGTGGGGGGAGACGGCTGCAGGTTTGGCCAGGTGGGAAAACGGTCGTCCAATCCACAGTGAGGTTTCGCACAGCCAGGATCACATGGGGGAAATGGATTCAAGATTCAGACACACACACAAAACATAGATACTATAAAATAGAAAGAGCATAAGGCCTGGGGCTGTAACACATGGATGATCTTACAGCTACAGTTAAGGCACCTTAGGAGACTATAGAGCGACTGATGAAGCCCCTTTACCACCTGCGAAGAAAGGAGCGTCAAAACCGTCTCTCCCTTGACTGCTGTATAACTTACAGGTTGTTGAACTCATTTTGAGATTCCCTTTCTGACTGATATACCATATAAAAAAAAGCCTACTGGGAATTTTTCTAAGATTCCAACCCAAAGCTATGGCACCAATCCCCAGGAAACAGGAGTCTGGAAGTTTTAATCACGAATTTATTAAAACACTTGAAAACCTGGACTTAAAATGACATCATCGTAAAAAAAGAGGATCGATACAAGCTGTGCTGCACTTAATCAATTAAAAATGAAACAATGAATGTGAATATAATGACAAACAAAAAAAGTACTAAAGCAAATTAATCTATTGAGGGGCAAGATTGTATTAATCCAACAAGGCTATTCATCATCCAAAGAACATGAAAAACTTGAAAAACTTTTTAAATCCCAAGTGTTCTTTCTATTCATCATTTCATTCATCAAGAAGAAGAGTCATAATAATGATTAGGAACAAAATCTCATTCAAAGTAGAACAGAGGATGGCAGATACAGGAGGGAGATGTGTCCTAGTTATTGGACGTAGTGAGGGAAATGTAGTTAGCCCCTCCCTGCAGATGGATATAAGGCAGCGGTCACCAGCAATCTGATCAGAACTGAAGAAGCGGCTTGGATGAGCAGCGAAACGTCTTCACTCCTACAACGATTTGTTCAGTTGACAGATTTGAACTTCATCTTCAACATCTTTTGCTGTGGATCAGACCTGGACAACTCAGAGTTTACACAGATATGTTATTGAGAAAAATGATTTAACTAACGAACATATCAACGGTGTACATGTCCTTCGAAGGGGACTTTAAATTATCTATGAATTTTTTTAAAAATGTACTCCCTAAGTTTAAGTTTACCTTAAATGATGCTATTATGATGAAAACATTTTGAAACGATTTATGATGAACGTTTAATTTAAGTCAAAGAGATTAGTTTTCCGTCACAAAAGAAAAAAAAGTGTTAAAAAAAAAAAAAAAAAGTTTATTTATTTATTTATTTTTTTGTCAAAGGATAGAGCAAATGTAAAAAAAACATTAAAATTAAAACAATATATGTATCAGAGCATGTCCCTATGCAAAAAGTAACTAAACCTGAGTAAGAAGAAGAAGAGCTAGAGCTAGTATTTTGGAGGTTTAACACTTCTGCTCCTAAAAAAAAGACTCTAAAGTAACAGTAAGAGCAGTAATAAAAGATTATATAGAGCTTAATAATACTGACAAAGTAAATCCTGTGATGCTTTTGGAAATGGCAAAACACAATGAGAACAAGAGAGGAAAAAACTTCATAGTAAAATCTCACATATTTGAGATTGACTAAGATCTCAAAAATGCATCTCTTTAAAAAAAAAAATTCTTGAAGAAGCTAAAAGAAAAATAAATGCAATTTTAAACCTTGCAGTATGAAATATATGAGGTTGAACGGTGGTGTTTGTTATTGCAAGAAGCGACTTGGACTTATTCCACTGGAGGAACACAGTGTAGTGTTGTTTCCTTACACCAGAATGCTACACTAAATTACCTCTTTTTTTTTTTTTTTTTGCTGAACACAAAAGGCTACTGTAAGCTGTAACCCACGTCAAAAACAAGAACAAAACAACAGCGGCGTCAACTCAGCAGAGACGGTCTCCAAAGTGACAAAACGCAACCTTTACATCAACTTGTCGGCATAGCAACCAAGTGTCACATACAAGCATAGACTGCATAAACAAGTGGATGAAGGGAGTGTGACGTCACCCATAACGCTTGGCTCCAGTCAAATGAAACTCATCAAGGCTAAAGTAGTTATAGACACGAATTTGGATCCAAGTTTTGCATTTGCTGAACGCTATTCCGCGAGTATCATAGCAACTAAAGAGCCAAAGCAGCGAATACAAACATTTTAAGACCAAAATGACGAGGCTCACTGCTGCAGTTAGAGACAGGAGTGAGAATTTTGAGAAACGTGAAGTGAATTGGCACGCCCATAATCACCCCCTATTTGGAACACACATATAAGCATTTATCTCATTGTTTCTTACAGGTTTGCGTGCTTGTGTAGTGAGGTCAGGGCCGGTCCAGTCTATAAGCAGACTAAGCCACCAGAGGGCACCCAAGAGCCCATACATTTAGATTGAAAATAATAGATCAGACCACATTTATGATAGCCTTTAAAAATGAACACAAAATTAATACTTTCAGTCTCTGTCCAGTAGTCAACGAACCCGTGCCTTCCTTAAGTATCGAGCAGATTTATATTTGCCCAGAGGTTCAGCGAGACCTCGGGTGGTGTTGTTCTGGTCTGGAAATAGCTACACTTGCTGCACTTGTCCCAGGTGGAGCGCCAGCGATTATAGTAGAGAGCAGGGCCTCGGACCGTGGTGGGGCATCAGGTGCACTTTTTACACTGCACCATTCATGAGTCTATGTTGTTGGTAAAGCTCAGCAGTGACTTAAAAACATCATGGACAAGGTCACAAGCATCGTGACCTTCATCCACTCCACCTCCATCCTACAGCATCGTTAGCTCTGTCAGTGTTCAGACTCTGCAGAGTTCTGCTGTACAGACGTGTTGATCCATAATGATGCCCGCTGGCTTAGTAAAGGAAAAGTTTTGGATTGCTTCTGTGGACTGTTCAATGAGGTAATCTCTTTCCTTCACACAAGCAAACACAAATGAGCTGCTCACGTCTCGGAGCGCATGGAAGATTGTCCAGCATGTCCAGAATGATATCTCTGTCATTTTTATTCCTCACTCCCTCCATTGAGCCTTGAGCAAGGCTCAAACTTGGCCGTCCAATCAGATGGAGCACCATGTACTGCCAACTGTGTGTCCAGCCGTATGGTTCCAGGCCTTTAGTCTTCCAAATAACATTCTGCCTTTTACAAGTACTTTCTGAATCATGACTGATCTAAGGAGGACCGTAATAAGGATCTTGGAGGCACTGGGCTAAAAGCTTTAGACAAATGCCCCCTACTTGTGGTCTTTGTCAAGATAGAACTGGAACTAGAAACCACATCCAGACAAATAAAAGTTTATTCTATTCTACTCTATTCTACTCCTGGTTGGGAAACTCTGGTCTGGTAGCCAATCTGAGGTGAAGTGAAACATGACATTTCACTGATACAATGCCAAAAATACCTCCAAGGTTCTAAGGAGACTCTCCCTGCAGCAGTAGTGCTTTGTGTCCCTGGACCCAGGCTACGTCCCAGTGGAGAGTAGTCCCCTGTGCCCCTCTCTCCCATGTCCCCCTCTCCCATGTCTCCTCTCTGCAGTGGGGTCTGGGTTAATGTGCTTTTTATTTGAATGTGTTTCCGTAAATCGCTCCTGGGTCTCAGGAGTTTTGGATCGATTTGGGATTGGCCTCCTGCCCTTCATTACATTGACAAATTCCTGCAATAAAGTCCTTACTGGGCTGTACAGCAGTGATGCGCACAGAACATTTACAGGGCTGTTTCTTTAACCTCAACAAATGGTACTTTTGGTAGCCAAGTTTTCCAAACACAGTTCTATGCATATTCTACTGTTGCTGTATGGAAAAAGCCACTGTGTGTTGTGTGATTTTTGGCCTTTGGGAGTCTCTCACTTCATTTCTTTTCCATTCAAAAGTCTTGTAACATGATTTCTTTTCTATAATTGGCTGAGTCACTCTGCTCAGCTTTCTGTTGTGTGTGCACAAAGAAAATGATGCAATTCCATAGGCTTTGACATTTAAAAAGAGGCAAAAAGATAAGACTTATGTCACAGGGCTGTATATGTGAAGACGTTAGTCTCTCTGAAGTGAACACTGCCTGAATGAAGACACCAGCAGTGAAAGTCCTTAGTATTTTTTTGCCCTGGTATTTGTACTTTTACTCAAGTAACAAAATCAAGTATCATATGAAAAAATCGACTTAAATACCTTTAAAGTGTATTTAAAGTGTAAAAGTAAAACATTTATTCCGATTTTTAGATGTAATAAAACTTCAAATGTAGTGATTCTGATAAATATTTGTGCTGAATTTTATTTTATTTTTACTTGTTTATTGTTGTTTGAAGTAGTAAAAGGGGGGTTTCTTTTTAACTCCAAATTTGATCAGTCATGTTGAAAAATGTAGTGGAGTAAAAAGTACGGATCCACTTTAAAATATACAGATATCTAAAATTCGTAGCTCAATACAGTACTTTACTACATGTAGATGTATCTTTATTTTATCGATTGAACCAGGAAAGAAAACATAGTCTAATGTTATGTCTGGACTATAGACCGGTGCAACACTGCTGTCCCATCCCCTGCAGGGTTTTAGCTGGAGCGAAGATGCAGCGTCGTGGAGATAAAGAAATGTTATTGATTTAGATCATAAAACATTCAGATAGTCCTACAATGTACTGTCAGCAGTTACATTTATAGAGGACTGAGGAATATTTGTATCACGAGTCCAGCATAATTGTAGACTAACTTGTTTTGTTTGAATTTTTAGTCTACTGAAGTGCTGTGATCCAAAACACTCCTTCGCTGACTTTTCATTTCAGTGAGCCCACAAAAATCCAACCCAGGTCAATGTATCCGGCTCCGCTGAGTACCACTGGGCACCACGAGGCCCAAAAGCGCCTGGAAATGAGGGAAAAGCCACGATCCAAAGCAAATACCCTCTCCGGTTGTAGAGGGCTCCAGCTGTGGTCTGCGCCATGTTGGATAGTTTGACAGCTGTCAGTCACAGGTCGAGGGCCCGCCCCACACACACTCCAAGCCCCGCTCCCTCAGTCCTCCAGACACTCATTTGCTCCCACTTTGTTTCAGTTTTTGGAATTTTGTTGTGGGTGTAGTAAGCTCTGGCACAGGGGTATAGATTGCCTTTAACTGAATAGACAGGAACAGTTGTAGTTCAAGTAGTCCATTACATGATGGCTCCCAGTTGGTTTTATGTGTAGCAACCACCCATTGCACCTGTCGCACGGCCAAGGTGAGGGGAGGGGGAAGGTTTCTGCCATGTACTGGTGAAAAAAAAACCCGATAAACTTGTGGATGATAAGGTTTAAGGTAGTATAGGGCGGCAGTAGCGCAGTCAGTAGTAGCTTGGTTGGTAGAGTGATCATCCTTTCATCTGTAGGTTGGCAGTTCAAACCTACCTCCATGTGTGTGAATGGGTGAGTGCTTCCTTCATGTAAAGTGCTTTTGAGTGCCTTGAAGGTGTATAATGCATTTACCATGTATGGAGAAGTATATTTATTTTGAGAATACATAGTCTCACGTGCAGGAGAACTCAATGAGACAAAAAAAAACAACATACAATTTATGAAGATGATTTTTTATGATTTGCTAAAAGCTCATGTCAGTTCAGCAGAAGATATGACCTTTTTAAAGCGTCTATAAACTGAGTCGCTGTCCCTGCTCATTCGTCCTCAACACATTCCCTAAATCCAGATTCTTTTGAGTCTTTAGAGCTCCTGCAGTCGTCGGCACGCAATACACCCATATTAGCAACGGCTGCGGCTGAGAATTCTCATAGAAACTAACGACATCAGCCGTAATTAACAAACTTTATCAGAGTTTCAGAGATCGTGGATTATTGTTGCGCAACGGGGTGTGCACATTATCAAGTGCAGAAGAAAGCCTGAGCCTTTTACCGGATTTACAAAGCTGACGGTAGAAGTGGATTTCTGCAACGGCTGAACGGTCTAGCAGCTAATCAAGTCATACATTAAATATGATATGAATATATATTTTAAATCGCTATTGTTTTTCTTGTATCTGGTTTTATTTGAATGATTTAGCCATAGAATCATAATGTTTCAAAAACTGTACATTTGTGTATTGTCATTAGCGTTACAGTCTGCTGATAAGGCTGACAGAGAGAGTAGTTTAAAGAGGAAAAAATCCCAAATATTTTTTACTAAACACTGTTAATTTTCTAAACATTAATTGTCTGCTTAGAAAAGTAAATTGGTGAAAATAAAATCAGAATCTTAAGTTAAATCAATGTTTTTTTGTGTTTTGTTTATTACATTGACAGGAGTGATTTATCTGCTATTGGGCTCCAACATCTGCTCATTAGTTCGAGCACCTTATGTTTTATCTATTTCATCCATTTCAAATCATTTAAACTGTCACTATCAGTATTCACCACAGCCAATATAAGCACTTTTTTGAAGCCAACTAAAATGGGCCAACATTCTGGGTCCAAAGAGAGACTATTAACATTACAGGTCATGTCCGTGTAATCCCTCAGTCGTCCAGGTCTGATCCATGGTAAAAGCCGAAGTTAAATCTGCCAACTGGACAAAACGTTGTAGGAGTGAAGACGGTTTGCTGCTCATCCAAGCCGCTTCTTCAGTTCTGGTCAGATACTGCTGGACACTGCCTTATATCTAACTGAAAAGAGGAGCTAACTACACTGAAACTGTAAACGGCTATTGTCTTAATGGCCCTATTCAACCGTTAAAGGTCCTACTGGCTCACCCTGTTGTTCTCTTTGTCCCCTTTGTTTGCTTTGGGTCTGAGGATAGGGTTATAGATAGGGAACAGATTATGTCTCAGGCCCCCATTCCTGGTCATATAGCTGACTGTAATTTCCAATCGAGTCAACAAGCAGAGGGAAATATAGTAGCTAAAGATTTTACTCAAGCAATCGTTGCTTCAAAATAACATTACAAAGTACAACATAGTGGTCCAAGAAATTACCAAGTAAGTAAAAAAAAGTATTAGGGAAAAGTACTGCTCAAATAAGAGAATCTATCTGGATATTTGACGAAAAATTTGAAGTTAATTGGAAGAACAAAACATAAAATTATGCACACAATTCAATATTATCAAAGGACAGACACAAACTAAATCATGTCTGAAGGAGCGGTGCAAGAAACACAAATGTTCAAATCATTTCATTTTGTCAACATAAAGCTTTTGTGACTTGGAGACTTATTCACAGTGGGAAGAGGAACTAAAACTTTTACTCAAGTAAGGCAAGGCAAGTTTGACTTTGTGTATGAATTGTACATTGTCGTTACAGTAGTCTAATCTACTGGAGACTGGATAAGTTTCTCTAAGTCTGCCTTTGACAGTATACCTTTGATTTTTGCAATGTTTTTTAGATGGTAAAAAACTGCAGATGTTATTGATTTGATGTGGCTGTTAAAGTGTAAGTCCATTATTACCACTAGATTTCTAGCCTGATTTGAAGGTTTTAGAGAGACTGGAGGTGACTGCTACCACTTTCGCTTTGTTTCTATGGGCCAAAGACTATGATTCAGCTGGAGAAAGTTGTTTTGCATCCACACACTGATCTGTTGGATGCAGTGGCAGAGTTAATCCACTGGTCCATATTCACAATCTGCAGTGAGATCTGAGTGTCATCTGCAGAGTTGTGGTAGGACACATTAAGAGTACTGTTACGTCAGTTAAAACTAGTACTCAAGAAGGAGTAAAAGTATGCCTCTAGAAAAGTACAGTTTCTTGAAAAAGTTATTTAAGGACATGTAACTGAGTAAATGTAACTGAGTACTACCCTCCCCTGCCAAGAAGACATAAATCTAAAACATGCACAGGAGGCCAATCCCTGGGCAACATTATTGAAAAGAAAAATCTGTAATTTCAGATGGAGGGCAAGGGAAAGTCAGTTTTTGAAAGAAACACAGTTGTTGAACCTTATTCTTGGTCAGAGATTGGGTCCAGAATTTGTCATATTAATTTTATGCCAATAAAATATTTCCAATAACAACCATGCCTTTGCGATGGATTAATCCCACCACTGCACCTTGAGTAAAAATTCATTGTCCTAAATGAATTTCTGCTGACGGGGAAACATTGAACTTTGCCAGTCTATATGTTTCATGTTGATAGACCCAGTAATTACAGAGATTAACTGTGTAGAGAGCATTACGTAAGCATCCCCTGCATGTTTATATGGTCCGCTGAATATGTATGGAGAGTGCATGGGCTGCGCAATCAGCAAAACTCAGGGTATTATCATGGAAATGAAGCAGCCATTAGCACCCACTCTGCATGATGAACCCGCACCCATTCTGGACAAGCAATGCGAGCAGGACAAACACACAGTCATTTTACGGTTCAGAGACTGTCAATATTTTCCATTCAGAAGGTTTGAATAAGGACATTGGCTCAGTTGCATTTATTTTATGAATAAATACTCATACTTATGTACTTACTTACTTGTTTTGAAGAAACAGTACTTACATTCGGGCCACCGTTTTGGCTATTCATCCAACGAAGCGGTTAGGTTTAAAGAACTAACACTAAATCAACTTATTTGGTGTCTCAACTGTGTACAGGGCATTTTATTGGCATTATCTATTGTTCCTCGTACTCTTTTAGGGCATTTTTCTGCAAACTAGGTCAGTATGCAACTTTCTGGTCAAAAAATTGTAAAAAAAAATGGGTCCAGTCAGTGACATCACACAAAACTGCCGTGATATAGCCAGGTGTTTCTGATGATGAGTTTGAAGTGTTCCTCATCCATCCACTTTCATCCGCTTATACGGGGCCAGGTCGCAAAGGCAACAATCTAAGCAGGGACTCCCAGACTTCCCTCAACCCAGACACGTCCTCTAGCTCCTCCAGTGGGACCCCAAGGCGTTCCCAGGCCATCCGAGAGACATAGTCCCTCCAGCGTGTCCTGGGTCTTCCCTGGGGTCTCCTCCCAGTAGGACAACCTCATAGGTGTCATAAAAAAAGGTACTACAATCACAACTGTTTCTTTCTAGCTAGTTTTTGTCGTAATGTATGTATTTTAAGGCACAGTTAGGTCATAGAACATTTTAAACACAAAACGTACATATCCTTTAGGCCACAGTCTGAAATATGGCACTATGGCCTGTTATGCATTTTGAACTAAACCTAAAGGAAATATCCCAAATGTAGTAACTAGTAGAGATTTTCCCAGCTTCAGTGAGCCCTAGACCAAAGCATGTTTGTAGTCTGGTGGAGCAGGCTGCTGCAGTGGTTTTATCTCATGTTCTTTGAGGAAGTAGCAGATGGAGCTACAGGCGGCCATAGAGCTAATGGACAAAAACAGTGATGAAATTCAGTTCAGAGGAGAACATGACGGTGACACAAAGCAGAGAAGTATACGGATATGAGGTACCAGGACACACCACTGAGGAGCACTGACTACAGCTTAGATCTTATTATCAAGGCCTTTGTGTACGATGGAAATCATTCAAACGCTACAAAGCCTCACCTATTACATGCTGAATGCACAGTCAAACCTTTCAGTATCAACAGAGGACACTAGCAAACGATTCTACAATCAGTTTGCCAGCGACTTCACCTTCATATGAGGACACATGCAAGTTCTTATTCTCAGTGTATGTATAGAAATATAATGTAAAGACTATGTGAAAGCTCAGATGCTGCACTAGCACTGATTAATGATTGAGCTGAAGGTGCTGGGGTTTAGGGGGAGTGATGATTCAGATCAGAGTGAGTCCTTTTTCATGTCCAATGTTTATGCAATTAGAAAAAAATCTGCATTAGAATAGTGGGATGTGGCTAGCAACAGGTGAAAACAAAGTATAATCCCAAATTGTAAGTAATTTAAGTCTCTTTAAAATTAACAAAGATATTATATTATATATCTTATTCACATGATTAGCAGTCTAGGGTGCACATTTGCTGAAACAATGTATGAACCTTGCCTAAATTTTCATAAACTTCTGATTACATACACATGGCTGAAGGGGCGGAGTTTGAAGTGTGGATAGATGTTCCTTATTCCTCTAGACCATGCCCCTCCATCTTTTTTACGCTTGTTTTTTTGTTTTTTTTTTGTTCACAAGTACTGCCTCGTTTATAATAATACATTTTTAATAATACATTTTATTTATAGGGCGCCTTTCTGTGCACTCAAGGTCGCCTCACATACATCACACAACACATCACATTAAGACAGTTAAAATCAACAGTTAAAATATACACATTTAAAAACAAGCATATAGTATAAAAAAATGACAGGGCAGGTGTGATTAGAGTGAATAGGCGAGTTTGAACAGGTGGGTTTTGAGTTTGGTTTGGAAGTGTGTGAGTGTGTCTGTGTTGCGGAGGTCAGGGGGGAGAGTGTTCCAGAGCTGGGGAGCAGAGCGGCTGAAGGCCCTGCTCCCCATGGTGACGAGACGGGCTGAGGGGACAGAGAGCTGGAGAGAGGAGGAGGAGCGGAGAGAGCGAACGGGTGTGGCAATATGGAGGAGGTCAGAGAGGTATGGAGGTGCAAGGTTGTGGATGGCTTTGAATGTGTGGAGAAGGATTTTGTATTGAATGCGGTGTGTGATGGGGAGCCAGTGGAGCTGTTGTAGTACGGGGGTGATGTGGTTGATGGAGGGTGTGTGTGTGATTATACGAGCTGCAGAGTTCTGAACCAGTTGAAGTTTATGGAGAGTTTTTTGTGGAAGACCAAACAGAAGTGAGTTGCAATAATCTAGGCGGGAGGTGACGAGGCTGTAAACGAGTACGGCAGTGGACTGTAGAGTGAGGGAGGGCCGGAGTCGATGGATGTTGCGGAGGTGGAAGTAGGCGGAGCGGGTGATGGTGTTTATGTGGAAGGTGAAGGAGAGGGAGCTGTCGAGGATGACACCCAGACTCTTTACCTGAGGAGAGGGAGAGATGGAGGAGCCGTCTATGGGAATGGAGAAATGATTGATCTTGCTTATGGTGGATTTGGTGCCTACAAGGAGAAGTTCAGTTTTATTGCTATTGAGTTTGAGAAAGTTTGATGTGAACCAGGATTTTATTTCATGGATACAGTTGAGAAGGGAAGAGGGTGGGAGTGTGGAGTTTGGTTTGCTGGAGAGGTAGAGCTGGGTGTCATCCGCGTAGCAGTGGAATTGGATGTGATGTTTCCGGAAAATGTGACCATGGGGGAGAAGGTAGATGATGAAGAGCAGGGGACCGAAAACAGAACACCTGTGGAGATGGGGGACAAGATGAGAAGTGAAAGATTTGAGTTGAATAAACTGAAAGATAGGAGTGAAACCAAGTGAGGGCAGTGCCAGAGATGCCGATGGAAGAGAGTCTGTTCAGGAGGATGGAATGAGAAATGGTGTCAAAGGCAGAACTAAGATCAAGCAGAAGGAGGATGGATAGTAAACCAGAGTCGGCAGAGAGAGGAGAAGATCGTTTGTGATTTTGAGAAGGGCAGTTTCAGTGCTGTGGAGAGGACGGAAGCCAGATTGGAAATGTTCATAGAGATTAATAGAGGACAAATGAGAGTGGAGTTGAGCAGAAACTGTTTTTTCAAGAATTTTGGAGATGAAAGGAAGGTTAGAAATGGGACGGAAATTATTGAGGTCTGTGGGATCTGAACCAGGTTTTTTGAGAATTGGAGTGACAGCAGCAGTTTTCAGAGGAGGGTGGACAGTTCCAGAGGTGAGGGAGGCGTGAATTATGTTGGTGATAAAAGGGGCTAGAGAAGGAAGTATGGGTTTGATAAGGACAGTAGGAAGTGGATCAAGTTGACATGAGGAGGTTTTGGATTTTTGGATAAGAGTGGAGATTTGATTGACAGAAGGTAGGGTGAATGATGAGAGAGGAGTGGTGGTGATAGGAGATGTAATGGCAGGTGGAGTTAGAGCAGAGGAGGGGGTAAGCTGTTGGTAAATGATGCGGATTTTTGTGGTGTAAAATGAAGCCAAGGTGTTGCAGAAGTCGGATGAATAGAGATGAGATGGAATGGAGTCAGGAGGTTTGGTGATGTTTGAAATGAGAGAAAAGAGAGCCCTGGAATTTCCTTCATTAGTACTGATTAAACCGGAATAAAATGCTGATTTGGTTTTGGAAATGCAGTCTTTGTAGTGGAGGATGTGGTGTGTGTACATGTCCTTGTGAATAGTTAGTCTAGTTTTGTTATAGAGTCTTTCGAGTTGGCGTCCTTTTGCTTTTAACTGTCTGAGAGTGGGGGTGTACCAGGGTGCAGTGTGAGTGAAAGAGACAGATCTGGATTTGAGTGGAGCAAGTGTGTTGAGGATGTTGTGGAGGTGAGTGTTGTAGTGTGAGACTAGCTGATCTGGAGCTGCAGAACTGTCTGTACTGGGGAGGTTATTGATATGAGAAGATAAAATGTCCAAATTTATGTCCTGGTGTGGTTATGTTTGGAAAAAGACAGATTGACAGAAAATGTAAGGAGCATATGATCAGAGAATGGGATGAAGTTGGCTTTACAGTCCATGGGTATAACACCTGAGCAGCAGATTGAGTCCAGAATATGTCCTTTTGAGTGTGTGGGAAAATGAACATACTGTTGCAAACCAAAACTGTCCAGACAGGATGTGAAATCGTTGGTGAGTTTAGCAGCTCTATTTGAAATATCGTGGTATTTCAAAGGTTAGTTTAGTCCCATTTAATTGCTGGTGTAAAGAGGCTGTACTTGGCTGCTGGGGGCTGCCGTGGGACAGTGCAAATCCATATACGGTAATGGTATCTGAACCAGTCTGTGAAAAGTGTGGGAAAATGTGGGTCATTTACGCATATGGTCTCATTATCAGGCAAAGGGAGGAGTGAGTGCTTTGGGGTGAAGAAATAAAAAATGAGAAATTATATATGGGGACAGTGAAACAGCTAGTCGCTATTTAACCAGCTCACAGTAAAACAGGCCTTTAAGCCCTCTACCGCACTACACATATTTTGTTATGTTGTAGGACTTAAGATTAGTTTTGTCTAACAAGCCTAGATTAAGGGAATACTCTTGGACAGGTGAAGCAAGTGTGGATGGAGGCGGCAGCAGATATTTCTTCTTCTGGCATCAGCAGTGCCACAGTGTGTACAATGATGTGTGTATATTTATAAATACATGATGTCAGGAGATAGGGAAGGCAAAAAGCTGCTGCCGACCGGCTCCAAGCTGCGGCAACAGGAGAGGGCCCGTTAACATCAGAGGAGACTCCAGCAGGAGAAGACCTCACCTCACCGGTAATAGTATGACTATATGACCAGGCCATCACAGAGTAAATAGCAGATCTCTGTTACCACTTCACAATTAAGCCTCAGTAACCTGACACACTCCCTCTCTCCCTCGCTCTTATTACCCGTTTCACTTATGATCCTAAAGATGACTATAATAACAATGGCCTGTTGCTATAATCTGGTTGAATTCACTCAGAGTTGTGGAGTCACTTCTGAGTTGATAAAAATAAACCAAAGCAAACTGAGTCTCTGTAGGTTCATGTGCTGCTCAGGGCTGAATATGAGTTTCCTCTAAAAAAAATCTGTGGCTCAGGGATGTTTTTTTTTTATGTATCTTTATTTATACAGGGAGGGTATAGTGAGAACACTCAGACTCTCCTTTTCATGGGCACCCTGTTCAAATACAGAAAAATATGAACAAAACAAAACAAGTCACTTTAAAACATTAAAAACAGATGCAGGTGTGTCAATAAACATTTGTCACAAGATTATTAAATTGCTTTTGTAGCATCGATGTAGCCAGTTTTGCATGTCCTTGAAGTATATTCTATTTTTCATTAGCGAAATAACCAAAAGCTTTTTTCTTCTGGTGCAGCCAGTTTTTAGACTCATACAGTCATGGGATCTTGTATTAAACGCTCCCGTATCAGTGTTCATCAAGCAAGAGATTCGGGCAGACTGTCAAGTAGTCCATTATACAGTGTTGTTCTCTTCTAACAGATAATTTGCAGTGATGGGTTTTAAATTCATCACCGGTTATGAAACGAAGGGCTGAGTGAAAGAGTGTATCTAAAGTAGTGGTTCTTAACCTTGTTGGAGGTACTGAACCCCACCAGTTTCATCTGCACATTCACCGAACCCTTCTTTATTGAAAAATAAAATATGATTTTTTTCAAATTCAAATCATAGTTGAGTTTTACTGATCACAAAATGAACCGTGCATTAACATCACTGTGTTCAAAGGACAAAACCAATACATGAACTCACAACAAATCACACACAAACCTTTTCACAAATACATGACCTTTTTTAATACTACCACACTGAAATTATTAAAATTTTTTACCTTATGTATTCTAATAGTTAACTTATTTATGCTATTTATTATTTTTAACATTTTAACACACACCCATCACCTAATTTCCATCAGGTAAAATAATAATGAATATTTGCCAGGATGTGAGCCCGTTTGGACCTTACCCCCGTCTCCTGGTCAGCGGCCTGTCCCGTGCACTTGGGGTTGGTCACGCTTTGAGCCGGCTTTTAAAACTGGCCGGAGAGGTGGTCAATGCGACGGAGAAGACGGCGCTAAGCAGAGAGTGTGGGCGGAGTCTAGTAAAGATGCAGTACTGTTCACACTGTAGGGGGCTGACACTGATACGACCCTGCACTGGACTCTGCGTCAATGTCATGAGAGGGTGTTTGGTAAGTTCAGTGTTTTAGAAAGTAGTTTTGAATTCATGAGTTTGAGATCATGTCTTAATGAAGTGTCTCCTTAGACTGTATATATAAATGGACATAGTTAACCTGCTAGCTGTCTCAAGGGCCTTTACCTTCAACAGCCTCGCACCGGATTGGCTGTTTGGTTGCTATGATAATCACGCTCAGAATTCCAAATAAGGCACTTGGCTCCAAATTCACCGCTATAACTGCTAGTCTTGATGAGCTTCATGTGACTGGAGCTGAAAGCTAGGGGTGATGTCACACTTACTTAACCTTATAGCGTCGGATGCTATCTCCGCAAGTTGTGGACTTTCCATAACCGTAACTCCACAACCAATTGTGCTTCATGTAAATTCTAGACTTCTATTCTTTTTATAGCCATAAAAATCATGTTAAAGGAAGTATCATTATGTACTTTTGCCTTTTTTCACACAACTACCTCTATTTTACATATCCATCCTTACTTTCCTGCGCTCTGATTGGTCGTCTTCGAGTGCGACGTAAGCACATTACCGTAATGACAGTAACATATTTGAAGAGCCCCATGCCTCTGCTTTGAGATGCAGTTTGAATTTACATGAAGCTCAGTTGGTTGCAGGGTTACGGTGATGGAAAGTCCACAACCATGAGTCTATCGGCGGCGATAGCATCCAACGCTATAGAGTTAATCAACTTCTTTATACAGTCTATGTTCTGGACCTACTCTATGTTGTATTTGGGGCCAATACATAATTCTACATGAATTGGGAAAGAAAGTGCAACAAGGTGTATCACTAGGGATTGGGTTAGCTACAATTCAGTTCAAATCAAGTTTATTTAAAATAACTTCAGCTGCTTCACATAGTAGTCACCAAAAAAAATTATGGTTTTTTGGTGTCTATTCACAATTTTTTGGTTCAATTCACAATTTTAACCACAAAATTGCATTAGAAATTTCTCATAAAGATGAAACAGGCATTTTTGTTTGTGCCAAATAACATGACATACATATAACATATAAAAACACAACCACCAAACAAAAAGTCAAACACTCTCCATAATTGTTATTTATTTATTTTTATTTATTTTTTTGTGGGCAGTAAAATCACCTTCAAAATGTGGTCCACAATGAAGAAGGTTCCCATGGGTGGAGGCAATCCCTGTGAGGCAGTCCCTCGCAGGTATTGCCAGTGGGTACTAGCCTCAGCTGGTACCACACCCATCCCACACCCAACCCAACCCCACCCCACCCGCTCCCCTCCCCCTCCACCTCACTCCCCCTCCAGGATCCCAGACAAGCCGGACAAAGCCGAGAACTTCCACTGGAGTCTTGGACGGTGGTTTGTGGAGAAACCCTTCTTTCTTCATTGGCCAAATATATATTCGGTTATATTTTACATATTTGGCTCTAGGTCGGACCTTCTTCTCTGGTCTTTTGATTTTGTTAAATCCTGCATGGTCGCCATTGCTGCGAGGATTATGTTCAGTGTGATGAGATTGACCTGGTCTGTTGGCTTCTACATCTCCATTAGACCAAACTTCAACAACATCTGAAAACCTAATTTCCAATGAGCTTAAGCTCACAGTCCCATCTTTGGCATTCTGTAATGGAATTTGACCAGCATTTGACAACCAATTGTCAATGGGACTGGCATGTCTGAGCTTTCATTTTTCAGATCTTCAAGAGACCAGATTTCAGGACCAGGTAAGTCGCAGTTGTATCTTTCATTAGGTAATTCATGTTCATCCCATACATTTGAGTCAAGACCTTCTTTGAGGTTCTCTAGGGAAATCCAGCTTGAATTTGACAACTGAGGGGCAGATGAACCAGAATGAGGTTGCTGGTGATCGCTCTTTGGTTCCATACTTATTTCCTCTTTATCAGTAACTGTAGATACATCTTCCAGTGGCACCTCTTGATAGGAACCAGCAGGTGGACACACTCGCATCACTTGTTCTGACTGCTTCAAATACTCCAAGCTGTCCAGGTTCTGCAGATGAGACATCGTAATGAAACGATGTTCCAGAGCTTGTTTAGGAGTCAATCTCAAAGAAGGATCTGGGTGGAGTAATCCCTTGAGAAGGTCTACTAGAGCTTTCCGGTCCTCATACTCTGCATCCTCCCATTTGGGAAAGGCATCCACCAGGTCATCCAGAGACTTAAGCTCGCGGCCATAGCCTTTGTACTCCTTTGTTTTGGTCTTCGTAATCTCCTCATATTCCTCCAGTGTCCGTAGAGTCCACTTTGATGACCACGTTTCATTGTCCATCACCTCCTTAAAATAATACTCAGTGAAGACTCCATTTGATAATAAGTACTTGGGTGGATATCCCAGAATCTCAACCATTCGCTTGACCATCTGATAGTTACAGTTGATGGGGAATAAGAAGTATCCCAGATAGAGGAAGGCCAGGTTGCAGCCCAAGGTGAAGATATCGATGGCTTCGTTAAACTTGTTACCGAGTGAAACTTCTGGAGCCCTAGATCCACAGGGCTGGCACCACATGCCAGGTCTGACCTCATAAGAGAACCTGGCTGCACCAAAGTCAATCACCTTGAGTCTAAATGGCTTCTCCCTAACATTGGTCAGCATCATATTGTCCATTTTCAGGTCTGTATGGATGATACCAAGACATTTCAGACCTTCCAAAGTCACGAGGAGCTGTTTAGCGATTGGTCGTATGTCGCTCGGGGCAAGAGGCTCCCATTCTCGGCTTTTGATCAGGTCGATGACGTTCATCTCCAGCATTTCAAATGCCAGACAGGTGAGGCCTCTGTGTTCGAATCTGCCAAAGAATTTCACCAGGTTGTAGGTGTCAGAGTCCAGGACACGGAGAGCTTCCAGCATGGACACCTCTTTGGCAGCCTCTTTGATGGCATTAGGGTCCTTGATGATTTTGATCGCTACCATCTCCTTAGTTTGGACATCTTGGCATTTGGCAACTTTGCCAAACACACCTTGTCCGAGAAACTCCAGCACGATGTAAGTGGAGTCGTTTCCCTGCAATGTGTGACCAATAGTGATGTCATCTATTGTCAGCGGCTCTGAGCTTGCAGCTATGTTGTAAGTTTTGACGCTAAAGCTAGCATCACTCTCAGAGTAGCAGAGTACATGTTCTGGTTGAAAAGTTTTGCCTGACCCATTGACTTCCATATCTCCATCAGACCAAACATCTTCATCTGAGATCTTGATGTCCAAAGATCTTACACTGGATGCAGTGTTATGTTGTGATGGAAGTTGACCACCACCTGGCAACCAATCGTCAAAAGAGGCCAAAAGGTCTAATCCCTCAGTGTAATCATCCTCAGGAGGCCATGTATCTGAACCAGCTGTTTCATTGTCCAGACTAGGAAAGTCGTCATCGTAAGTTTCATCACTGGGTAATCCATGATCCCATATATTTGAGTTAGGACCTTCAGCGTTCCCCAGGGAAGATGTTTTGCACCAGCCTGAATTTGACAGCTGAGGGGCAGGTGAACCACAACCACTGTGTTGAGCATGCTCATTCCTTGGTTCCATAGTTTTCTCAAATGGTACCTCATTATAGGAACCACCAGTTGGACACACTTGCATTACTTTTTCTGACTCCTTCAGATACTCCAAACTGTCCGGGCTCTGCAGATGAGACATCGTAATGAAACGATGCTGCAGAGCTTGTTGAGGAGTCAGTCTCAAACGAGGATCTGGGTGGAGTAATCCCTTGAGAAGATCTACCAGAGCTTTCCGGTCCTCATACTCTGCATCCTCCCATTTGGGAAAGGCATCCACAAGGTCATCCAGAGACTTCAGCTCGCAGCCATAACCATCGTACTCCTCCGTTTTGGTCTTTGTAACCTCCTCGTATTCCTCTACTGTCCGTAGAGTCCATGTTGATGTCCAAGTTTCATCGTCCATCTCCTCCTTAAAATAGTACCTGGCGTAGACTCCATTTGACAAATAGTACTCGGGTGGATATCCCAGAATCTCAACCATTCTCTTAACCATCTGATATTTACAGTTGATGGGGAATAAGAAGTATCCCAGATAGAGGAAGGCCAGGTTGCAGCCCAAGGTGAAGATATCGATGGCTTCGTTAAACTTGTTGCCGAGTGAAACTTCTGGAGCCCTAGATCCACCTGGCTGGCACCACATGCCAGGTCTAACCTCATGAGAGTACCTGGCTTCACCAAAGTCTATCACCTTGAGTCTAAACGGTTTCTCCTTAACGTTGGTCAGCATCATATTATCCATTTTCATGTCTGTATGGATGATACCAAGATGTTTCAAACCTTCCAAGACACGAGGAGCTGTTTAGCGATTGGTCGTATCTCGCTCGGGGCAAGAGGCTCCCATTCTTGGTTTCGGATCAGGTCAAAAACGTTCAACTCCAGCATTTCAAATACCAGACAGGTGAGACCTCCGTGTTCAAATCTGCCAAAGAATTTCACAAGGTTTGTAGTGTCAGAGTCCAGGACACGGAGAGCTTCCAGCATGGACAGCTCTTTGGCAGCCTTTTTGATGGCATTGGGGTCTTTGAGGATTTTGATCGCCACCATCTGCTTAGTTTGGACATCTTGGCATTTGACAACTTTTCCAAAAACGCCTTGTCCAAGAAACTCCAGCACAGTGTACGTGGAGTCGTTTCCCTGCAGAGTGTGACCAATAGCAATGTCGTCTATTGTCAGAGCCTCTGCCATGTTTAAGTTCGCAGCCATAGTTTTCAGCAAATAATGGGCGATTTCTGTCTCTGTAAATATCTTTGCGTCAAGCACAGTTGGGGTAAACTAAATGTGTGAGGGGTCCTATCTTTCCTGTCCTTATGTCACAAAGATCTTCTGATGAGTCATGGCGTTGTCATGGCGTCAGTGACATCACACAGGTTTCCATGGTGACGCAGTGACATCACAGTGTGAGTGTGGAGCAGATTTTATTTGTTTATTTTCAAAATTACAAACATGTTGTTGTTTTTTTTATTATTTTAAAATGACCAATAACGTGTGTATGTTTACAATATACCCATAATGGTTTAAAATAAACATCAGCTATGAGTAGCCTGTTCTCTCAAATACATATTTTCAGTGCAACATAAGGCAAAAAAACAGGGATTTTATGGATGAAAGATGCAAAAGAAAGAGATTGACACAGTCGACACTAAATTAAAGGCTTTCTTGTATAACTTGAATAGCAGTACAGTTACATTAAACAATTTGGTAAAATAAATATTGTTTTATGGAGGGGACAGTACTAATGAGTGAAGCAGCACGACAGGACATTTACTTTATTTTATTTATTTATTTGAGACAATGCACACTAATGAACAGACATGATTCAACATGCAAACACACCGAATTATTCCCAAAGGATCATCTCCATCTGTTGGCCCAAGGACTGGTGTCACAAAAGGGTCAACATGACATGGACATGAAAGTATTTTAAGAGTAGCCTTTTAGTTGGGCATTTTCTGTTTGACATATTTATCCCACTTACACCAGGTTCAAAATCAAGCTGTAAAGACAGTTGTAAATTATTTAGTTTTTATTTAAGACCATTTGACACAAACACATGATAATGATGAGCTATCAGACAACCACAGTTTATTATCAGTATTTATATATAATTTTCCTGTATAATATTACAATAACTATTTGTCTGTCTAATTCAGGATCGTTCAGGTTTTGTGCAGTCCTCCACACTGGGCATAGTGGGCGGGGTTATTTAACAGCAGCTGTCAGTCATGTTCCAGATAATGTTTGAAGATTCTGAAATCCACATGTGACCTGTGTGTGAGCCTTGACGGAGAGACGAGGAAGGTGCACTATGTAACTTTTCCTGTAGAGAGTCAGCCATGTGTTTATATCCAAAGAGATTTCACTGCTTTGTATAAAGACTTAAAAGTAGTGGCTGAAATCTGTATGAACAATTTCTTTTCTGTAATACAATACTTGTATCTTGCAGTCAAGCTGGAGAAAAAGGAGAGGAGCTATCTCACAGACACAGGTGGAGATGATTACTGCAGCAATAAGAAAAAAAAGGTGCAGTTTTTCTTCTTTTCAATAATGTCGTTTTCACACATGCTCGTGTGCTCTGTGGAGCGACATCTGTGTGCACTAGATTTAGTTCTGTTTACTTCACTTTTGGGTCGGTCTTGTTCACATAAACCTTGCATCATTCACCCCAAACACACACTATAAGCCACCTGAGAGTCCATCAGCTGATTGACAAACTTATTTTTATGGCAGCATGTTTCAAACGGTCAGAGGCCCCGTAAATACGCACGTCCTCGCTCACTTCCCTGGTGCTATAACGAACGTGGCGGTCTTTTCTTTCACGCATTCTCACAGAGGCTGTTTAACGTGAATCATTCCTCTCCTCAAACTGCCCTGACACTGGATCTGATGAGCTCTTTTTGTTCAAGCCATGTTCTCTACCAGAAAAACTGGGAACACTAGCATAACATAGCCTCTTTACTGTTCCTAGTACTGCACTTTTCTGTACTGAGATGTCTGATGTTTTTCCTGAGATCTGCTGCAGCCACTCCTCCAGTTTGGGGGTCACTGCCCCGAGTGCTCCGATGACCACGGGCACCACTGATACCTTCACCTTCCAGGCCTTCTCCAGCTCTTCTTTGAGCCCCTGGTATTTCTCAATGGTCAGGAGCTTTCATGTCTTAACGTCTGTGGTCTGTATCTCCTCTTTCAGCCAGCTTATGATTCCTGCTGGGTATCTGAGTGCTGGCAGGGCATAGCTCTTTATTGCCCGGGTGTTGTTCTTGCCATTGAGCTTCGGACTTGCCTTACTCATTGGAGGTATTTGGCTGTGTTCCTTGTTTCCTCTTCAAGGTTGGTGAGTGAGTCAATGTCTTGCTCACTTGCTATATCTATCTATCCATCTGTCCATCTGGTCCCTATGCACCAGAACCAAGCGTGTTTATTCTGGTGACGCATGTGAAACAGAGGAAATAATTGAGCATCTGTCATTTACAAACTAAATCACATTTCACCTCAGATTTGTTTAGTTTAGTGCGTCACTCATTGTTTTTCTTTCTTCCTTGCAACCAGTCCCTGATTGGCTAAACCACCTGTCAATCACACTTATCTGAACTCGGGAAGACTGACCAGAGACCAGCCTCACATCTTCGTAAAGTAAATGTGCATTCTGGATCCGAGGCAAGAAAAACTCCACTCTGAACATCCTGAAAGGTGCTTATAAACTCAATGCGGTGATTAATTAGGATGTTCAGAGTGTATAAGGAAATATATAATGAAGAAGTTCTGTTTTTCACATTTTTAAGACGGTAACAATCCGGTACAGCTTCTTAAGTTCTGCAGTGTTTTAGGTAAAGGCTGTGCTGGGTACTTCCACAGTTTATATCAGACTCTACTAACTTTGTGGGGCCTTGGGGACATATTGTTATCCACATAAATCGCCTGCTGTCTCGTTTTTTGCAGCAGCATAGTTTTCTCCTCGCTAATGCTACTTTCTATTTCTGTAATAATAATAATGACAATCCATTTTATTCATCAGCGCTTTTCAAAACACCCAAGGACACTGTACAGAACAAGTTAAAAACATAAAACTGGAGAATAAAAGCACAATACATAACAAAATTGGATGACGGTGAACAGTGATTGGTTATGTGGTCTGAACAAGTAAGTTTTGAGTCTGGATTTGAAAAGAGGAAGAGAATCGATGCTGAGCAGAGCCGGATGAGAGGGGACAGAGAGCTGGAGAGAGAAGCTGGAGCGGAGAGAGGGGAAGAGAAGAGGGGAAGGAGGAGCAGAGAGAGAGGAGGAGAAGGGACAGAGCTGGAGAGAGAAGGGGGAAAAGAGAGGTGAGGAGGAGAGGGTACAAAGTGCTAAAGAGAGGGGGAGAGGTGGAGAGAGGAGGGGGTAGCGGAGAGAGGGGAAGGAGGAGCAGAGAGAGAGAGGAGGAGGAGAGATGACAAAGTGCTGGAGAGAGGAAGAGGAGGGGGAGGAGAGGGGACAGAGAGCTGGAGAGAGAAGTTGAGGGAGAGAGAGGGGAGGAGGAGAGGGTACAAAGTGCTAAAGAGAGGGGGAGAGGTAGAGAGAGGAGGAGGAGCGGAGAGAGGGGAAGGAGTAAAGAGAGAGGAGGAGGAGAGGGGACAGAGAGCTGGAGAGTAAAGGAGGAGGAGAGAGAGGGGCGGAGAAGGAGAGGGGACAAAGTGCTGGAGAGAGGGCGAGAGCTGGAGAGAGGAGGAGGAGTGGAGAAAGGGGAGGAGAAGAGGGGAAGGATAAATAGAGAGAGAGGGGAGGAGGAGAGGGGACAGGGAGGAGAGAGAATGAGGAGAAGAGAGGGAAGGAGGAGAGGGGATAAAGTGCTAGAGAGAGGGGGAGATGTGGAGAAAGGAGGAGCGGAGAGAGGGGAGGGGAAAGAGGAGGAGGAGATTGGACACATTGCTGGAGAGAGGAAGAGGAGCAGAGAGAGGGAAAGGAGGAGCAGAGAGAGAGAGAGAGGAGGAGTGGATATGTGGAGGAGGTCAGATGTATTGCGGAGCCAGATTATGATGATTGATTCTTTGTTTTATGGGAAGCCAATGAAGTTGTTGGAGGACGGGGGCGATGTGGTGAACGGGTGTCCTGATTATGATCCGTGCTGAGAATTTTGAAGGAGGAAAGTTGGAATGACCCAGAGCCATTTTTCCGAGAAATGAAACTGGCACGTGCACTTTTTGACGGCACATATGTGTAACCGGGCGAGACCTGGCCAGCCTCTTTTGATCAGCGCCAACCCAATCCTGCTATTCTACCGGGCACTGAGTCTCACAAACAAACGAGCGACCCAATCTTTGATCTGATTCAAAACTCACAATTACCCCAATGCCAGACACTTTGGGGATCCAATTAGTGATGTGATGTCCGTGACCAAATTGCTTCTTTTGAACAGCTCCTTAACGTGGCCGGTTTAAGTCACATCTCATCTCATTTTTGAAAAGAGACTAATCTTTTTCTTTCTATTTTTACAGAAATTTACTCCGAAGGAACCCAAGAAACAGCCGAGGAGCAGAGCAGACGGCACGTGCGAGTGTTTTCGCTCTCACTCGCTTTGTAATCCGCAGATGGAGGCTCCTGCGCTCTCTGAGGAAGGAGAGGAAGAGGAGCAGTCTGTACTTTGGTTGTAAGAATTTTAATGAATGTGTCTAGACAAGAAAAAATACATGGCTTGTTGTTTAGGAGATCAACACAAACGCCTGATGATCTCCGTATGCAAAGAAAGCACATAAGGAGAGAATGATAGTGATAATGGAGGCTCTTCCCACAGGTTCAGTACTCAAAGTAAATAGAAACCCTGCTCCACTGCGCTATTCCAGAGATATATAAGTTCACTTGTGCTCATGCAAGACACAGCTATGACTCATGTCCTTTTCAAACCGAACCATCCGACTTCACCTGAGACGCACAACAGCCTCCCTGCTCTATTTCTGTGAACATATGACATGTAACTGTTGCGCGGGCCATAGCCGTGACGCATGTGCTTTTCAAAACTCTAGTGAAAGCCCACTCTCAAATGTGCCAGGACAAAGAAAAAAAAAAAAACAAGATGTGCACAGAAGCCTAAGCCACGTGCTGAGGAACACCAGGGGGCATGAGCAAGAAATAATAAGCATGGAAAATCACTATATGGGGCAAAGTAAAGTTCAAAAGAAAAGTTGTATTTTTGTATTCAAATTATTACTCACATTGAAATTCAGTGTCAAGTGCCCGATGCCGCATCGATCCGCCCGTCAATCTCACACTCCATTCTTCCCTCGTACTCTCCCCATACCCCCATACTCTCAGGACGTGATCCAATACCTTCTCCAGATCCACAAAGCACATGTGCACTTGTTGGGCAAACTCCCATGAATCTTTGATCACCTGATGGAGAGTATAGAGTTGAGATCAGGTAAAGTTTATACCTTCACCTGATTTATACCTGATTTATACCTTTATACAATAAACTGAGGAAATGAAAGGCCCCTGTAACTTCTTGAAGCCTCTGAACTCGTGGTGACACTTGGGGAAAGGCTGTCACAGATGCATACTTCAATGGGGCCACAAAGATGAAGCTGGCAGTGACCTAGTGATTATCATTAATGTTCAAGACCTGGACAATTTTTTCTATTGGGCCCCCAGCCATGTTCCATGATTTACATCCTAACAGAGAACTGAAAAGGACTGAAGAACTACAGTATCTAGATCAGGGGCACTCATCTGTTTCAAAACTTGAGAGCCAACATTCACTATCTCTATTCAGCAAGTTGTTCTAGTAGGAGGACACAGTTCTGCCCAGTCTTGTACCTGGGCGACTGAAATGTCAGTTGAGCTTTTCTTAATCCCTTATGGTAGTTTTCAGAAAGTTCAGGTTTAAAGCAAATCACACTGAAGGACTAGAAACCAAACAAAAAAAACAAAAAAATGAAAAGAATCATAATAGAATATAATCCCAATTGAGCTATAGTGAAGTTTTTTCCACCATACCTAATATTATTTTCCTTAGTTTTATGAGCAGAATCAGCCCAGAAGCAGAGCAGGCAGCACGAGTGAGAGTTTTGTGCACAAACATTTGGCATCATAATAAGTTTTTAATTATTATTATTATTGTAGTGCAACATTTTATTTAGGTTGTGCATCATTTCAAAGGGTAAATATTCTCCCACTCTTTGAAACAGTTTAATCAAATCTTAGCCTTAGTCTTTTCTCTGTGTGATTAGCTTGGTGTTTATATGAGAGAAGTCCATGTGAGAACTCATTTCCTCTGAAATGAATGAATCTAAAAACATTTGGATCCCACACAAGAACCGAAAGTCCCATCACTATTTGCAGTTTTTTATACTTCTAAATAAAAATAAAGTAGTTCTAAGGCAAAATAAAGACGCCACATAACATTTTACATGTTTTATTATTACTGAGCACAGTCAGTGAAGCCATCGTACCACAGCTCCACGTCTGGATAAGTCTGTTCACTCTCTGAGGGATGTAGAGTGCAGTCTGGCCAAAGACTAATGAAGCACCTGAACAAATGACTGCATGTAGTACAGCAGTGTTGGTGTCTCATACTTTGTAATATGTGAACAAACCAGCTCTGCCCTGCTGATGGTCCTGGGTCTTTCTCTATATTCTCTGTTTTTATTAAGGTAATGATAAAACATCGTCATGGAAACATAAAAAGCAAGTATAAAACACAAGCACAAGTGAATACACATGATGACAACACCTCCTGTATATGTTCTCTTTGTGTTTTCCTGTCGTAGTACTAATTCTCCAACATCTGTGGCTGAGAAATGCATAATAACAAACTCACATTGTCTGAAAAATGCAGAGGTGCTGCCTTGGGCCATTTTGTGTCAGTGCAGCTGCACTGGTGGCCTCTAGAGGAAACTTTATTTGCTGCCAAACTGTGTATATGGCGTTTTGTTTACTGTACCCAGTGCTTTTTTGTGTAAATTTAGCACAAACTAAGTACATTTGCAGCTTTCTGGTCAAAAACGTGTGTCCTGGTTCCAGTAACTGTCATTTTTTACTGTAATTTTCTCTTCCTAAGTCCTCCAGGTACCGGCCAGATTAGCAGCTCTATCTGAAATGTGGTTGTGTTCGGTTCCATTTGTCCAGGATAATGTTGGCTTTAGGACATTTCTAGTGGACATCAATCTCCAAACTATGCAAAAACCTTCTGGCTACTTGAATCTGTGTGGCCAAATCTTTCATTTGTGGAGGTGAAGACAACAGGAGACAATACCAGTGCAGAAGTGCAGGAACAGGAGCGAGGGTCCGGAGCTGGTTCTAGGCGGGGTCTGGAGAGGAGCAAAAATCCGAATGAGCAAAAATATACAAGATAACAAGATAACTAAGCCAAGCAGGAGAATTCACGTGAACACGCGGACGATCTGACATGAGTGTCTGGTCCCGGCTCCTCTTATCCACGGCAGGTGGTGTTGATTGCGTAGATGAGCTTCAGGTGCGCGCGCGGGAGGAGCCAGGAACTCCGCCCAGCTCCGGACCAGGACAGGTGAGGGAGGGGAAGAGCAGCACAGGATGGCAGCAAGCAGGGATCATGACAAGTAGCTCCTATAATCCTTAAGTTATACTCACCAAATTTTAGCAGTAGATAAACTGAACCTTTTGAGATTTTTGGCAATATATACGGTTATAATTGTTCACTTACACTTGAACTTATCACTACTTAAACTAGGGGAAGTAAAAATGACCTAATTTTTAAAAATAATGGTTTTTAAGTGTCCACCATTTTGGGTTTGGCTCTGAATAGCCTGATCCAACACACCTTACGTAACATTTGAAAGCATTTTCGGGTTTATGGCTCTTATTTGATCCTCGATATCAAGTTCTTTAGTCGTTTATTGTCTGAGGTTTATTCACAAACACATTTTCTTTAAGATAATCCCACAGGAAGAAATCAGGACTAGTTAGGTCTGTGGAGATCACACACTGCCCCCTGTCTTTGAAAACCACTTATTATTCCTTTAATGGCATTTACACTTGGGGCATCTCTGGTATTAAAATGTCGACGGTAACTCCGCTGGGTTTCTGACATTGACCCATGTGACTGAAAGTACCACTGTACAATGAGGGTTCGTTCCTCGGTGCTGTATTTGCTCAGATTAATGTCAGAAGGGCAGTTCTAAGTGTTCTGACAAAATAAAAGAAAAATATTTAGAAAAACATCAGAGTTACCTTTTTCTGAATAGACAAAGAATGTTTTTCAAGATATTTCTAAAGAATAAGATCACAATGTTTCCTTTTATTGTTTTGAAAATCCGCAGAAAACTTTGTATTAACACGTTTAATAAGTTTCAGTTTCGTTTTGGACGCTCTGACTCCTCCCTCTGCTCGCCATGCTAAGTCACTCCCCCTTCAGGGCGCTATCACAACACAATCAGCGTGCTTGGGCTCGTGCTGCCAATCGTAAGGAGGGTTTGTATAGCGTCCGAAAGAGATCACTAAATTATTCCAACATGCATGGATGACATACTCAACCAACTCAAACAGAAAAGTTACATAGTGCATCTTTAATTCACATCGCTTGAGTTAACACGTTATATTTTGACCCATCCTTCAATGCCACTGGGACGCCTCATTTTACAAAATATTCAGTCTGTGGCGAAAAGGTCAGAACTATTCAAACGAGATGACAACATGCAAAGTTCATTTGGCGGCGCCGTGTTGATTTAGTCGATTGAATTAGAATCTGGATTGATTTGAGTGATATTTTCATTCAGAGCTCCAGGGCCCAATCACAGTCCTGGTGTTACAGCCAGACTGACCCACACTGATCCCTGATTAACAAAACGACTCTTACCACACAAGAAAGAGAAAGAGAAACGAGGGAGAGGAGAGAGGAGAGACAGAGGGAGTGGGAGAAAAGAGAAGAGGAGGGAGCGGGAGAGAGAAAGAGAAAGGAAGAAAGAGGGAGAAAAGAAGAGGGGTGAGAGGGAGAGAGGAGAGAGAAAAAGAGAGAGAGGGAGTGGGGGAAAAAAGAGAAAAGGAGGAAGAGACGAGAGAGGGAGTGAGAGAGAGGGAGTGGGAGAAAAAGGAGAGAGGGTGCGAGAGGGAGAAAAGAGAAGAGGAGAGAGGGGGAGTGGGAGAGAGGAAGAGAGGAGAAAAGACAGGAGGGAGAGGCGAGAGTGGGAGAGAGGAAGAGACAGGAGAGAGAGCGTGAGTAAAGAGCAGGGGAGGAAGAGGTGAGGGAGAGGAAGAGAGAGAGGAGAGAAAGAGGGAGTGGGAGAAAAGAGAAGAGGGGTGAGAAGAAGAGAGAGGAGAGAGAAAAAGAGAGAGAGGGAGTGGGGGAAAAAGAGAAAAAGGAGGGAGAGACGAGAGAGGGAGTGGGAAAAAAAGGAGAGGGGGTGAGAGAGGGAGAAAAGAAGAGGGGGGTGGGAGAGAAGAAGAGACGAGAGAGTGGGAGAAAAGACAGGAGGGAGAGGCGAGAGTGGGAGAGCGTGAGAAAAGAGCAGAGGAGGAAGAGGTGAGGGAGCAGAAGAGTGGAAAAGAGGGAGTGGGAGAGGAAGAGAGAGGAGCAAGCGGGACAGCGAAAGAGAAAAGAGAGCAAAAGAGTGGGAGAAAAAAGAAGAGGAGGGAGAGGCGAGAGAGGGAGCAAGAGAAAGAAGAAAAGAGGAGTGGGAGAAAAGAGAAGAGGGGTGAGAGGGAGAGAGGAAGAGAGAGGAGAGAGTATGAGAAAAGAGCAGAGAGGAGAGAGGAGGAGGGGGATGAGAGAAGGAGCAAAAGCAAAAAGAGATGGGACAGTGTGAGAGAGAGGGATGTAGAGGAGTGTGTCGGAGATAGGAGAGAGAAGAGGAGAGAGCAGAAGAGGGAAAGAGAGAGAAAGGGGGAGTAGGGAGGAGAGGAGGGGGAGAGGAGGCAGGAAGCAGAGGAGAGAAGGACTAGGTGAAAGAGGAGAAGAAAATAGAGAGGGAGAGAGTTAGATGAGCAACGGGACAGAAGAGAGGTGTAGATCAAAAGAAGCAGAGGATTTGATGGGGGGAAAAAAGAAAGCGATAGGTAGAGAGACAGAGAAAAGAGAAGGAAAGGAGGAATAGGACAGAGAGAGCGGAGAGAAAGTGTTTAAGAGTCTCCAACAGCGAAACAACTAACCCGGAGGCACACACAGTTAAGAGCTGCTCTTTCACTATACTCCCTCTGTGTAAAATAAAGAGAAAAAACGAGTACATCCTCAGCTTTTTACTTACACTAAACTGTCCTTCTTACTTAACATCAGCCTGTCCCGGGACTACAGGTGGAAATTAGTATTTTTGCTATAACCTGGCACCATACTGTACATCTTTCCTGCTTTTTTAAGGTCAGTCTATTTTTGTGCACTGTCCTTGTCCAAATAAAAGCATATCATACCATAGGCAGAAGTCAGCAAACTCGTTTCTTTTATTAAGTCGTTTTAAGATCAATATTGCGATTTAAAATATCAAAATACAACATAAAGATCCAGATAGATTATAGCAGACACCGGCTGTTTTCAAGCTTTCATCTATCCGCGAGTATATCTTGCTAAAATCCTTCTTTTCAGTCATGTTTCATTCCTCACTGTTACCAGCAGAGGGCGCAGTCACTATTCCAAGCCCAAAAAGCCCAAAAAATGTGTCTAAAGTAAAAAAGATTAAGGCCTGTTAAGTCAGCAGCCTCCAAACATTTGACCAGTAGGACCAGTAATCATCAAAACTATTTTTTCAGGGGCCCGTGGAGAGGGGGCGGGGCCAGTAACAACAGCACAAAATGCATAAAACATTCCAGGTATTTACACTATATGTTCAAAGTAAAACACTAAAACAAAATAAGTAAAAGTCCTTTTTGAAGATTTATAATACTTTCCTCTCGGGCCCGTGCCGCATAGCCCGCAACCTGGTTTTTGGCCCCAGTCCGGTGGTTGGGGGCCCCTGTATTAAATCAGTTTTGTTATATAAAGACAAGTTTACACAGAGATGAGCAGTCCTATCCAAAAACTCGTCGATGCTGTGTTCAGAAAGACGAGAACTGAGCGAATTAATGTATGTATTGATCTATGGGACCAAGTAGAAGCCACACAAACGCAACTGTGCAGAACTAGACCACAGAGACACATCAGCCTTATACATCAAGACTCTTTTTAAATCAAGTCAAGTCAAATTTATTAGTAAAGCACATTTTAAAACAACCACAGATCTTGTAAAGTGCAATCTTATGAAACAAAACATGCAAAAATACAATAGAACACAAGAGTCCCGCTCAGCTCGTGTTATAACCAGAGGAGGATTGTTGCAGAGTCTGGGACCAGCCCGGGCCCCTCTAGTTCTGAGCCGGGACCTTGGAACATCCAAAATAATCTGGTCCGCTGATTTCAACGTGCTACTGGGAACATGGACAGACAGAAGCTCAGAGAGAGAAAGAGAGAAAGAGAGGGAGATGCCAACCCATGGGGACATTTAAAAACCTTCATCAGGATCTTAAAGTAAATCCTGAAGCTGACAGGGAGCCAGTAGATGCAGTTAATGTTCTTCTCGTGTCGTCTGTGTGCAGAATTATCATGTAAAGATTAGTAGGTAAGTATTTGTCTTATTAAACATCCGGTTTCTCGTTGTGGTGGTTTTGAAATATGCAGATTTATTCAATGTGCAATGATGTCAGCGTAATCCCTCAGAGGTCCAGGTGTGATCCAAGAAACAGCAAACAGTAGGTGTGTTAGTTTCAGTGTAGTTAGCTCCTCCCTTCAGACAGATATAAGCCAGTGTCCACCAGAAATCTGACCAGAACTGAAGAAGCGGAGAAACGTCTTCACTCCTACAACTTTTTGCTCACTTGACAGATTTGAATTTGTCTTTTACTAAGGTGCAATGATGAGAAGATACGAAGAGCCGTGCAGAAAACAATAATGCAAAAGACAATGCGGTGTAGGTAATGGAATATTTTTGGATATAAAGTTGCTAAAGTAAGTTGCTAAAGGACAAATGGAGTCTGCAAGAGATAAGAACCTTTTCGTGGAGTGGTACCTCACTAAAAAACATGATTACACTCAACTCAAGCGAACTGATTTCTTACAGTTGCTGCATCAAATTAAGTAACTCCGAAAGGGGATGAAGGACAGTGACATCTGGCAACTCCTCGTCTCTCTTCCAGACACACTTCTTCAGTTCTTAGCCTTTTTTTATCAACTGCGAAACAGGAAGTAACGTCGCCGTGCTGGTCGTATTTAGCGACGTGATGTTCGTGAACGAGTCGGCTCTTTTGAACGGATCTGGAGTCAAATCTTTTCTTAATTTGTCTGCATTTTTATCACTGAGTCGACACAATAATCAGCACAGAAGCAGAGCAGACGACAGGAGTCAGAGCTCTGTGTACGAAAACAGATTTGGCGTCATAATAGCGGTTTTCAAAGATTCAAAGCTTTTATTGTCATATGCGAAGTAAAGAAACATGTTTCCCTATGCAATGAAATTCTTACTTTGCTGCCCACACTAGATGCCAAAGTATATCAAGAAAATTAGGTATAAAATAGACAAATAATAAGATAAAGAGAGCATATAAAAATATAATCAGATAAATAATAGTGCAAATTATCATGTGCAAAGTATAAGTCAATGTCCAGTAGTTCAAGAGTCTGAAGGCTGTTGGAAAGAAAGAGTTCTTAAGTCTGGTAGTCTGGTAGCATTTCACACTTCTGTACCTCCAGCTTGAAGGTAGGAGGGTGAATAGTCCATGTTGGGGGTGGGTGGGGTCCTTGATGATGGAGGCAGCTCTCCTGTGGACTCTGCAAAGGCAAGGCAAGTTTCTTTATACAGCACAATTCGTACACAAAGTAATTGAAAGTGCTTTACAGAATAAGAAAGACATTAAAATCACACAAATCAGGAGTCCTGGTGATCTCTGTGGCAGTCTTTACCACTCTCTGCAGGCATTTGCGGTCCTTCACAGTAGTGCTGCCGTCCCACACAGTGATGCAGCTGGTCAGGATGGACTCAATGATGCAGCTGTAGAAGTTGCTACGGATTTTGGGCGACATGCCAAATTTCCTCAGCCTCCTCAGGAAATACAGCTGCTGTTGAGCCTTCTTCACCACTACCTCACTGATGTGGACCCCCAGGTATTTAAAGCTGCTCACTCGCTCCACCTCAAGGTCCTGGATAAACAGTGGCTGATGAGGTCTCTCAGTTTGAACCATTTAAAACAGATCTGAGCCTTGATCGTTTCATTTTTTTGATGAGTTTGTTGTTAAAATGAGTGCTCACATTGGCTTCTGTCGGATACAAAAGAATCTAATCTGATTAAAAAGCCCCATCACTAGTGGCGTAATGGCAAAAATCTGATACACGTCTGTTCAAAGTATACTTTCAATAAATTGCCTTTTTTGTTCAACCTGCAAAAATGTGTTTTGTAAAATGTAACATTGAAATCCACTGTTGCATATCCAGTCAATGTGCATGTAAATGATTGATTGAGTGCATGTGAATGATTTAACTTATTTGCTGGGATAGTGATGGAAAATTGTAAACTTATGGGATGGGGGGGGGGTCTCAACTCTTAATATAATGCATTCAGCAGTTTTATTATTATTTTTTTAAAGAATAGCTTTTTTGTGTTGGCTGCATATCAGCTGAGTAAAGTTCAGGGACCGCTTAAACCTCAAACAGGATCTGTCTGGACAGCGTCTCTCACCACAGCGAACTGGAGTTGTGTCATTGCATCATATTAGTTTGGATGAGTTCAAAATGTAATGGATACATGGATTATTTGATGGTGCTGAGTTGATCTACCTGACTCTGTCAAATATAATTTGCTGATAATTAGACTGTCTTGTACAAAACGTTTGTACATAGATTGTACATGGTTTCTTTTTGTACTTTCTCAAATTGAAATGGATGTATTTGTGTTCAAAAATGGTCTTTTGTCATTTCCTCCAAATGCTAGATTAGTTAATAGGGCTACACCCATATGAACTAGCACCACTGTTGGAGCGTCACAGTCTGTAAAGGTTTCTTGCTCTCGTGCATCACTCTTACCTTGCAAACGATTCGCTGTTTTGTCTCATGCATGACTTTAAAGCAGATGTTGCCTCCAAACAGTTCATTTAGTAGCCTAGTATTTCTGCCTTTTTACTCTTTCTTTCTTTCTTTCTTTCTACAACTACTTGAGTAATATAGTTTTAATGTCAAAGTGTTGGTCTACTTATAAGCTGAATTCATTCATTCTCTTCAGTTTAGCAAATATAACCTACCCCAGAATGACTGCATACAAACCCTCTGCATCCTGGTCATATTTATTCCACTCTGGGACATGTATCTGCACAGGTGCCCACAGCGCTAGAGGACATCAGAGCAGGTATCTGCACAGCTGTCACCTCGGCCGACTGGAGCAAAGTACAATCTGTCAGTAGGCTATTTACAGGGAACTTAGATCATTTTAGTTTGAAAAAAAAGGATAAACAGGCCACATTAGACATCTGACACATTTATTAATTTTGGCCTGGATATTTTGGGCTAGTGGACTTTGAACAGAGAGGGACATTCAGCAGATTGTCAAAGAGAGTCTGCTGTCCTCACATCGAGAGGACGGCCTGTGATGCCACGTAACAGGAGCTATAGATAATATTTAAAAGGCTGTGGGTTATATACACTGGTGGAACGTAACAAAGTAAAAGTAGTAAAGTACTGTCCTTTTAGGTATCTGTACTTTACTTAAAATTTAAAGTAGATACTTTTTACTTTTACTTCACTTTATTTGAGAGCAGGTATCTGTACTTTCTACTCCACTACATTTATAGCTGGGCTGAAAAGTAAAGTATTTTTTTATTATTGTTTGAGACCTGCTGAAAAGGCTAAGGGTTTATTTTTAACACGTCCATAGTTTAAGCAAACAAAAATATACAAATAAAAACATCTAGATCCATTCGTTTCTATTGAACAAAATTCAGCACAAATCTTTATCAATCAAAATCAATACATTTGAAGCCTTACAGGACCTCAACATATGCGCAAAATGACTTCTTTCTCTTTAAGTACACCTTAAACAGGTACTTTCTTTGCTCCTGTATGTGGACTTTTACTTAACATAATAGAGCATTTCATCCACCTCTAGTTATAGATGACGCAAAGACGCGCGTGCTGACGTCAGTGCGCACGTGCGTGCTGTTGTTGTTGTTGTTGCCAAGCGCGTGTTTCAAACGCTCCTGTATCACTGCAAATTTGCAAACCCCGGCTGCGACATAAATCTGCTTTCGTGAACCTTATTTGACGATTTTTTCAGAAAAGAGACATAACTTTGGACCCAGACTTCACCCAGACATCTACTAACCACTTTGTCTTGACGCCGACTACCAGACTTGTGAAAAACACGTGAGGTTTGTGACTTTCCATGTTCACATTAGTCCTTATGGGGCATTACACAGAATACAACCAATATATCAAAATGCCATTTTAACAAAACCCAGACCATGCTTACAGTGAGTTTACTCAAAGAAGGCGCGCCCTTGTGTGTTTATGATTTCTTTTTCATGCAAAATGAAAATAATTAGTATGTGTGTACAGGGCAGAGGCTGGTTGTGATTAGTACTCAAATACAGCAGATCAAAATACTGGATTTACTTGAGTAATTATTTATTTATTTATTTATTTATTTATACATATTTGCAACTACTTGAGTAATTTGTTTTAATGTAAAATGTACTTGGCCTACTCATAAATTGAATTCATTTTTGGGCTAATCCATTCTCAAAGCAACGGCTATAATGCACGCGGAGTGGCTTCTGTGTACGTGCTGTTACCATGGCTACATATAATGTTAGCTTGGTACATATACTGTTAGCTATCAGCGTATGAACGCACGTGGCTCACTTTGGGAGAGGTCCGTGACCCCGTGAGTCACAGCACTAATCCTCTTACTCATTCACTCTACGGTACTATTAGTCCTGATTTATGTTTACTTCTTATCCTGATCATATGTATTCCATTCTGGGGCATGTATCTGCGCCACTGTCACCTAGGCCTACTGGAGCAAAGAGCAGTAGTCTGGATGACAGTGGTCAGGCAGGCTAGCAGCAGTTAGCAGCGACAGTAATCCTACGATATTTTTAATTTAATTTACGAACTTTATTCAACGTTTTCTTCGGAAAAAAGACTTAACTTTGGGACATTTTCACCCAGATTTCTACTGACCGCTTTCTACGTTTACGTTAGTCCTTTTGTTTTGCTCATTTTGTGCTCTGTCATTTGAAACTACCACGTTTTATTCAATGTTTTTTGAAAGAAACCTATTAACCTTCTGGACTTAAACTTGAACTACCAGAAGACCATATGTTTTCATGTAATGCTTTTTACACTGTTGCCTTTCAGCGGCTGAGAATACAGTGTTGTACAGGACACTTTAGAGGTCCACACAATGTGTCAGATGAATGTGTATGTTGAAATAGAGATGCACTCACTAACTGGGTACATCTGTGCATAAAAGCACTGTAAGGTGTCTTTACTCTGCAAATATAGTTGACCTAAAAACATGAGAAATTCACTATATTAGTTCAGGGTGTTGCATAAGAGTTAGATAAATCAATCAAAATATTTTTGATCAAAACCAAATTATTTCATAACATTCACATGCATTTGGGGTTATTAAAACAAAACAACAAAAAAAACGAGTATCTTCTAATATAACATGTATGCAAAGAGCTCAACAATTGCTGTTTTGCCATGTGCATTCAGCTTTTGGCATAAACTGAAATTTTAGAAATTAATGTGAGAAGCGTTTTGGTCTCTACAGTTTTGTCATTTAGGTCCCTTTTGTTGGGTTTGCTGTATTATTGTATGTGAGGCTTGTTTGCAGCATCGGTGTCTGACAAATGTTTCTCTCCACAGATCTGTGTGAGCCAAAGCCCAGCTCTGCTCCGGACGTCCAGACCTCCTGCAGACGTCCTCACATCTGGAGCTAAGTCCTCACACACTCTTGCACACACAGACACACACATTTACACAAACACACACACACATACTGACACAAACACACACTCACGCAAACACACACACTCCTTCCTTCTCTCACGGCTCCTGCTTTGCCCCTGCCTTCTCCTACTATCCCCCTCCCTGCTCCGCGTGCCATGCCCTGCACTAAGGCCCAACGCAATCGTCTTTTTAAGGCCCTTGCTAAGGTTCCTTTTGTTAAGCCCGTCAGTGCTCCTCCTGCTATGACCACCACCACTGCTCCTGCCGTGCCCCTCCCTGCTGCTCCTGCTATGCCCCTCCCTGCTCCTCCTGCTATCCCCACCTCTGCAACCCCCGCTATGCCCCTCCCTGCTCCTCCTGCTATGCCCCTCCCTGCTCCTCCTGCTATGCCCTCTCCCTGCTGCTCCTGCCGTGCCCCTCCCTGCTCCTCCTGCTATGCCCCTCCCTGCTCCTCCTGCTATCCCCACCTCTGCAACCCCCGCTATGCCCCTCCCTGCTCCTCCTGCTATGCCCCTCCCTGCTCCTCCTGCTATGCCTCTCCCTGCTGCTCCTGCTATGCCTCTCCCTGCTGCTCCTGCTATGCCCCTCCCTGCTCCTCCTGCTATACCCACCTCTGCAACCCCCGCTATGCCCCTCCCTGCTCCTCCTGCTATGCCTCTCCTAGCCGCTCCTGCTATGCCCCTCCCTGCTCCTCCTGCTATCCCCACCTCTGCAACCCCCGCTATGCCCTCCCTGCTCCTCCTGCTATGCCCCTCCCTGCTCCTCCTGCTATGCCCCTCCTGCTCCTCCTGCTATGCCTCTCCCTGCTGCTCCTGCTATGCCTCTCCCTGCTGCTCCTGCTATGCCTCTCCCTGCTGCTCCTGCTATGCCCCTCCCTGCTCCTCCTGCTATACCCACCTCTGCAACCCCCGCTATGCCCCTCCCTGCTCCTCCTGCTATGCCTCTACTAGCTGCTCCTGCTATGCCCCTCCCATCTCCTCCTGCTATCCCCACCTCTGCAACCCCCGCTATGGCCCTCCCTGCTCCTCCTGCTATGCCCCTCCCTGCTCCTCCTGCTATACCCACCTCTGCAACCCCCCGCTATGCCCCTCCCTGCTCCTCCTGCTATGCCTCTCCTAGCTGCTCCTGCTATGCCCCTCCCTGCTCTTCCTGCTTTTCCCACCTCTGCTCCCCCCCACTATGCCTCTCCCTGCTCCTCCTGCTGCATGCCCTGCACTGCTCCCACTGCTAAGCCCCTCCGTATTCGTCTTGCTAAGGCCCGCCCTGTTCCTTATGCTAAACCCTGCGTTGCTCGTCCTGTTATGCCCCTCACTTCTCCTCTTGCTGAGCTGTTCCATATGCTTCATTTTGTTGTGGCCCGCCCTGTTCCTTATGTTAAACCCCACATTGCTCCTCCTGCTATGCCTCTCCCTGCTGCTCCTGCTATGCCTCTCCCTGCTGCTCCTGCTATGCCTCTACCTGCTGCTCCTGCTAAGCCCCTTCCTGCTAGCCTCGCTGTGCCCACCCCCGCTGCTCCTGCTATGCCCTTCCCTGCTGCTCCTGCCATGCCCCTCCCTGCTCCTCCAGCTTTTCCCACCTCTGCTGCCCCCGCTATGCCTCTCCCTGCTTCTCCTGCCATGCCCTGCACTGCTCCCACTGCTAAGCCCCTCCGTATTCGTCTTGCTAAGGCCCGCCCTGTTCCTTATGCTAAACCCTGCGTTGCTCGTCCTGTTATGCCCCTCACTTCTCCTCTTGCTGAGCTGCTCCATATGCTTCATTTTGTTGTGGCCCGCCCTGTTCCTTATGCTAAACCCCGCATTGCTCCTCCTGCTATGCTCCTCCCTTCTGCCCCCGCCATGCCCCTCCCTGCTGCCCCTGCCATGCCCCTCTCTGCCACCCCCACTGTGCCCCTCCCTCTTACTCCTGCCATGCACCTGCCCGCTGTCCCTGCCATGCCTCTCCCTGCTGCCCCTGCCATGCCCCTTCCTCCCCCTCCGGTTATGCCCCTCCCTGTTGCCCCTGCTATGCTCCTACCTGTTGCTCCTGCCATGCCTCTCCCCGCTAATCCTGCTATGCCCCTCCCCGACTGCTCCCACTATGCCCCTCCCTGCTACCCCTGCCATGCCCCTCCCCACTACACCCACCATGCCCTCCTCCGCTGCACCCCCTATGCCTCTCCCTGCTCCTCTCACCAATCCTGTCAGTAGTCATCTTGCCAAGACCCGCCCTGTTCCTTATGCTAAACCCTGCCTTGCTCCTCCATCTAAGGTCTTCCCTGCTTCTCCTGCTACACCCTTCTTTGCAGCTCCTGCCATGCCCCTCCCCATTGCTCCCGCTACGCCCCTCTCTGCTGGCCCGCTATGCCCCTCCCCTCTGCTCCTGCTATGCCCCTCCCCACTACCCCTGTCATGCTCACCTCCGCTGCACCTGCTTTGCCCCTCCCTGCTGCTCGTGCCATGCCTCTCCCCACTGCTCCCGCTATGCCCCTTCCTGCTGTCCCGGCTCTGCCCCTCCCTGCTGCTCGTGCCATGCCCCTCCCTGCTGCCCCCGCCATTCCCCTCCCCGCTATCCCTGCCATGCCCCCGTCTGCTACCCCTGCTATGCACCCTCCCTGCTACCCCTGTCATGCCCCTCCCTCCTCCTCCGGCTATGCCCGTCCCCACTGCTCCTGCTATGCCCCTGCCTGCTGCCCCTACCATGCCCCTCCTCGCTACCCCCGCCATGCTCACCTCCGCTGCACCCACTATGCCCCTCCCTGCTGCTCATGCCATGCCTCTCCCCACTGCTCCTGCTATGCCCCTCCCTGCTGCTCCCGCCATGCCTGTCCCTGCCACCGCTGCTATGCCCCTCCTCACTACCCCTACTATGCCCACCCCTGCTGCTCCTGCTATGCCCCTCTCTGCTGCCTCCGCCATGCCCCTCCTCACTACCCCTGCTATGCCCCTGCCCACTGCTCCTGCCATGCCCCTTGCCTCTCCTCCTGCAAAGGTCCTCTCTGCTCCTCTAGCTATGCCTCTCTTTGCTGCTCCCGCTGTGCCCCCTCCTGCTGCTTCCGCTATGCTCACCTCTGCTGCTTGTGCTCAGCCCCTCCTCGCTGCTTCTGCTATGCCCCTCCCTGTTGCCCCCACTATACCTATCCCCACTGCCCCTGCCAAGCCCCTCTCTGCCGCTCCCTCTATGCCCCGCACTGCTCCTCTTGCTAAGCCCCTCTGTATTCGTCTTGCTAAGGCCCGCCCTGTTCCTTATGCTAAACCCTGTGTTGCTCCTCCCGCTATGCCCCTCACTTCTCCTCTCTGCTGAGCTGCACTGTATGCTTGGTCTTGCTAAGGCCCGCCCTGTTCCTTATGCTAAACCCTATGTTGCTCCTCCTGCTAAGGCCTTCCCTGCTACTCATGACATGCCCCTCCTCACTGCCCCTGCTATGCCTCTCCCTGCTGCCTCCGCCATGCCCCTTCCTGTTACCCCCGCTATGCCCACCCCCGCTGCTCCTGCTATGCCCCTCCCTGCTGCCCCCCCGCATGCCTGTCCTCGCCAGCCCTGCAATGCCCCTCCTCACTACCCCTGCTATCCCTCTGCCCGCTGCCCCTGTCATGCCCCTCCCTGTTTACCCCCACTATGTCCCTCCCCACTACCCCCGCTATGCCCACCTCCGCTGCTCCTGTCATGCCTTTTCCTGCTCCTCTCGCCAAGCCCCTTCATATTCATCATGCTAAGGCCCGCCCTGTTCCTTTTGCTAATCCCCACGTTGCTCCTCCTGCTATGCCCCTACCTGCTGCCCCTGCCTTGCCCCTCCCCTCTGCCACTGCCCTGCCTCTCCCTGTTACTCCTGCCATGCCTCTCCCCACTGCTCCCGCTATGCCTCTCCCCGCTATCCCTGCCATGCCCCCGTCTGCTACCCCTGCTATGCACCTCCCTGCTGCCCCAGCCATGCCCCTCCCCGCTGCTCCTGCTATGCCCCTCCCTGCTGCCCCTGCTATACCTATCCCCGCTGCCCCTGCCAAGCCTCTCTCTGCCGTTTCTCTTGCTAAGCCCCTTCGTATTCGTCTTGCCAAGGCCCGCCCTGTTCCTTATGCTAAACACCGTGTTGCTCCTCCCGCTGTGGCCCTCACTTCTCCTCTTGCTGAGCTGCACTGTATGCTTCGTCTTGCTAAGTCCTGCCCTGTTCCTTATGCTAAACCCTGTGTTGCTGCTCCTCCTGCTAGGTCTCTTCCCTGCTACTTGTGACATGCCCCTCCCCGCTACCCCTACTATGCCCCTCCCTGCTGCCTCCGCCATGCCCCTTCCCTCTACCCCTGCTATGCCCACCTCCGCTGCTCCTCTCACCAAGCCCCTCCGTATTCGTCAGGTTAAGGCCCGCCCTGTTCCTCCTAAGATTCTCTCTGCTCCTCCTGCTATGCCCCTCTCTGCTCCTCCTGCTATGCCCCTCTCTGCTCCTCCTGCTATGCCCCTCCCTGCTGCTCCTGCTATGCCCCTCCCTGCCACTCCTGCTTATCCTCTTGCTGCTGCTATGCCCACCTCTGCTGCTCCTGCTATCCCCCTCCCCGCTGCCCCTCCCATGCCCCGCCTCGCTGCTCCCGCTATGACCACCGGCGCTGCCCCTGCTATCCCCCTCTCTGCTTCTCCTGTTATGCCCCTCCCTGCTGCTCCCGCTATGCCCCTCCCTGCCACTCCTGCTTATCCCCTTGCTGCTGCTATGCCCACCTCTGCTGATCCTGCTATCCCCCTCCCCGCTGCCCCTCCCATGCCCCGCCTCGCTGCTCCCGCTATGACCACCGGCGCTGACCCTACTATCCCCCTCTCTGCTCCTCCTGCTCAGCCCCGCACTACTCCTCTTGCCAAGGTTCCCCCTATTCATCTTGCTAAAGCCCGCCCTGTTTCTTTTGCTAAGTCTTTTGTTGCGCCTCCTGCTATACCCCTACCTGCTATTCCCACTATGCCCACCCCTGCTGCTCCTCCCAGGCCCCTCCTTACTTCCCATTCTCTCTCCAACCCTGCTCCTCGTGCTTTGCCCCCCTCTCATTGGCGGCTCAGGCTCCCACCTGCTTCTCCTCGTCCTCTCCTTAAGCCTTTCTTGGATCCTCTTCCTATGCCCCTCTTTGCCCCTTTCGCTCAGCTTCCAAAGCCCCCCTCTGCTCCTCCTGCTAAGCTCTGCCCTGCTCCTCTTGCTAAGCCCCTCCCTGCTCCCCCTCCTAACCCCCGCACTGCTCCTCTTGCTAAGCCCCTCCCTATTCGTCTTATTGACGGCCGCCATGTTCTTTTTGCTAAGCCCCACGTTGCTCCTCCTGCTAAGGCCCTCCCTGCTCCCCCTACTAACCCGCACACTGTTCCTCTTGCTATTTGTCTTGCTAACGTCCGCCGTGTTACTTTTGCTAAACCCCACATTGCTCCTCCCGCTCAGGCCCTCTCTGCTCCCCTTGCTAAGGCCTTCCTTGCTCCTCTTGCTACGCTTTCGGCTGCTATTGCAGCGGCCTTCAGACCATTCATCTCCTGTATTCTATCATTTCTGACCTGGGACTCCACAGATCCCAACTAACTATGACATTGTATCATAGTGTACATAGGTGTGGAAAAAAAAAGTTCTGAAGTTTTGTTGTAAATAGTGTGGTTCTTGTGTTTTAGTGTGAAACAAAAAAAACAAAACAAAAAACAAAAAAAAAATATGCCAGATGTTAAGTTTAGTGCTGTATGTATTAGTTATCATTGTGTTATTTCTGTTGTAAATAGTGTGGTTCTTGTGTGTGTCAAGCAAACAAAAAAAAAAAAAAAAAACATAAATAAAATGTTAGGATCAGATATTGTGTTTTCTCTCTGTTTTCCCTCTTCTGTGTTTGTTTCCACAGAGCTGGTGGTGATGACGGCCCCTCCTGCAGCAGACCAAACCCAACCCCCAAACCCCCCAAGAAAAAAAAAAAAAAAAAAGAAGAAAGAATATAGGCCAATTTACAACACAAAAAATACTTTAATAACAATGTTTTTAATTTTGTAACAGAAAATATGTCAAATGCATACATTTCCCTGAAAATTCATAACAAATTAAATTTAATACAAATAAATGTAATTAATATCAAATTAATACATTTTAAATAAAAAAAATTTAATTAAAATTCAATATAAAATTCAATAAAATTAATTACATATTATATATATATATATATATATATATATGTATATAATATATATATATATATATATATATATATATATATATATATATATATATATATATATATAATGTAATATTTACCCCCCCTCCCAAACATGTTCAAAAGAATATATTCAGATGATTCACAAACCAAGCTTAAAGGAACAAATTAATCTTTTAAATAAAATTCTTAAAGCATACATGTTTTTGTGATTCTTGCCAAATGCCAATTGAGTGAATAAATAAAATAAGTTACTTAAAATACAGTTCACCGTTTTTTGTCCTTTGTGTTCAATGCACTTGTTCAGTGGAATTTGTTCAGCCTGTTTTTCCCTGATGAAGACGTCACTATTGTATCATTCCTGTACACTGCACGTAGGGCCTTTATGTGTGGAGTTTGCATGTTTCTCCCTGTGTGTCGGTGGGTTTTCAATGAGCAACACACTAAACTTTGAGGCGAGAGAATTTTCCTCGTGTTCAAAATGAGGTGACCAATGAGCAACTTTGTTTCACGCATCACTGAAATAAACAAATCTGACTGCACAGTAGCCTACTGTCTGGCTCGAGGCACGACGACGAGATATCCTGTTTTAAAATACAGAGGTATTTAGTGTGGATTTGCCTGGTGACTAGTTAACAGTAATCCCATAGTTTGCACAACATCCTTGAGGTCATCACTCAGTACTCTGGCATGTGTCCTCTGTTTGGATAGAAGGTGGCTAATTTACCGAGCATATACATGCTACATTACCCACGATGCATCAAAATAATTTTGAAGAAAAAAGGGGCATGGCTATATATTGCCTTTGAATATATTTAAGTTTGATTAAATGAGAGACTACAGACTTAAACAAGGTGAGGTAAATAGAAAAAAAAAAATCTTAAATGTTGCTTTATTAATTTGAAACTTTTTTTGTTTACATAGCCTACATAATTACAAGTTTTTCATCAGTTAATATTTTCCCATTAAATATATAGGCTACATAGATACTTCTCAATAAAAAATAAAAAGATTCTGATTTAAATGTATTCCTTTTGTTGACATAGGCCTATTAGGGTATTTTGGATATTTAAAAAAATATATTTTTTTTGTTTTTTTTGGGTTTTGTTTTTTTTTTTATTGCCTGGGATCCAGATAACACACTTCCCAATACAGTATTTTCAAATACATGCACATATATATAATAATTTCTTGAGCTGTTTGGTTTGACGTTGCCAGACAAATTACGCTATTACAAAGCATCACTAGGAAATCAAAGGTTTTTGTCATAATGAAATAAGATTAGAAAATACCCAGGATTCATGATAAGATGCATTTTGTTATTACCTGTTCTGTTGCAGCTGAATGCTGAATGTTTGGATGAAAGTCACAACCACAGTAGGATGTTAAAGGTCGTATATTATGCAAAATTGACTCTTGTAACCTTTAAGGCGTTTTATAATGCTGTTACCTCCTCAAAAACATACCTGGACTTGTGTTTTGTTTCATTCACACAAATCCTGTGTTATTAGGCTGTCTGCATCTTCAAAAATCAAAATGTTCCACCTGGTGATGTCATCTAGTAGTAGTTTTAACCGCAAACAAACTCTACAATACACTAGAATAACCAAGTTTTTTTTTTACCCTTTGTTCAGTTGAGATTACTACAGAAAGTCTACATCTACATATCTTCTGGTGCACAGGGGAGTAAAGAGTTTCTATTGAAGGTGTATGGAGTTTAAAAACACAGTGGAGCGCTTCTTGTGTCACTACTTCATGACATCACAAGGTGGAACAGAGTGTTTTCAGTTTCAGAGAAGAATACAGTCTAAATATGCAGAGTTAATGTGTTAAACATGTGTGAATGAAACAAAACACAACTCCAGGTAGGTTTGTGATGAAGACACAACATTATAACATAAATGAGGAATATAAACCCTTTAAATATGTTGACTGCTGATGCATCACTTTTCTAATTCATTAGCAAATCATTTATATTTAATATTTGAGTGTTGTCAAAACTATGTCCACACCATTTGATTCTGATGGTTGCGGAGGGTCGGTGTAGACATGCAAGACGCACAACGAGGCAAGGCACTCGACAGCTGAGCAGCGAGTGGCCTCTCCAGTTCTGGTACTTAGCCCCCAACATCTGTCTCTGACGTCTGTACTTTCATCTCACTTAATGTCGGAGAAGTCTTTGAGTGGAGGAGTGAGCTAAATCCAGTTTAGTCATTTATTTACAAATGTTTACAAATGTATCAAAATACCAAATCATTCATATTACCCGCAGATTTGGGATGTAGTGCTGCATCTGTTTCAACCGGCTTGTGCCATGCTTTTGCTCAGGCGTCAGGGGGTGATTGTCACGTCCCTCATGAGATACACTGAGGCTTGGCTGGATACGTGGCAAGAAAAACATAAGGAGGCACAAGAGATGGGTTGTATCACTCAGATCAACAATGCTTTTCAAGGCACTGAAAAACATCCACATAATAATCTATCAGCAAATGAATAAAACACGCTATTGATGGCCAAGAGAGAAAACAGAGTATCGAATATTTGATCCATTTTTATGCCTCAGATTGTCAACATATGGGAAAGCATTTCCAGTACAGTTAGCCAACATCGTCCCCACTTTTTACAGTATTTGTCTCAAAAAATATATAAAAATAAAAAACGATCCTCGGCAGATCAGAGGCATCACATATTCTACACAGACAACATTGAGTTTATTCATTTGTGGCAGTTGGGCTGCCTGATATGTTTTGATCATATACAGTAAAAAGAATGACATCATAATCCAGAGACATGTTGGGATGTTGGGACAGGATTCTCCAAGGAGCAATGTGTCTTCCACCGGCCTCACTTTATCACACTTTGCTCTCCTGTCATTCTGTCTCTGGGGCAGGGGAATTGGCATTACACAGCTGACACTCAGTATCTCTAAAGGTTATTTTGTAATGCCACCTGAAAATCCAGAATGAAGTTCCCTAAAAAGAGGTGTTCGGGGTCCTGAGACCCAACAGGGCTGGGTTGGACCAAAACATTATGTACTTTAGGCTCTAGTACAGTTTGAAGCAGTGTGGTGTCACAAGTGAATAACCACGTGTGATTACAGGCTGATTCCACATCATGTATCTCTGCTCTGCTGTGCCACACACTGTGCAGTAACTGTGCACCTGTTGTAATGAATGATGCTGTTCCACATCCCACAGATGTGCTGCACGGGGCTATGCTGGTGCTCCGCTACTCCTCTGTCCTCCCAGACTATTTTCTTTTGCTCCACAGTTCAGAACGCTCCAAACAGGAAAGACAACGTGAACTATACAAGATTTATAAAGTAAATACTCTTTGCACAAACTTTATTTTCATCAGGTTACTTCTAGATGTTTTTACAGTTGTTGCTCTGATAGTTGGGTTCAGTGACTTGTAAGGTACTTTGTAGCAGTACAGCACTACCCCAAACTGGTTTCTTGATTTCTTAATGCTAAGGTAAATAACACGTGCCCCACAGTGGATAGGACATGCACGGGGGGTCACCAGGACGCTCTGCAGACCAGCGGGAGACCACAAGGACTGTGGACAATAAGATAACAGCGATGTTCTGGTCCTTTTGATTAAAGCCACATCTCAGAGGGTCATAACACTCACACTCACATTGGTCGACTTTGCCTAAAGTTTCTTAACGTGTGACACCATGCTGATAAGAAGACCTGCCTCACAAACACATACATTGGGAGACCCTATAAAAGCTGTCAACAGGCACATCTCAGGACTCTCTTCCTATCCTTTCCTGAGAGCTCGTTGCTTCATTGTTCACTTTACCTGTGTGGAACTCATTAAACCTTCTGACTCTGTTGCGGTCTCTTTGTCTCTTTGATGCTTACACCAGAAACGAACAATTCTTACAGACTGTTAACTTTGAGTTTATGTCACTGAAACACAGTGGTGTGAAAACTTCATTGGCCTCATTCATGCAACAGTTTAATGCCTAATGACCCTGTGCGGTGCAGCGAGGGGCTGTGTCCTTTGACGGAGACCATTCAGTGGTGTGGCACAGGGGAGTAGAGCTGCATGAAGTGGAATCAGCCGTTAGCTTTCACAGATCTCTCTACATAATGAATAAACAGGATGGCTGCACACACAGATAAGCACTTGAACATTAAGCAGGTTGGGGTTTAGGTGTTTAGTCCCACTTTAAGTTATGTAAAAATGTACTGAATATAGTTGTTTAGCGATTGCGTGCCTGCATGATGCCAGTGTAGACCCAGAGGCCAGTGTCAGGAAGCTTTGTCCTTGTGATGTCGCCAGCTCAGAACAGAGACTAACAGCTGCAGGGCCGGTCACACAGAGCTCGGAGCACGATTATTACACAGCTCCTAACCTGTGAGCAATTAGCAAACATGTCATTTAGGATTTTTTATAGACACAGCAGCGGAGTGTTTACTTGTACAATCGTAGGGAAGTATTATTAATATTAGTTGCTGTCAAATGGAAGTGGCAGTTTGAATAGTAGTATACCTGGCAAGTACAGAATGACATCTCTGTATTTTTATATGGATATCAGTCCGGTCACTACGCCCCACAGCGAGTCTCGAGCCAGAATCAAACACAATCATGCAATCGGACATGTTTTTTGTCAGTAACACACGTGAAACAAAGGAGCTCATCGGCCACCTGTCAGTTACAAACAAAATCATTCTCTCACCTCAGATTAACAGTTGGATTCTGCAGAAATTTGCAATGCTTTTCAGTCTCTTATCATATTTTTTCCCCTTTCTTTTGTCCTTGTAAGCAGCCATTTTTGTTCTGATACGGGCAGACGATGCGTGTCCCTGATTGGCTAATCCACCTGTCAATCACGCCTATCTGAACCAGTGCCCAGACTCACAGACCCAGGACACGCTGGAGGGACTATGTCTCTGTGCTGGCCTGGGAACGCTTTGGGGTCCCACCGGAGGAGCTGGAGAACGTGTCTGGGGTGGGGGAAGTCTGGGAGTCCCTGCTTAGACCCCCACGACCCGGCCCCGGATAAGTGGAAGAAATGGATGGATGTGAAAATGCAATTGTGACTTAATCAATATATGGCTTAATTAGGTGCTAGCCCGGTTAACCTCAGAAATTCAGTAAAAGGCCTGGGCTTTCTTCTACACTCGATAATGTTTAACTCCGATAAAGTTTGTTAATTACCTGCCAAGGTGTTTACTTTCTATGGGAATCCTCTGCCGCTGCGCTGACAGTATACGGTTAGGAGGTGTACACACCGAGACTACAGGATGGCAGCTGCAGGAGCTCGTAATTGAAACGGGGCACGAGTCTGGAAGAAAATATCAAGGCTAAAATGAATAATACAGGCCCATCAATAGTCCTGGACATGTTTAAAATGTTAAAATGAATCTGACTGAAAATTCACAATTACATAGTTACCATTTCCCCAGACTGCTGCTGCTGCACTATGAAAATGATAAAATTCAACACACCTCCATCTTCTCAGCTGAAACATGCAGAGCCTTGTCCACATCCTGACACTAAATGTGAGCGGTACTCCCCGGCTCGGTGCGGTTAGCGGCTGACAATCACATAGTGCCTCGGGCCATCCCTGCAGCCCAAGGCCTCACTTTTGCTCGGAGACAGCTGATTAAAACTATCCCAACAGAGCAGTGCTGCAGAAAACACACACTGAAAAGGACTGTCCCGATCATGTTTAGATAAATGGTATCCTACATTTATAGTCTATAGGGATTTGTCTGGATCTCAAATACACACTTCTTCAATACTGTGAGTCTGGTCACTGCTGAAGTTCCCGATGGCTGCTTACGAGGATGAAAGAAAGGAAAAAGAATATCACATGGGACTGAAAAAAACATTCTGAAGAATCAGTGAGCGAAGGACCAGACTCTGTTAAGTTTGTTGTTCAAATGATATATGATGAAAGATATATGATTTCCCTTTTTTACATAGGACTACTAGGATTAGTAGAATACAGGACCAAATTTTCTACTGACCCTTTTTCTCAGCTACGGCACATATTCCACAGTATGACATTTAATTTATCCCCATCAAGACAAGCAGATGATGCCAAAGACAAAGTTACAGACCCACAGATGACGTGCCCCCCACCATAAAAGTTACATAATCCACTGTAAGTTTAAACTGTGTGAAAGTGAAACTAGGAGAGCTTTAGTATGCAATAATAACCCTTGATAATAACACTTCTAATTGAACAAATACAACAGAGAAAAGATTAATGCCATGCTGTGAAACATTTTAGAAGAGGAATAGCATCTCCATGGAGACACACAGGTTTCACTCAGTTTCACTCTGTTTAAATTCAGAAAAGTTACATAGGTGCCTTTGATTTATGAGTCAGTACACCTTGTTAGAGTTGATGACAGGCTTTTTGCAATGAAAAAATCAGTTCTATCGCTCTCCACTTGCCATATGCCCTCAGTCTCTGTCAGTGCCTCCTGATGTGTGGCACAGACCTGTCCTCACTAAGTGCTGCATGTGTCCATCACTGTACTGTCCGTTCATAAAAGAGAAAAGAGTCATGATGAGGAGGGGCTGCTCTGCTCACTACATGCCGCTCCAGGGGCAGGGAGGGCTATAGTATTTTATCCTGAGTAAGTACTTACAGTGCACATGACAGGTTTTCATGTTTTGCTAATTATTACTTTATCAGCACTTTAAAAGGTAAATAGTCACATATTTGACTTTTCTACCTTTAAAGAACTCAAAGCACTTTCCATCAACAAACCACTACAGGTCAGATCTGCGAAGAGGCAGCCCCACTCACAGTAAGAACACATGCTTTGAAATTGGAATTTTAAAACAATAAAAAACACCCAAATAGGAAGCAATGCTAGATCGATGCATTTCATAGCATACTGTGGAACATTCAACGAAAAAGAGAGACATCTCCATAGAGACATGTAGGTGACAGACCCTCCATCTGTTACAAGTTACAAAGTGTACCTTTAATTTGACTTATTAACAGTGTGACAACAGGGCTTGGTTTGTCACTGCGTGCTTGTGTGGTGTAACATAGGCTGGCCTTTAGCAGTAGGAGGAGGGACAGAAGACAGCAGCACGGCTCTGGTCCACACATTTTTATTTCTTTTTTTAAAATTTTCAAAGTGCATTGTGCAATGGAGGTTTGAGAAGCAGTGTCTCTCCCCAGCAGCGCAGAACATAGCGTGTGTGGTTTCAGGCGCGCTTTCATACTGTCCACTAAACTGGATACAAACTATTGTTAATTAATAGGGGGTGTTTAATAGTAACATTTGCTCTTTAAAACTCTTAAATCTCCATAAAACTAAGTAACTTACTTTATACATACATTACACACATGACATTTAAAACCCATAAACCCTTTAAAATGCCCAACATGCCTCCTCTACACATTTCCTGCCCTGCTCCTGTCCCCAGCTTCAATTAAAGTGCCACTGTGCATCCAGATCTAAAATTGGGTAAAAGAACTGACGAGTTAAATAAACATTTTACAATCCTTTTGTGCAATTGTCTTTTTTAAAAGTGCAAATAATGTTCAAAGTGCTGTGCGCTATTAAAGTGTCATATAATGAAAGATGCTGTTACTTTGGGTAATAAAATGAGCTGTTTGTTAAATGTGGCACGATGGGAGTTTAGGTGGTTAGTCCATTTAATGTCTGTCTAATAATGTGTTTTAACTGTCAGTAGAGGGAGCTATTGCTGCAATGAATAGACACGGTAAGAACTGAAGTGTCATGAGAACTTCCTTCACCTGTGTCTAGTGTTGACTGTGGACCAAGTACCTTAAAGGGGATGTTTTACTTGCATTACCTTTAATTCTTTAGAAAGTACTATATTTGCCAAAAACAACATATTAACATGTTTTAAAAGTTTCCCTTCCATTTATAACGCTCTGAGTATCCCTCCCTTTGCTCACTCCCCCCCTTCAACACACAACACAATGAGTGTGCATCCCGCTAATGAAGCTAATACACATCGCATCAGGTTGTCAAGTTGTAGTGTAATTTGTATATTTATGGAAAATTATCCGTGGAGCATGGGTGACGCAGATTCGTGGGCGGAGCGTTGCACAGAACTAACATCTAACCGTGAGGAGGGTTTGAAAAACGGGCCCGGCCCCGAGAGATCGCTAAATTACTCAGACCTGCACAGATGATATCTTAAACTACTTCAGGCAGGTTTTTGATGAGGGAACAACATTATAACATGGTAGTAAAGCTCAAAACTATCAATTTTGTATATTACCGCCTCTTTAACTAATTATCAGTGGATCAAACACTTAGATTTATTACAACAGATGGATAATATTTACACTCGGTGGATTATCTTGGCCATGGTTTTCTTCAATTACCTTATATTATGTAATATGATTGTTCATTTATTTAGCCTTTACTTCATTTGAATAAGCTGAAGCGCTCCCCTGGCTTCCCTGACTTGTTTTTCCATGATTTTTTGTCCTCCCAATTTTGAACTTATCTTAATAACTGTGAGAAATAGTTAAGCTTTATGTTAAATGTACATACGGCGCGCTGCCATCGGTGCTTTTACAGCGCTCCGAGGCTTTTTTCAATGATGTTTCGTATTCAAACTAAATGACTCTTAATATGCTGTCCCATTTTTTCATTCAGTTTTGCAATTCTTGGAACACGGAAGTTGATGTCTGGTGGATTTATAATCTACTCTCCCTATTTGCTGTTCAGATTTTGGACTACATGTCATGTCTCCACCCAAGCCCGAGTGTTTAAATAGCCTGCTTTTGTAGTGCTAATACTAGACTTTTAACCAACCCAGAGCACATCCTGTTCACAGAGTTCCCCCTCTTGATCCCCTCCAGGAGGCACTATAATGCACCTCGAGCCAAAACAAATAGTTATTTTTATCTTCTCTTTTTTAATCCTTCCACGATTAAGCTGCTAAACCCAAATCTGAGCCATTCTTAAAGAGGGGCTGTTACACTTCTATGGGGGTATTAACTGGGTGACACATAACATATAATAAAATGTTATAATGTATTTGTTTTGTTTTTGATGCTCTGAGGATGAAATGAAACTACTGCACATCGCATCAGTTTGTGCGCCGCAGTTGTAGTGTGTGCCAGTTTTATATCATTCTCAGTGCAATATAGAGGTAAAGTGCACTCTCCATCTTATTGACCATGTGCCTGTTAAATGAACTGAATTTATTTTATTTATCTTTATTTATACAGGGGAGTCTGTACATTTTCATGCCACCAAAACTGAAAGATGAAACTGGGCCCTGTTTCCTCTACTTCAGCACCGTTGTCTATAAGCAATCTGCACTTCCAGCACCTTGGACTGTTGTAGTTTAAGGTAATTAGAGCCGATGTCTGTGAATATAGTTTTCATGTGCGATACCTGAGCTCCAGGATGGCACTCAGTTTCACCCCGTGGGATGTACGGCAGGTCTTATCCAGTGAAGAGCGCCCTTACCTGATTGATGATTGTGTTGTCGTAATACCGTGGGGGTCGCTGTGATCTCTCATGAGGATCCAACAGCAGCTGGCAGCTCCTCGTGATTTGATTACCACTCGGAAACTCATCCAGGTCAAGAATATTAAATCTATTTGACAGCTCCAATGGCTGCGTCTTATTAGGACTTGCATGATGATGTGAGCGCTTTCTTTTTTTGTTCACTATTCGTAAGAAGAGACCAGATGTGTGAGGGAGTAGAAGAAGTTGGACCTTTTAGTTTAGCTGCACCACGATGACCCCATGTATCACGCCGAACACGGGCAGAGGTTGGCTGACTGGATCCCGCACCAAGACGAGCAGAATTTACACTGGAACAGCTACGGTAGCATCTAGTTCATTCATTATGACGATGGAGATAGACTTGGATTTTCCTGCTGTCACCACCAAGTCAATTACACACACAAACACACAAGGGCCCAAAAAAGAGCCCACTGTGTTGAGATGACTTGAGACAGACTCCACCCTCCCCCAGATGATTTGTGCTGCGAGTTAAAACGTTAAGAGTTAAGAAAGGCAATGGTCTTTGTTGGATTTTGAAAGTGTCTTTAAAATCAGAAATAATAAATTTTGTTGGGAGCTCGATCTTGCGAGCCTCTGATAGTCTGTGTTTATGTCTTATTTTATTTTATTCTTATTTTTTCAACACCAACCTGCCAGGGGCCTGCACATTGGCATATTTACATTTATTTAAATTTGTCTAAATGTTCATTAATATGCACTTTTCCCCATTTCTTAAATAAGTATAAGCATGGGTTGTACCTCTCGTACTCCTAACCGTAAGAAGGGCTTGAATTGGGCCCAGGAGAGAGCCCAAGATTACTCAAACATGAATGGATGACATCTAAAACCTCTCCAGGCATGTTTTTGATGAGGGAACAACATTATAACACGGTAGAAAGCGCCAAAAAGTCGATTTTGCAAAATACCCTCCATGCTTCCTTTTTTATTGATTTGTTCATTAACTTGTGTTTTCTATGTATTTGATGATTGAATGTGCAGCTGTGGAGTTACAAATGAACTGCCCTTGGGGAGAAATACATTTTGAATCTGTCGTGTGCGTCTGTTAGATATTCTGAAAAATTAATCAACATTTACAAAAAAGGGAAAGCAGAGAATCTCATTTTTCAGAGCATCTTTGTGGAGGTCTAAACGACTCTGTTTTGCTCCTCGGCTCCTCTTCTGTACCTGATTTAAAGGCTTTTTACATCCTGCAGTGTGTGGTCAAAGCTGCTGAAAAAAATAATTTCATCTTTTGACAGAGTATTTTCTCAGGTTTGAACTTATACAGGAGCTGCTGATAGGGTTTGGTCCAATCAGGCACATTGTTACTAAGGATTGTAAGGTATTTTCTAGCAGTGCAGCGGTACATCAAAAAGGTATATTGATTTACTAATGCTAGAGCAGAGGTCTGCAACCTACGGCTTACAGTTTTATTTTGAATTCTTTATTATTTCATTGAAGAAGAGTCAAGGTATCCTCGTCGCAGGCATGAAGTAAAGAATTCATCTTTCCCTTAATATTTCCCCAGTTGTAGCTAGTATTACACAACTTTAAGACAATATACCTTGTTTCTCTCATAGAAGAAGTCACACGCGGTGCATGATGGGATATAGCAGTGCGTGAAGTGTGCTCGGATGCGCGCTTCGTTCATGGCCGATCTCCATGGAAACGCAGGGCACATTTTTGGCCGCATTCGTCGGGTGCATGAAACGGGGCAGACCTGAAAAGTTACATAAGTGCCCTTCAATGTACCCGACGAAGTGTTCATTTATCGAATTGGGACACGGACGATATAAGGATGATGGCTCACGGCATTTTTTGTTTGCTACGTGGATCATTTGAGTTCAGCTTTTTAATTCATTTGAAACACCATAGTGACCATAAAAAAACAACATATATACAGTGTTAACTTCACTTTAGATGTCAAAAAGTATTTGCAACCGGGTCCAAATGGCTCTTTGGATGTGTGGGGATCTGTGGAATGTGTGGGGACTCATGAAAGACACTATGCAGACCAGCGTGGAGCTTATGAGGACGCAAGGCAGACTAGCAGAAGTACATTGGGAGACACTATAAAAACTGTCAGCATGCACATCTTAGGACTCTCTTCTGTCCTTTCTGGAGAGTCCGCTGCTTCATTGTTCACTTTGACCTGTTGGAACTTATTAAAACCCTTCTGACTTTATGTTTCAGACTCTTACACCAGGAACGAACATTCTTACAGGATCATGGCAAACCAACTGTCTGACCTTATCCCAGACACTTGATTATTTGTCTTGGTGCATGTCCAAGAGTCACAAATAACCAAATAGTAGCAGAGATTGTAGGACTATAACCTGGAATTTACACCAGGAACTGCAACGACGCACAACATGGCAAAACTACATGTGAGCCTAGTTTGAAAAGTGTCAATTTACACCAGAGCTGCTCCTGCCTCTGTATATTCTCACGTTTAAACACCAAACTGTTTCATATTGTTCCATATTCATTGTCGATTGGATGCTGATTGGATGAATAACATTTAAAATCTACACAAAAGGTGAGGAGAGGGACAATACTTTGCATAGCGATAACACTCGTGGCTCGCATTAATTGGGCTACTTACCGTTTTAAGTTTAGCAATGTGCCTTTTCCTTTCATAAACTGTCCTTGTAAAGTTGTTGTCTGACTTCGCAAAGTGTGTTATCTTTACCCTCCAGGACTATAAACTTTTTGCAGTTCATCAAGACTTCCCCGAGCTCCTGGGAGTGTTACGACCACGACTCCTGAAAAGGGGAATAAAACTTGAGCAATAAAACAACAGCGGGCGTTCGCGTCTCTAGTCTGTGGTTTAATGACAAATATTAATTGTAATGCAGCTTTGGTACATCTCTGATACATCAAAAAAGCACACATTTACCTGAAAAGGGGAATACAACTTGACTAATAAAACAACAGAGTCTCAAGTCAGTGGTTTAATGACCCAAGACTGCACTGGTGCGCCCCCTGCTGTCCATTTGACCGGATATGCTTAACCAAAATAAAATCTTGTCACAATACCAGAAGATACTGTACTATAATCATGTAATATTAATAATAATACAAATGATGGACTAGCAAAATGAAACTTTGAAAATAACCCCTCTTATGAATTCCTATTTTAATCATTAGCAATACTGTATAATAAATGTATACTTAAACCATTTTTATAACCATTATACAAGCAGCTGATTTTAGAAAACTTATTTTGAAAGGGCGCTGGAAGAGTATTTTGACACATCACGTTTATTTCTTGCCTTTCCCTTTCTAAAAAGCCTCCAGTGATGCTGAAAAATCAGAGCTCCAACCTAATCTGGGCAGCAGAATATTATGCATCCACTAACCCACTCTTTATCAAACTAAAAACACTAAAACTAAATCATCTGGTTGAGTTTAATACAGCAGATGTTATGGATAAGGCCCATAACCACATGCTTCCAGACTGTACCCAGGAGCTGCTCAGACCTAGAGAGAGTCCATATAATCTGATAGGGATCTGCTATCTTCAAAAAACTATGGCAAGAACTACAAAAAAAAAAAAAAAAAAAAAAAAAAGTATGTACATCTCAGCTACAGGGGTTAATTTATGGAATTGTCTAGATGATGAATTAAAAAGCTGCACATCAATTAAAAAAAAATTATAAATTAAAAATTATAGAAAAATATAGAGCAATAGTATAACTGTTACTATGACAACTGAACTGAACATTAATGAACACAGTATAAACTTTGTCCTATTACGTAATATAAATCATGTAATAAGAAAATAGATAAGAGAATAATAATGATATGTTGATGATTAGAAAGAACACCTATGGTTATGATAATAAGAGAGGTAACTGTAAGAATATAAAAATAATTGTTTTTCTTGTGTATTGTAAAATTATTTGTAATTGTTGTGTATATTGATCTTTATATGTGGAATTACGCAGGCTTAGGCTCACAATGACCAAGTTCTACGTATGTGACTATGATAATGTTTTAGTTATTTTTGTGTGTGTGTGTCTGAATAAACTTACTACTACTACTACTACTTACTACTACGGTGTAATTATGCCCATTGGACCCACATATGACACTGCAGATATGAACTGTCCAAGCTGTTAATAATTAAAGCAACTGCCTTGGTGTAAATTGGGGGGTGAATAAACATCTGTCTGACCCCACCCCAGACAGTTTTTTTTTTTCTGTGTCATGCTGCAACATCACTGAGGCAGAAACTAGGTAGGCGGAGCTAAAAGTTCAAACCAAAACATGTTTCCGACTCATAGCGACGATCCTGATCAATGTAATTACCACACACACTGAGACTGTATACAGATTATGTAACACTAGAGTTCTGTGAGGCGTTTGAGGACTGTGGGAGAAACTGGTGCTCATGGTCTAGTTCTCTTTAACATGTTGGACCACACACACACACACACACACACACACGGCTTCTGAGGCTGCTGTGTGCTCCGATGAAACACACAGACTCTTCATGTTACCTCCAGATACAGATACAGGACGGCCGCGTGGATCAGAAGAGAGAGCAGTATTGATTTTACTTTGTGTTTTGACATTTTGACATTTATTACACAGTCTGTGATAGTGCAGAGACAAAAAAAAAAAATCGTATTTGTACTCTTTGATCCAGAATCCTGTAAAATCATTATTGACAGACCACCTGAAGCTTTCCTTGTTCCCACGCAGGCTTTGTCTCAGAACGACAGGATAAGAGCAAGTTAAAAGTAAATGCCTGATTTATATTTATATGAGAGAAACCCACAACCATGCATGAAAAGATAAAGAGGGCACGTTACACATATATATATATACACACATTACAGTGTATAGGAGTGTATAGTCCCTACTACTTTTCATAGCCAGCCTGCTCGTCATAGCATGAAATTCTGGCTGCATTCCCCCTGTCTATCATATGTTGCTAATAGTGCATACTGCCCAAACGCTCAGATACATGTGGGAAAAAGTCAGGTACAGGGCTAAGATACGTGAGACCTACACTCTAACGCTGCTTTCATGCGCCATGGAAATGACCGTAAATACCACTTGTGGAAAATTGCACATGAACGCCTCCACGGGACGTCATTTCTACCGGAGAACAGGGATATAATGAGATAACCTTTGACTGTTCAACATGGAAAAAATGTAAATGGTAAGCAATTACTGACAACTGGATACAATTCTTGTCTCTTTTTTTTGTATTATTTGTAACCAGACCAAAATAATCAAATCAAAAGGAACTGTATGTTTGAGTTTGATTTTAAATTTGTCCCCATCCATCTATCCATCCATTTTCTTTCGCTTATCCGGGGCTGGGGCAGCAGGGACTCCCAGACTTCCCTCACCCCAGACACGTCCTCCAGCTCATCCGGTGGGACCCCAAGGCGTTTCCAGGCCAGCCGAGAGACATAGTCCCTCCAGCGTGTCCTGGGTCTTCCTCGGGACGTCCTCCTGGTGGGACAAGCCCAGATTTGTCCCCAAATATGATGCAAACATGTTCAAATCAAATATTTCTTTTACTGATAATAACTGTAATGCTGACAATTATCCAATCAGAAAGCAGAGTGAGCCTGTTGCCAGTTTTTATTCTGAAATCCAGTTCCTAAAAGGACTCTTTCTGATCTGAAAATCTGAAAACTCTGAGCGAGCTGAGTTAAGTCTCTTGCCGAAGGCCACAACGACAGCACCCCGTCTGCGGGAGCTGGAATCACACCACCAAACGTGTGGGTGGCTCCTCTGGACGCCTCAACCAATGACGTTTATGTCGAGAACGTGAGATTCGAACCACCAACCAGTGGACAAAGCTGGTAAATGCAAGTATTTTCACACTGACCAACACACATTTAAGTGCACCAGCAGCTATGTAGTTCAAGCCAGTTCTACCACTTCTCTCCCATCTTCTATATCAGGGGTGTCAAACTCAACTTCACAAAGGGCCAAAATTAAAAACTGGGGCCAAACTAAATATTTACTGAGAAATTTCAACAATATCTACATGTTTTTCAGAAGGCGTGGATTAAATTTGAGCGAGGCGACATGTAGCAGATGTCGACAGAAGTGGTGGGGGCCGGCGCCAACACATTTGCAAAGCATTCTGGGATTTGTAGTATTAGAGGTGCATGCGATGTACCGGGGGTAGTGCTCAGTGGGCAGCTCTATACATATTTGACATGATCTCGCAGGCCAAATATATTCATATCGAGGGCCAAAGTCTGCACAAGCATCGTGAACCCGACCAGGAGGCTATGTAAAAATGTCTTCGTAGATCATCAGTTATACCATAAAGAAGCACAGAGTAGTGAGCCTGTCTGTTATAATCCCCAAGCCCTTACAGATCCATCAACTGCGCCAATTATTCCATTCATCCTGCAGTCCCTTTTCGACAGTTTTCTGACAGGCAGTTTGTAGTGATCTGCAATAGTAGTAGCGGTACGGTCATTTCAGTCTCTACGTTTGCATGCACTCTACAAAAACGATGGATAAGTGGCCTTGTCCAATTGAAACCAATTTTTCAAACTGCATTTAAACCTGGGGACTACTACGACTGAGGCGGCGTGGTTTGATTTTCCCAGATCCTATTAATAACAACTGAAGAAGCCGATACACACTTGGAAACCAGCGCAGTCCGATTTACATTAGGCTTAGACAAGGAGAGGCGTTCAACTGCATGGGGTAAGAAATAGCCAGGAAAATATCAGACATGTATTTGGATGTTTAGTCGTTTTAGATCCACAGCGATGACGCACAACCGTCCCTCTTATGCGGATTAGCGTGTTTCTTTTGTCTGCTGTGTTTAAGTGAAAGTAAAAACTTCAATGTGTTTAATTTGTGCTGTATGTCTGAAAATCTGATATTCAACGTAAATGAGAGGTTGCTTATATATTTCTGACAGAAGTGTGGTTGTATTTATGCCATTTTTGTGAGCCATTTTTTATCAGTATTGTAGTTTTAGTGTTAACGCCAAAGTTTTAGACACCCTTGAACATTACTGGAGCACAAGTCAATCTTTTGGAGCTTTCTATCATGTTATAAAGTTGTTCCCTCATCAAAAACATGCCTGAAGAGGTTTTATATGTCATCCATTCGTGTTTGAGTATTTCAGCGATCTCACCCGGGCCCTATCAGAACCCTCCTTGTGGTTAGGCAGATCATACGTCTAATTCCTCCATGCCCCCACACAGCAATTCTCCATAAATCTACAAAAACATGGTACAAAAACTAAACACAACGACTTAACAAACCTATGCGATGTGCAGTAGTTTTCATTTTCAAAACAATAAAAGGTATGAATCAAAATTCATTTTGGTTTGATTTGGCTTTCTCCAAAAACAGTTTCAAAGTCCATAATAAAAAGTAAGTATTCTTTTCCAGTTTTTTTCTATTCTCTTTGTAATAATCAAAAGTTTCTCTTTCAAAAAACTAGATAGTAATAAGAAAGGATAAAAGACTAAAGACAACAGTAGTGGCTTATCCTTTAACAAAACAGAGAATAAACACTACCTCTGTGTACAGTTTTCACAGTATGGTCAATCTAAGTCAATCCTTGGTTCTACAAATGAAATGGGACAATCATCTTACGATATGATGCTCACTACAGCTTTGTTTTATCAGTATCAAAGATCATTTTTGTGCTCAAAAAACCCATTTAAAATATCATTTTACCACTTACATACACCGTTTTCTCAGTTTCTCAATGAGGCGCTTGGCTGTTGAGCTATAATGACATCACGCGTGCGACTTCAAGTGACTGCTGCATTACCCATATACTACAGTGACACCTACTGGCCAGGCAGTAAAGTGTAATATTTTTATATTTGACCCCAGCTACACTTCTATAGGGTATTAACTGCTAAACACATAACATATTTAGACGACCACGTTACCTTTTATGGTTTTGTGAAAATGTTTATATTTACCAAAAACGTAGTAACAAGTTCACTTTCATGTTTGACGCTCTCCCGTCCATTCGCTCTCTGTGTTTAAGTAACTACCCCCCTTCAGAGCGGTATCACAACACAATCAGCGTGCATCCTGCCAACGAATCAACTGCACATGGCGGTTTTGTGATGCTGTGTATATGTTGTGTATCATGTTTTTGTATATTTATAGAGAATGGTCGTGTGGATGCCGCAGGCTCGGGGACTGAGCGTTACACAGAATCTTCTAAATGACCAGTGGTGTGAGGTCAGGGCTGTCGAGGCATGCAGTACTTGTCCAATTAAATCTACCATCACCCGTGTGTCAAAGGTATAATTAGTCAAAATATGTCCAAATAATCCTGTTTTTCTTTCACTTTCTGCCTGTTTGAAGGCATTGGTTGTGGGAGAGCAGACTGCCTCAACTGCATTTCTGAGCATCTCATTAACGTTTTTTTCGTGTGGTTGTCCTGTGCTACTCCCTCAACATGTGCTTTTACATACAGACAAAGTACAGACCGACATTTAATCAAACAGTGAGCTAGTCAGGGCTAGTTTGTGTGAAAAGGGCGGATATCCAGGAGGAGCAGTGGAGTGACAGCGGCTGCAGAGGAGCCCATCTGTTTTTCCGAAGTGACACGTGTGTGGAGGAAAACGTGGCTGTTCTGGACCTACTTGATTTGCATCTGTGAGGTGAGTGTGAGGGCTGGTGTTTAAGGTGGCACATGAGCCCTTATTCTAACCTACACGCACCTGTCTGACACGTCACCAGGCTGTTAGCATCTCCTCGTGTAATTAAGTGCATCAACGCATGTGTAAAGCTGTTATATGTCTCTCATGTGGTTTCTAGATGCGTAATAATAATCGCATACATAACAATAGTACTGAGGTTAGTGAAGAGTTGTACATAGTATATAGCAGGTGAGGATTCTCATAGGAACTAGCAGCGCCGGCCATATTAACAGATTTTATCATAGTTTTCAGAGATTGTGGAACAGTGTAGCGCACCGGGATGTACATAATATCACACATTTTAGAACAAGAAAACCCTCAGCCTTTTACTGCAGATCCAGATTGACGATAAATTTACTTTTTTTTTTTGCTAAACATTAATGCTGCTTAGAAATGTCAAAGGTAGAAAATTAAAACCAGAAACTAAATTCAGGTTAAATCAGGTTTTTTGTGGTGTTATTACATAGACACGAGGGATTCAGCTGCAAATGGGCAAACATCTGCTCATTAGTTTTGCCCATTTAATCAATTTCACATCATTTAAGCTGTCCAATATGAGCACACGTTATAGTACAGGCTTTATAATAGAGTATATTTTCCACAAGTATCTCCAGGGGCCCTTTTGGATGATATAAGAATGTGAAGAGCAAACCAGATGTCCACATGTTTGCAGAGTTAAGGCGAAATCTATACTCCTACTACTACTTAAAATAACAACCGTGACAGGTAAGGGTCACTGATGTTTAATCTGATTAGTTTTTAAGACAGCTTATTGTCTACAAGTTAATTTAAGACAAACAAAGCTGCTGATAGGTTCACACTTAACCTAAGTTAGAGTTTAAAGAGAAGAGCCAAGACAAGAGAGAAATATTATTGCTATACTCATGAGGAGAAGAGACGGGGAGGCCAAACCTTCAGATTACAACCTCCCTCTCCTTTCTGAAGTCTCCACCGCCTTTCTCCTCCTTTATTTCAGTTAGGCCTGTATCCCCTAGTTACACACCATGCTCACTCTCAAGGGGGGAGGGGGACAACAAGCAGTGAGGCAGTGAGCAAAATCACATATTACAAAGTTCATTTCAAAATATTGTAAAGCTCAGAACACAGACATAAGTGCATAAAATCATATTAAGGTTACATATCATTTATTATAGTGATTATAATAAAAATGAACATTACATTACCTTTAAGATTCACAGTGAGATAAAATAAAACATGTTAAAATATATTGAATCCTCATCATTTCCCTCTTGTTTTATCGAACTGTGACATCTCACATATATCACCCATGTAATCTCTTCACCACCTGGATTTTTTACTTACAGGTTCATTAGTTCTTTACACCTGGGAGAGTTCTCAGAATAATTCGGGCAGTGCTCCTTCAGGGTCCCCCTCATCACTCTCATCACTGCCCAATATGTACATTGCACCCCTTTCTCTTCTGTTGCGGGTGAGATGGCAGTGGGTTTTATCAACCTATTAATCAGAGAACGGAGACAGAGAACACAACAGCCATCCACACAAGGTTTAGATGGCTACAAACACAGCAATTGATACTAGAACCGAGGAGACCAGTGCTTTTATAGCGACCAAAACACACTTAGCCAGTCATCCCAGAAAGTCGGTGTCTACTCCAGACTGCTCTTTCAGGCGTCTCGCTGTTCATAGCACGCAGGCTGCCTATAGCTCTAGTCAGGCTTCCATCTGCAGCAGTATGCAGTTTACTTTGGGATGACAACACAGCAGCTAGCCCCAAAAAATCGAACAAACTCCACCCCGTTCGGCCAACAGATGTCGACTGCTATGCGATTTTGGAAAGCCATAAGTGAGGGTTGCGCTGAGTTTGCTCGTGCACTGCTTTCAAACCCCTCCTGTGGGTAGTTTCCCAACTTTTGTACGTTGTAGTGGATGTAGTTGATTCTGTCTACATTCTTATTTTGGTGTAATTGGTAATAATTGGTATTATAGCAGCTAAAAAAAGGAATGTTTTCAAATCCACTAGCAATTTGGTCAGCTAATTTTTATTCATCAGGGACCCCCTCGGGGCACTCAATATAGAATCAATGTATGTTGGATCATTTTCTCCCCAATGTCCCTTTGTATTATCTTTTAGATATTTTGATTTGGAGGTCATCATTAGGTATTAGTTTTCATCATCTCTGTTAATTGTTCTGTTCAATTGACATTTACTTCTACAGGTATTATCAAACTAACTAGAGCACATACTCCAGTAAATTCAGGGTGGGCATTGCTCTCTAAGTATTTTCCCTCCACAGTACCAGTAGATGTCGCTGCGCACCGTGGGTAGTGCTTCTTCCGTAGTAGATTTCTTTGCACACAGTTCTTCATCAATAGCACCATAAAATTTGTCTTTGAGTTTGAACGTCTAATACAAGTATAATTTCCTTTTTGCAGTTTGGCCTCAAATATTGGTTTCTGTTTCTCAGCTTTAGTTAGTGGGTACACAGTATCCCACTCTGCGCACTCCATCTTTGGCACTGTTTTGGTCAAAATATCCTCCACACATTGTGGCGTCAATCAGGAAGTGTTGGTACCATTCTCAGAAAGCGGTCTGGGCCCCATGCATGCAACACAGTCTTTATTAAAGTATTTAAAAATTGCCTGTTCTATCATGGTCAACCAGTTATTTCCAAACTCAGATACACCAGTTGCCATATATAAATATTTGTTCTTTAGTATAGGTTACTGTTGCTTTAATTTTTTTTTTCCCCACTGTCTTTTAGCCAGGGGCTCAGAGTCGGTTCAGAAGGTCCATTACTCCTTTCACATATTATTAACAGAAAAATGGGATCTATCCCTGCTGCGTAGGCTCTCAGTAAAAACACCCAGCATCCATCCATCCCTTATCAGTTAGTTTTTTTTTCATGTTGTTTACAGTTACCAGTAGATTAGATTCGGTTCTGGCTAAGGTTAGGAGCTCTGCTGTCTACCTGCCCTCTCAGTTTTTAAACCCTGTGTTGGTGTCCATTGTTTTCTTGGTCAGCTACTAATGTATCCACCCTTGGTTTTCAATATCATTAGTTATGTACCAATAATCATTAGTATATTCAATTCCATTACTTGCCTCTCTCCAGTCTGTCCCAAGTGGAAGACAAACTTAAGTTCCAAATTTGTAATGCATTTTTTGTGAGCACCAATCTGTTGTTGTTCGTTTTACCCGTCTAGTGAGATTAGAGGTAGTTTTTCCACAGTTTTTTCCATCGGTGCTACAGAGAGGAGCAGGCAGTACTGCAGGCACTAACCCATACCAGAACACCAGTGTGATCAATACCACATCCATAGTGAGCATAAACATACATATGGCGCAAGTTATGTTTTTACACGTCATGCTGTATCACCTTTTTTACAATGTGTTTCCATATTTCTTTAAACTGTGGTAACTTATAAACACGTCCATATATCATTTCAAATGGCGTAAGACTCTGTCCACCTAGTACATTAATGTACAGTTTTACCATATCTAAACCCTGCGTCCATGAGGTCTTTTTAGTTTCCTCCTACATTTCTTTAATCTGTTTTTTTATTGTACCATTCACTCTTTCTACCAATCCTGCACTTGGAAGAATGATAAGCGCAGTGATTCTTTAAATTAATGCAGAAAATAATCCCCTATCTTTGTGATAACTTCGTTTACAAAATGTGTTTGCATTATCTGATCGTATTATTTCTGGTATTTTCATATCTAGGTATGATATTTTTACATAATGCTTTTGCTACTGTCATACATCTGGTGTTTTAGTTGGAAAAGCTCTATCCATTTGGAAAAAAACCATCTATTATAACCAAACAATACTTTTTTTCCTTCACTCTTGTTTAATTGTATATAGTCCATATGTGTTACTTGAATGGATACTTTGGTTTTGGGAAAACTTCCTCTTTTTGGTCTTAAATTTCCCGTGGATTATGTTTAGCGCATATAAGGCATGCTCTGCAAACATTTTTTTCATAGTTATGAAATCCATATGTTGTATATATTTGGCTTATATGCTTTACCATCCCCACTGTTGACACATGTGTAACACCATGTGTCAAAAATTGCTGCATATTTAAAAATATTTTTTGGTAAAATAGGTTCCCTTCTGGTCATACATAAAATATCATGTATGGATGATCCCTTTTTTAACCACATCTGTAGCTCTTGAGTGTGGCTCTGTTGCTGCATGTCCTTTAATAGTTCCTGGTCAAGTTCTTTATCTATTTTTAGACTTGTACATGCACTAGGTTTTCAGCTTTTTTCAGCTGCTTGTTTTGCCATCTATCAGCAAAGGTATTTCCCTTAGTCACAGAATCTGTCCCACTCGTATGAGCTGCACATTTACACACAAGCTAGCTTTTTTTGGAAGTTGAGCTGCTTCTATTAAGGCTTTTAGTAGTTCGGCATGAACTACAGGTTTTCCCGAGGACGTGACCATTCCACGGTGTTGCCACAATTTAGCAAATGTGTGTACTGTTGAGTAAGCGTATGTGCTATCTGTAAATATTGTACATATTTGGTCTTTCATTAGCTTACAAGCTTCACTTAATGCAACTAGTTCTGCTGCTTGAGCAGAATATGTACAGGGCAAAGCTTTTTGTTGCAATACTTCAGTGTCTGTGACTACTGCATAACCTGTTGATTTTGTCCCTGTATTGTCTTTTTTAATGAACCGTCTACATATAATGTAAATCCTTCCTGAAAAGGAGTGTCTGACAGATCTGGCCTACACTTTGTGGTCTGCTCGGCCAATTCTCTCCAGTTATGCTGTTCTCCTCATCCTCACATGGAATTAATGTAGCTGGATTTAAACTAGTGCATCTCTATATTGTCATATGAGGTTGTGATAATAGATTTGTCATACATGCTAAGTCTCGTGCTGGGGACATAAACGAAAAGTTAGTTTGTAACAGCAATGCTGACACTGCATGAGGAACTCTGAGCACTAATGTATGGAAAAGTACAACAAGTGCACTAGCTTGTACTGCTAAGGATGCAGCCAATACAGCTCGAACACACGTCGGGCATGGCACATGCACACTGTCTAGTTGGAGGGAGTAATATGCCACTGGTCTGAGTTTATCTCCATGTTTGTGTTAGAACTGATGTCATAAAATGACCCTTACAGTCTACCATTGGCACAAAAGATTTGTCATAATCAGGAAGTGCTAACACAGAACTGGAGACTAAGGCTTGTTTCACATCAACAAAAGCTTTTTCACTCTCCTCTGTCCATTTTAGGCTGTCGTTCATATTTTTAGGCACATCATAAATCAGTTTACTTAGTGGATGGGTTATCTCTGCATAATTAGCTATCCACTGTCTACAGTAATTAGTTAAACCTAGAAATGACATCATTTGTTTTTTAGTTTCAGGTTTTGGAGCATTAAGTATAGCCTCTTGCGTCCTGTTACTATTGTACGACCTCCTGCACTCAAACTATGTCCTAATGTTTTTTATTTTTTTTATTTTATACTATATGCTTGTTTTTAAATGTGTATATTTTAACTCTGGCTTTTAACTAATGTGTTGTGTGATGTATGTCCCTGCTGTGAGGCGACCTGAGTGTCCAGAAAGGCGCCCTATAAAATGTATTATATTATTATTAAATACTTAACTGTATTTTGGCAAAATTGAAGCTTATTTTTACTCACTTTATGGCCATTTTCTGCTAGAAATTTTAATAGAGCAACTGAATCTATTTCACATGATTTTCTGTCAGGAGAAGCCAAAAGAATATCATCTACATAAGGTAGTATTTGACTTCCTTCAGGTGGGTTAAATTTGCCAAGTTAGTTGACATAACTTGTGAATATATTGTTGGACTTTCACAATATCCTTGTCCTACCCGGTTTAAACGTATATCTACGTCCCTCAAAGGTAAATGCAACTACATGCATTGATCCAATGTTCCTGTGGCAAAATTTATATAATGTTTGTCAGTCCAATTGCAGATTCTTGTGGTAGAATTAGCATGTAAAGCATTTTATAATTGCTGTCTGTATGCACAATTCTCATTGCCAATTTCATACTCAATGGGTGACACAATCCCCTTTAATACATCATCTATGTCATTCTCTGTCCAGGCTCTGTGTACTAGAATAGTTTCTGGGTGCCTTCCCCCCTGTGCATCATCAGGATCTAATAATTGTCCTGCCCTGGGGTTTGCAAACCTGTATCATAGGATAAAGTCCTGTGTTCTGTAGTTTTGGTTTTGGTGGTCTGACCTGCTCCGTTGCCATGGGGGCACTAGTTACGAAAATGGGTTTACCTTCCTCAGTGACAGTAGTTAAAGGGTCACCTCCCATAGTTTTATTAAATTCAAATCTTATACCCTTTTTTCTAGTCTGCTGTTTAGTCTGTGCTGCTTTCAGCTCATCTAACTCATGTTGTAATTCCCAATAAGAATAGGGAGGTGGTGGGAGCCCCCCTCCCACTGCTTCTTCTACTTCCTCAACTTGGCCTTGGGCCTGCTGTGTCTGGCAGTGCCGGTACTACTTTAGTCAATCATCTTCCTCCTTTACACTAAGCATCATTTGTTGCTTACGTTTTTACCTCTGTTTGACCTTTTTCTTTGTTTTCGCTAACTCCAGCCATTTCTCTAAATCATAGTACCCTTGTTTGCACATATTATTTTTTATTTTAGCATTTTTTTCTGTATCTTATTTTGGAGCTCCGTTATTTTAGAAGATTTTAACTCAAATTTGTATTTTTTTTTTTACCCACAGATCTCATTTTGTACATTTATCCGGATATTTTGCGTGCACGGCTTTCCACTCTTTTATCTGCAGTTTATCTTTTGGGGTCAGTTTTGTATTTTTGTTTCCCATTTTTTTCCTGAAATTTAGTCCAGCTTTTCACTCCTAGGGAGGTCTCTATCGCTGGAATACAACAGGTTGGTACAGTGATTAATGCGGCATCTCTCACTTTAACCTCACAAGGAGGCGGAGAAATCTTGCCTCTGCATCCACAGAAATACACTGTATTCTCCCAACCTTTTTGGTATGAGATCCTTCACCTAGTGGTTTAGAATCTCCACTCACACGTCTCTCACACACTTTTCTTGCTTCGTTTTTTCCCCACGGTTTTGTACCTGCCAGTAAAATCTTCCTATTTTACCCCGGTAAACGGGACTCGTGCCGTTCATTACTGCTAATTCATCACTGTCAAACTGTCGATACATAAATGGAATGTCTCGTAGCCGCTCAGTTCGCACCTGTCCGGTTCTTTCACCTGCTGTAGACTACGACAAGATGATTTGACTTTGACTAGTGCACTTCTTTGTGAATTCTTTGTGAACATAGCGAGTTACAACATGATATGCAGTTCCCCGCCTTTTTTCTCTCCACAGCGGTTCTTTCGGGACCTCCAGACGGATGGTCATCGGTCATCCTGTGTCGTTCGAGGTGGAGCTGCCGCCCGCTGAGCCTCACATGACTCTTCACTGTGCTGTAAAAGTTTACTGTTCGAAAGAGCGAAAGGTTATACGGCAAAAAGATCCTTCATTTAGAAAAAGTCAGCACTTAAAGGCGTCGTACTTGATGTTTACTGTCTTAAAAACCATGAAAAACGGCTAGTTCGTTTCTCCAAATTGCTGCCGATGAGCCTGATTCACAACTTTTAGAGACAAGAGCAGCGTTTTGACGTGATGGTAAAGCTAATAACAACTAGCATGCTAAAGCTCACTTCCTGATTCTTGAGCAATAAAGCGATTTATGATTAAAAAGCAAGCAGCTGACTTATTTTGAGCTGATTATACATTATCTGTACTGGGGCAAGACACACATACATGGGGAAACGATCCGGTACAGGGCCTTGAGATATTTAATGTTTTTGTGGGGTAAAAATGCATAATAATTTAATGGTAAATATCAAATGGATTTATGAAGTTGTTTATGTCTGTGATCCCTGCCGAACTCTGTATTTGACGGTTTAACGTTGAGACTTCCAGTTGTGTATCTGTGAGTATTGTTCCCTTTCAGACACATGGGCTCTGAACACCATAATGCTTCAGTTTTCCCAGCAGAATTCCACAGTCAGCGGACGCAAACGCTTTTGAAACATCAAGGAAGTTACCAATTCCACATTCGCCTTTATCAATAGCGTCTGTAGGTGTTTCCCAATTCCCAGGATCCTCGGCTCGTGAAGCACTTCAGAGGAATCCGCATCATCAGAGCTCCTCCAAGGTGTGCTACGATTCACTCAAAGCCCTCATCCTCCGCGCTTTGGCTAATTTACCGAGCATGCACCTGCAGATCCTTGGCCGCCTCGGAGTGCTGCAAATTGCCCACAATGCACTGCAACTTTTATTATCTACAAACTTTAATAACAAATGATAAAAGCCTTAAATTCTGCTAAATATTTAGTTTGTACCTGGCATCTAAAATGAGAAAATCAAGTCAACAGTAGTAGAAAACCAGTTACTGCAGACTGCACACACATTTATCTCTGATCCAGACTTGGAGATCACCCACATTTGAACTGAATCTTTCTCTCTTTAAATAAGATGTTTCTGAGTCCATGTGTTGAGGAAATATTTACAGCTGCATGAACAAAAACGATGCATTAAAAAGCGCTCATTAAAGCTAAATGCATTGACATCTTTTTTCAATTTATATAATTTAGATTTTGTACCATCAGTCACTATGTATATGACTATGTAGGTATATCTTACAATACTATTAGTTTGCATTTTTTATGTTAAGAAATCAGATTTTTATAGCTGCAATTTTCACCATTTTAAATACATAGCTGTAGTGCGCCCTCGAGTGGCCACTAACGTACACTACAAAGAAAAGTCAAAACAGATTTTTCCAAATAATCTATAATAATGAGGACTGAAATGAGTGGTAACAATAGTTTTCTGCTACTTATGTTTTGTTTTGTCAGTTTAAATACACTATTATTGATATATAAAGTTTATTTTGTGGGTTTGAACAGTTACATTTACATTTACCAGCTGCTTGCTTTGCTGATTTGGTGCAGTAAATAAGTTTAAATGAATTTTACTTGTGAAAGGATTAAGCTTTTTCCTGACTTTATTGTTTATAGCATCAAAATGACTAAATAATGTCACTAAAGTCTGTGTTCTGTGTCATCTTGGGATGACAAGTGTAAGTCGCTCTTGACAAGGCTTTCTGCAACTTCTGTCAGTTCTGTGATAACCTATAATTAGGAATGTTCTGATCCGATACTGATATTAGATGTCGCTGCTGATACTGAAAAATATGCAGGATCGAATACAGTGGTCCCTCGTTTATCGCAGGGGTTATGTTCCAAAAATAAGTAGAAAACTATTTTTTTTTACAATTCTATATATGTTTTGTGGCTGTAAAACCCCTCACCACACACTTTATACACTTTTCTCAGACAGACATTAACATTTTCTCACATTTCTCTCTTATTTAAACACTCTCAAAGTTCAAACCTTGGTGTATTTTTAAAAATAAGCACAGTTTTATAGAACCAAACCAAATACTGCACTGTAAATAAAAATGACAGCTTTTAGAAATACTGTAACAAATAAAATTTTAATGATCAGCCTATGAGGTCGGACACATAAAAAAATGATTAAAAGTGACTGTAAAATCTCGTAATGTTCTTTTTCCTGCAGTCACTGATCCACAAAGCTAAAGCAGACTCCATCAGCTCTTGTTGCAGTTATAGCTCTTTTTTGCTCCTTGTTCAGACTTACTGCTGCTGTCTTCTACCTTCTCTCAGCGTGTCCAGAAGTTCAACTTGTTCTGCGATGGTCATCACCTTCCTCTTACAGGAGCCACCAATCAGGACGCACAACACTGCACGCTCACTGTTACAAAACACATGCAAAATCACACCAGAAAAAATCCCACAGACCACAAAAGATGAACCGTGATATAGCGAGGGACCACTGTACAGGCCTCCAAATATCACTTCAGCCAGTATCCTGTTTGGGCATATAAACTGATGTATTAAGATTATTTACTGGTTGTATGTGGCTCAGAAAGTCCCAGAATGTTTGAACTTTTATTTATACGAGAGACAAACAACTTGGATCATGGATAACTGGATCTGTTTTTTCTTGTTTTATTTTTGTTTAATGGAAATAAATGTTGTTTTCTGGTATCTGTTCGTTTCAGGCATTAGCAGATAATTATACCAATAGTAGCACAGACCTGAAAAAGCTGCAGGCGTCCATCTCAGATATTATTCAAACACTGAACAAACATGAATAAAGTTATCTGCACTGTAGTTAAGTGTAAGAGAGACGTTTGCATATGAGGCGTAAAGAGACTATAAACTTGCACTAAAATATACTGAGAATGAAACACAACCTTCAGAGAGAGAGGGAGGGAGAAGGAAGGAGAGAAAAGGAGGGAGAGACATGGGTCGAGGTTGTAGGTGAGGGTCGTCCTGGCGTAGAGAGGTTTGTGTCTAAGTCAAATGAAAAGAGAAGAGAAGGAGGAGGAAATAAAAGAATAAATGGACTAAGGCTAATCGAACGATAGCAGAGAGAGGGAAGGAGGGAGAGAAAAGGGGAGTGGGCTGGATGGAGTGGGGGCAGAGAGATGAGAGGATTAAGAGAGTAAATGGGATAAGCAAGGGCAATGATGGAATGATCAGAGGAAGAGAGAGAAAGGACAGGTCAGAGTTCTGTAGTGAAATTTGCTGTTTAACTGTCAGATTGCAGATGTATTGACCTGGTTTATGGTTAAAATCTCTGTAATTACTGGGCATATCCACATGAAACAAAAATGGGCACAAAGTTCAATATCTTCTCTGTCAGTAGAAATAAACAACAATACACAGCTACAAAGACCCCTCGTTTTTATTACGCAACAATGGATACAAAACAGTGAATAATACAACCTGGTATATAACCTATTTTAAAAGTCCAATGAATAATCAACAATGGATAAAAAAACAGCGATTTTTGGCATGCACAACTACATAGACAGTGATATAACCTATTCTAAAAAGTACAATGAATAATGTTCACATACAACAATAACTGTGTAACATAACGTTATCACTAAGTTCACACACAAACTAAAAAGTCAAACATGATTAACGCCGTCATAGGTCTTGAGTTGCACTCGAGGCAGTCTGGATTCCTGTCACAGAGGCAAAATATATGGCCACAGTCTGTGGTCCACGTCTTGAGTTTAGAGCATTTCTGACAATAAGCATTCTGCCTCTCGACCATGGATGGAGTAAGCTTAAGTAGCTGGTGTTCTGAGGTTTTTGAACATACTTTACAGGTTAGGCTCCTCTCGGTGCTAATATCACCGACACAATCTGTGCAGTACAAGTGTCCACATCTCAAATACAGTTGGGCTGTGGTACGGCAGATTATGCAGAGGTAGAGATGCTGTCCATCCTCATCGTCCTGCTCCTCATCAGCATTCCCTGTAGGAAAACAATGATTAAATAGGCAACAACAACAACAACATGAAAAAATAAATACACAACTAGCTGCAATGTCTTACTTGTAATAAACAGCCTGGATTGCGGCAGACCTCTCATGGAGATATCAGGTGTTATTTTAACTTTAGAAAGCCTCACGGCATTTGCGGGGTTTGAATATCCTGTGTATACATCTACAGATGGAAAGAAGCGGCCATCTTCTTTAATTACATCTTTTAGTTTGTCCTCTGAGTCGTCGTAGTATAAGGTGACCCGTGTCCAGTTGCTTTCTGTATCAGTATTTAGATTGGAAGTTGCAGGCTGCTCATCGATGTGTGTTTTTGGCAGGGAGTAAGGTTTATACCGCAAGGCATTAGACTTGGCCCACATTATGTGAAACTTCGTGTCACGATTGAAGACCCGAGGCTTCCCCAGATTTTTCGAAGATCGTATCCCGTTCATATGAATTAATCTCATATTGTGCTTAGTTAAATCTGTACACGGGGCTTTTGCTGATAGAGACATATCCTTATTCCACACGGCGGAGCATCTCACGTCGTGTTGCATCATCATCAGGTCATATATAGTCTGTGGTTCACAGCAACTGACATGTAGTAGGTCACAAACTTTGTTAGTGATACATTGCATCAACACAGTCACGGTATGAAATGTCTGTGGAACAAAAGAATACTGTTAGAGACCATATAGGTATATCACTGGTGTGGGACTAAATCGTATAACAAAAATAAAAATAAAAGCACTTACATGTTTGCAGTTCAGTTTAAACATGGTGTCGACGTCCCCGTCCCTGTGTAGAGGGTCTGTGGTCCATGCTGACTGTGAGGATATAAGTGACTCCATATGTTTCAGATGTGAGTAGAAGCTCACATTAGGTGACTCTGGCGTGCGGGTCACGCTGTACATGTTGGTCACATTATTCACCTTGTAGTGAGGCTCAATCAAGATCTCAAAGGAACCAGATTCCATATGATTTTTCTCTGGGTTAGCCCACAGGTGTAACATTGTCGGCAAAGTTATGTTGATTATAAAGGGCACGTGGTATTTTGGTGCCTTCATGTACACACCTGTCAGATGCTGACCCGAGGAATCCGTCCATCTGTTCACAAACCAGTTCACTACCTGTGGCTCGAGGGGTGGATTGATGTGATCTCTCGGTACGCCGCACCATCTCACAGTTAAGTTGATATACTTCGTTGTAGTGTAAAACTCAGCTCGGCTACATGTATCCAAGTACTTAAGTCTGCACACCAAACTCTCATGTTTCATTTTTCATTCCCACAAGCTCCTACAGTCAAACCCGGTTCTTCTGTTTGTCAAATGCACCCCATTGCAATAACTCAGTCCTAACCTAATTATTTTTAGTTAGCGTTACATTAGGCTGGCCACATACACAAAGAAAGAACAAAAGGAGAGAACTTTGTTCTCCTGTTTCATTGGCTTCATTGTCATTTATTAATAATATGAAAATGCTTCCTCTCATATCGAGTGTTTATGTTGTGTATTTTGTGTCTGGCAAGATGTTAAAAACACTGTGGACTTTCAACCTTCACATCAGTGTCAGCCCCATTATCCTCAAACCCTGACCTCCCAAACTCTAAAATCATTGTTGGCAAATTGGAAAAAAAAAATGCATTAATGCAGTTTCATCAGTTATTTAAAAATAAAACTCTTAAAAGCTTTTTCAAACTAAATGAAGAATTTGGATTTTTGATTTAGATTTTTATACATTTTTACAAATGCTCATTATTTTATTACGCTGATTAATCAAAACCGTTTGGCAGTGGAGGTCTCAGAGTTAGAGAATATGCTTTTAAATGTTAAATGTCTGAAGGGGGTGACTGCTAAGGTCCATACACTTCTAGCCGAACAAGACGAGTCATCTCTTCCTTCTCTGAGACATATGTGGCAAAAAGATTTAGGTGTTGAATTAAATTATGAGCAGTGGAGAAAAATTTCTAATAGTAATACTCTAATAGTAGAGTATATGTGACCCCGCTCAGGGCGGATAAAATGTAATATACTAGTCTGTCTCCTAAATGTAACACATGTAAATCTCATGTAGGTTCTTATCTTCACACGTTTCAGGAGTGTCGACATTTAAGAGAGTTCTTGAACTCAATACGCGACTTTACTGTTAAAATCACCAAAAGGTCCTTTAAGACATCTCCTATAAGAAGCATGTTTGACGTCGAATATGATACAGAAATTAATCCACTACTACAGAAACAACCGGGTATCATATCATACTTATCAAAGTGTATTCTACTTAACTGGAATACACACAATCCTCCTACATTTGGAATATTTAAACTACTTTTACAAGATATCTCTCACTTAGAGTATCAGACATGTGCTTTAAAACACAGGATGTGCCTGTACAATGATGTATGGGGGGGTCTTAGTGACCTCTGACCTTTCAAATGTGGTAAGTCAAACTCCAGACCACAAATCAAAGTAATAATAAAGTAATGATTGTGAAGATCATAAGTCATTACTATATAGACAATATAAACTGATAACAATTAATTAAAATGAAAACTACTATAGCAGAAGTTTATAATGAAAGTAAAATGCATAAATAACATCAGATCTGGAGAGTGACTTGGCTGTATAATGTCAAAATGCAATGAAAATATGAATAAAAAAAGAAAGGCATTAAAATCACAGTACAACAAATCAAAACATAAATAATCAACACAAATAATTCACATAAAACTAACATCAAAGGAGAAAAGTGCAGAATAAAAACCTTTCAGTCATATTCACAGCTAAACAGAACTGTTTGGCCTGGATTTTAATAAACATTGTCAAAGTCGAGGCCTGTCGCACATCTTCAGGACGACTGTTCCAGGTTTTAGCTGCATAAAACTGATGACTCTGATTCCACATGTTTAGTCCTGACTCTGGCACCAGCAGGAGGCCGGTCATTAGTCTGCACTCTACACTGAAACTACACTTAATGGCAGATTACAAGGAAATAAGATACCTCCTCTGAGAGGGTCATAAAACACTCACTTTGTTTGTATAGAGAGAGTGAATGCAGGAGGAGGAGAGGAGGAGAAGAGGAGGGGGGTTAGGCAGGACAAGTTTAATTTTATATTTATTTGTATTAAAGGAGATAAGAAAAACCTCAGTCATATGCAGCTAAACAGAACCATTTTGAGCCTGGATTTAATCATTGTCAAAGTCGAGGCCTGTCTCACATCTTCAGGGAGACTGTTCCAGGTTTTAGCTGCATAAATCTGAAACTCTGATTCCCCACGTTTAGTCCTGACTCTGCCACCAGCAGGAGTCCCTGAAGTCCACAGATTCACATGGCACTAACATGTGGGAGATATACTTTGGTGCTCTTTGCACGTCCAAAGTGTCAGACACCTTTGGAGTTTGATGCACAGCATCAACCAATCAGAGACTATCCTATAGTGATTTAGCAACATCATTATTCAGAAAAAATAGAAAGACATCAGCTACAAACTAGCGGCAACTTAATTATGCTGAGCGCACCGGCTAGTATAAAGGCTAGTCACAGACCCAGACACACCGCCGCAGAGCCAATAGCCTCTGGTGATGGGTTTTATGTAATAAATACACTAAAGCCGCTCTCTCAACCTGGTCTGCATTGCAAACACAGAGAAAGCAAAACCTCCAAAGGCACTCGCAGAGGCCGCAACGGACGCTCTGGACACGTGCCAAGTATTTTCTTCTGACATGCATCCACAGCGTCCATGACACACACCGTTTGTCCTCAAATGCAAAGACGTCCAACTAGAGGCGTCAAACACACGGGCAGGAGCTCACCTGCCGCCCGTCCAGCAGGGGTCGCCCTACATGACGTTTTATTGGTGACAACTGCCAAAACCAAACCATCTGTGCAGACCCTAGTGTAACACACCAACGATGCAAAAAAAGCATTTGCATTACCTCTGCGAAGTCTTTATTTAGAGGATACGGGTAGTCAGTCTGTAACTGACGACAATGAAACACAGATATGAACTCTGCAGCGGACCTCAACCACAGTTAGAGACCACAGAGCACTTTCATGTGGACAGCTTTGCTCACTGGGAATTTAAATAAAACCCCGTCGCCTCAGCAGCTTCGAGTTAGAGCTTTTCCAGTGTGGGTCGGAGGACTGACCGTGCACATGTGAGATCACCTGTCAAAATAAAATCAGACTTACACCAGGAGGCGGTGTGGGACAGGTAAAACTCCATTTTATCTACATCAGAGACACTGAAGGATAAAGGAGCGCACAAGGTTAGTCTCATATGATCTGCACAAAATAAATCAATGTATTCATTTCTTTAGTGGGACTTAGATTTTAATAAAATCACATACAAAAGGTGAGAAACTTATACCTAATATGCTAACCCTAACCATTTATTAACTAACTTAACTTTTTTTTTTTCACCTCTAGTGCAGTACACCTCCAGAGTGATATCACTGCAAAGTACCAGTCGTTCACCGGCCTGTGTGCTCCATTAGAGTTCAATTTCAATGGGTTGGTGTGTATTATGTAAAACACGGTAACGGCCAAGATAGAGACGGGCGTCCATCTCAGATATTAGTCAAACACTGAACAAACATGAATAAAGTTATCTGCACTGTAGTTAAGTGTAAGAGAGACGTTTGCATGTGAGGCGTATAGAGACCATAAACTTGCACTAAAATATACTGAGAATGAAATACAATCTGCAGAGAGAGAGGGAGGGAGAAGGAAGGAAAAGGAGGGAGAGACATGGGTCAAGGTTGTAGCTGAGGGTCATCCTGATGTAGAGAGGTTTGTGTCTAAGTCAAATGAAAAGAGAAGAGAAGGAGGAGGAAATAAATGAATAAATGGACCAAGACCAATATCTTTGTAATTACTGGGCCTATCCACACGAAACAAAACAGGCTTTAATAGCATGGTATAGTAAGTATGAATAAACAAAAGTTATTATTTTTATTTTTCCCCAATAGCTCAACATTTGTGTAGCATAAGTTTGGATATTTCTTTCAAAAACTGAATCTCTCATAGACGATAAGATCACAGGATTATTCAGTTTGCTATGAAAATGCTGAACCGTCAAACAGCAGTTCCCAACCTTTTTTCTCTCAAGTGCCCTTAAAGTAAGTCTCATTCTCCTCATACCTCCTCATGTGGGAAGTCACAGATAATTATAAATAATTATCTTATGTTTCTAAATGACACAATAGTTATAATTAGATTAATAGAAATAAACACCACCTTTATTTTGAAGGGTTAAACTGTCAGAAAAATGCCTGCCTTGTACTTAAGATTGTTCTTGAATTTTGGATAGAATTTTTGCTGTGGATTCTGTTTTAGATCTCACTGCTACTTCATGTATTTTCATGTACACATCTCTGACATGTTAGTGCCATATGAAGCATCTCACACTCAGGACTTCAGGGAAGAACTAAACATGAGGAATCAATGAGGAATTTCTGTTTTATGCCGCTAAAACCTGACTTCCTGAAGATGTGAGACGGGCCTCTACTTCAAGGGTCCCCAAACTTTTTCACATAACTGTTCGCTTCTCTGATGTTTGCGTGAATAATTTTATGTTGATAGATTTAATATTGATTTATATAAATAGCCTACACTTATTTTATTGCATTAATATTGATTTTAGGAAAATATCTTAGAATTGTTATTATTGAAGCTTTACGTAAATATATTACATCACTTTAAGAGCGATAGCAGGCACGAGAGAAAATCACAGGCTTTAGAAACGTGATTAGTTGAGGCAGCGCATGAATACGCAGCAAAATGATTTTCTTACCATAGTATTATTTATTTTGAGAATGGCTTGGCTTCGATTATTTGTGTAAAAGAAATTTTGCTTAACTGTGAATTAAAATTTTGTTAACTTTTTTTTACATCGTCCAGTGGAAGTCATTTTTTTCTCTTCAATAAAAATACACGAGTAACACCAATGGACAGGCAAAACCAGGCCTCAACCAGCACATCATTATTGCACCTTACACTCATTGCACATGTCCCATTATTGCACCTTACAAAATATTGCACATTCCATTTAATGCACAGACCCCATTATTTCAGTCAATTTCGCTCATTCAAGACAATTACTGCCTCTTAACTGATGTAAAACTTTGATAAATATTTACCACAGGCACTATCCCACCAGACCAAGTCAGAGTTAGAGAAACATGAACACCTGTCATAAGTTTAAGAAAATGTTCATTCAAATTAGATCAGTATAGAGTCGTTTTTCATTGTTAGTTCATGGAAATCCCGTCGTTTCCTTATCACACCCCAGTCCCATACCCGACAGAGTGAATATAAGCAGCTGCAGAGATGCTCCTTCACTCCCTCCGTCTAAAGATGGCTGCTCTGTGGTGGGGCGTTGTGGCTGTGATCCTGATGGCACAAAACACCAGAGCTATCAATAAGTTAAAACTGTTTCAAGCCTTAGAGAAGGTCTGGAAGGCGTGAGTATGCTTTTGTTCTTTGTATTGACTCTATGTAGTTATTCCTTAAAGGGCCAGTGATCCCAGTTAGAACAAAAAATCATAGGGAGCCAAAATGTTATGTTGATTATTAACTGAGAATAACTAAAATGGACTTTTCAGAGGTTTAACCATGTTATAGTTCTTCACCCTTACCCTTTACTCATAGAAGTTGTATTTGGAGTCATTTGTGCATGTTTTATTTTTGCACAAATGAAAACTAAATCTGCAGCTATCCATAGGAGGGCCGACACCATGCGGCGCTTTGTGTGATGACGTTTGCAAGAAGTATAAAAAAGCTAGATTACAGTTTGCAAATGCACACGGGGACAAAAACCTGAATTTCTGAAGACATGTCCTGTGGTCTCATGAAACTAGCATTGCATGAGCATTGTTACATTTGGAGAAAAAAGGAGGGAAGCGTGCAAACCTGTGAACACCATCCCAACTGTGAAATAGGGGGGTGGCAGCATCATGTTGTGGGGTTGTTTTGCTGCAGGAGGGTCGGGTGCACTTCACAAAATAGATGGAATCATGAGGAAAGAACATTTTGTGGAAATACTGACGCACAATCAAGACATCAGTCAGGAAGTTAAAGCTTTAGCGCAAATGGGGTTTCCAAATGGACAATGACCCGAAGCAAACTGCCAACTGGTTACAAAGTGGCTTAAGGATAACAAAGTCAGTGTTTTGGAGCAGTCATCACAAAGTCCTGATCTCAGTCCTATTGAAAAGGTACGGACAGACCTGAAAAGGCATGTGTGAGCAAGCGGCCTACACATTTGACTCAGTTAGAGCAGTTCTGCAGGAAGGGACGGGCCATATTTCCTGCCAACTATTGTAAGAAGCTTGTGGAAGGATATATAGAAAAAAATGTTTGACCCAAGTCATACAGTTTAAAGTCAATGGTGCCAAATACTAATGAAATGTATGTAAACATGTGACTTTGAAGTAAGTAATGAAAAATTATCTACATCTTCTTCTCTACATTATTCATCATTTAACAAATAATAGTTTAGGTAATACTAATTGACCTAAAACAGGATTTTTGTGTTTTATGTCTGACAGTGAGAACATTTTTACATAGTGTATGTAAACTTCTGGTTTCAACTGTATCTCCTCAAAAACATACCCGCAGTTGTGTTTTGTTTCATTCACACACGTTTGAGTAACCCTTTATTAATAATCTGTCTAGATTTACAAAGCTCAAATGCTCTGTTCCACCTTGTGATGTCATGAAGCGGTTGTTTTCAAGTTAACGGCTCCTTTTACCTTTAGTTCAGTGTGCAGATTGGCAATTCCAGGTCTGAAATCATCCAAATGACTCTAGTGAAGGTGTATGGAGTTATATGGAGGTGTATGGGGTACTTCCTGTATTACCACATGACATCACAAGGTGGATCAGACTGTTTTCTGTTTGAGAGAAGAACTCAGCCTAAATATGCAGGGTTTGTGTATTAAACATAATGTAGATAAGAAAATAGTGTAATACGGTCCCTTTAAAGCCTGATCCCAAGTAACATGATGGAGAATAACTGACTTTATGCTCTTGTCTATTTGCAGGTACCAACCCCCTGATTCTCAAAAGCAAGTATCTCCCTATTTAATCTGAGAGAACGAGTAAAACATTCTTCAAACATCACAGCAGGCCTACTGACTGAATCACTGTTGTTCTGTTTTATTAAAGATTATGTGGTGGGCAATGTTATGTGTTATATGTTGTGGCACTTCTCAAGTTAACAGCTATCCTTTATTGTTCAGTAACGATTGGCAACTCCAGAGCTCAAATTATCCAAATGATTCCAGTGTACGGCATTTTCTGTATTACCACATGACATCACAATGAAGAACTCAGCCTAAATATGCAGGGTTTGTGTGTTAAATAAAGCTAACAACATTATAAGACAGAATATAAAATAGTGAAATATAATATGCCCTTTAAATTCCATGACCTGTGTCTCTATTTACAGGTGGACAAATCAAATACAGCTTTTACTGATAACAATAGTAATAATGATTTATTGTTAATTACAAAAACAAGGACATCTAGTTCTGTTAATAAAATGAAAAGTGTATTGATACTTTGCAGTAACATCACCCTGGGTGTGTTCTACATGTATGTCTATGGCAAAATGTTAAGCAGTTAACCATGATGACACAATGCCCACATTAGCAAATACAAACGTTTTAAGATATTCTGAAAACTCAAGAAAAAATACAAAATGGATTTAAACAACACATTTTCATGGTCCTGTTCAGGAGTTTGACTTTCAACAAAAAGCTGAGTGACTAACTGTTGGCTAATGCTCGCTCGCTTGTGACTGTGATTTCATGTGAGAGGGACTTGTTTGACAGCACAAATCATCTCACCTGTTAGTTCCAACTAAGTCACTTCTTTCTGGTCAGATTGGGTTAAAATGAAGCTCAGATTAAAGTCTAACAAAGCCTCAGACAGAGCAGTGCCTGCAGTTAGCATCACACCCACAGGAAATGTTGATGACATTAGCTACAAAGTATGAATAATCTATTGTATTTATTTATTAAATATGTATCACACATGCTCCATAAACAAAAACTCCTATGAAAACATTGACATATTTGTTTGATATTTGTGTTACAGAGGTCCTGCCATGTACAGTCTGGCCATAAAAGTGCCATTTGATAAAACAACACAAGAATTTAAAATTGAAGAAGTACTTGAGGCGGACAAGCCTAGAGATGTTAAAGCCGCTTTTAGAGCTTGTCGAGTTTACACCGGCTCTCTCGTCTGGTGGCAGCAAGAGCACTGAATTATGGGAATGCTGCTGAGATCTGTGCAGATGAGGAGGTTCCAGAGAAGGTAAAAGCAAAATGCCAGTCAGCAAAGACATGGAAAGACTTGAAAAACTGCGGAGTTGAGGGCATACTGGGCAAAAACAGAGCACAGTGAATATCGTGTTTTGAAAAACTTTGACACAACCTTCCCTGAGGAATCCAGTGCGTCAAGCCAAGAGGATTTTATGCTGTTTTTCTGTCCCAAAACCCCTTGTGTTAGACACTGTGTGAGTCAAACGAGTGAGTTCAGCATCCTCACAGATCTAGAAAAAAACTGAAGCGTTGGAAGCCTTTTTATGGCTATGCGTTTAGAGATTTTGTATAACGATCTTAGTAAAATACATGACACAACCACACTGGAGCAGGAGGCCCGGGAGTCAATTAAAAAAAACTTGGTGAGAAACTGGATTTAGACAAAATTTACCGCTGTGTTACACAAGTTGCATAGCATAGGCTGCTCTTCAGGTAACGCTGAAGATGGAATTACACCCAAATGCCTGAAAGAAGATGTAAATGGGTGAAGCATTTTGCTAACATATAAATGACACATTTTTCACTGAGTCATTGTGAAAATGCATGTCTCTGAAGTAATAAAGGCATATACAAAGCATCAGTTTCACTGTAACATATGTGGGTTATTTGGATTTCAAAAAGTGATGAAAACTGACCTGTTTTCAAAGGTCAAAATCCTGAAAATGTCAGCTATGTCAAATATATTCTAATAAAGTGAAGCCAAAGTTAAAAAAAAAAAAAAACAAGACAAAAAGCAAGTGACATATACTAGTAGCGTGAAGCCCCAATCAGGGGTTGCTAATGAGAGGAATGGATATAGTACAGAGGAGGACAGAGAATATATGGTACAGGGGAGGACTGTGAATATATGGTACAGAGGAGGACAGAGAATATATGGTACAGGGGAGGACAGAGAATATATGGTACAGGGGAGGACAGAGAATATATGGTACAGAGGAGGACAGTGAATTGAAGGACTAATTGATTTCTAGTGCATCTCTGGATGTGTAGCCCAGTGGTCTGGGGATGGGGGGGGGGGGGGGTCCCTGGAGGCTAGAACCCCATTGAGTTACATTTCATACTTTTTGTTGTTTTCCATAGTAAAATAACTACAAATGTGGTTAAGACTCCATCTGACCCTCTCTTCTGCATCCTCTGATCCATTTGACCCTCTGCTCTCTTCTTCCATTTCTTATTAATAATTTTCTGTAAAAGACAATAGTTTCACATATTCTCATATTACATCTCATGTAATGTAATCTCTTTTGGTTGCAGTTGAATTGATGAATGATCTTGTGGCATGAGCTCTTGTCCTGTCCTTAATATTTGACTCACTTTGGAGCATAGGTCGTACAGAGTGCTACGAGGTATGCCTTGGTGAAGGAGAACAGCTCCATCAGGAGGACAAAGACGGGATTGTGACTGAATGTGGCTCTTTACTGGGCTGAAAACAGGACAAAATATTATGATTAGATAATGATATACAAGTGACCACATGATTATTTACAATATGTTTTACAAAGTGACCGATAGGGAGCCAGTCTGATTTGCACAGTTTTTACGCTTTGTAGCTGGATTACAGTATTAATTAGACCGGAATCATTCTTAACAATTTGTTGTTAATAAAGTAGCCGATGTGTTCATGTTTCATCAAAGAGGGGTGAAAATAGATTTTTTTGGAGCTTTCTACCATGTTATAATGGTGATACCTCATTAAAAAAAACATCCATGCATGTTTCCTCCTGGGTCCTATTCAAACCCTCTTAATGGTTAGCAGTAAGATTTCGCCCAATGCTCTGCCCACGAGCCAACGTCATCCACGCTCCCACATGACAGTTCTCTATAGATATACAAACACATAATACAAAACTGTACAGAGCAACTTGACAAACCTGATGCAAGGTGCAGTAGTTTCCTTAATGGGATGCACGCTGACTGTTTTACTGTTGCATGTGTGTTATTTTGTTTTTGTTCTGCTTCTTGCCCAGGCCAGGCCTATGCATACATACATACATACATACATACATACATACATACATACATACATACATACATACCATACACACACACATACATAAATACACACACATACATACACACATACACGCACACATACATACATACACACACACATACATACATACATACATACATACATACATACCATACACACACACATACATACATACATACCATACACACACACATACATAAATACACACACATACATACATACATACATACATACATACATAAATACACACACATACATACACACATACATGCACATACATACATACATACACACATACACACATACATGCATACATACACACATACACGCACACATACATACATAAATACACACACACATATACATACATACATTCTGCCAGGTTTGCTGCCTTCATGGTAAAAAAATTTCATTGCAGACGAAAAATAGGTGTAAACTACTACGTCCTTTTGAGCGTTTGTGTCGAAGTCCGTGCGCATGTGAGACTACCTGTCAAAAGAAAATCAAACTTAGACCACCAGAAGGCAGGTAAAAGGACAGGTAAAAACTCCATTTTATCGACAGCAGAGACAGTGAAGGATGAAGGAATGCACTGCAAGGAATGATTAACTACCTATGCATTTATTTTATTTTTATATTTTATAAAATCACATACAAAAGGCGAGAAACTAAATAGTAGAGTTATATTAATATATGCTAACAATGTATCAACTAAATAAAACCGAGTTAATAAATTGTAAATAAAACTTAACCGTCTAAATGTTATATATATATATATATATATATATATATATATATATATATCTATATATATATATATATATATATATATATATATATATATATATATATATATATATATATATATATATATATATATATATATATATATATATATATATAACGTTTAGATATATATATATATATATATATATATATATATATATATATATATATATATATATACGTTTAGACGGTTAAGTTTTATTTACAATTTATTAACTCGGTTTTGTGTGCATGTGTGTGTGTGTGTGTGTATGTGTGTGTGTGTATGTGTGTGTGTGTGTGTGTGTGTGTGTGTGTGTGTGTGTGTGTATATATATATATATATATATATATATATATATATATATATATATATATATACTTTTTTTAAATATTTTTATATATTTATATTATATATTTATATATATTTATTTTTATATTTATGTTTATTTATTTATTTATATATTTTCCATTGGGTGATTTAAGGCTGTCCTCAGCTCTTTTCGGGTCTCTTCGGCTATCTCGGCTATCCTCGGCTCTATTCGGTTCTTTTCGGCTGTCCTCGGTTCTTCTCGGCTGTGTGTATAGAGAGAGTGAATGCAGGAGGAGGAGAGGAGGAGGGGAGGAGCGGGGTTAGGCAGGACAAGTTTAATTTGTATTTATTTGTATTAAAGGAGATAAGAAAAACCTCAGTCATATGCAGCTAAACAGAACCATTTTGAGCCTGGATTTAAACATTGCCTGTCTCACATCTTCAGGGAGACTGTTCCAGGTTTTTAGCTGCATAAATCTGAACCTCTGATTCCCCATGTTTAGTCCTGACTCTGGCACCAGCAGGAGTCCCTGAAGTCCCACAGATTCACATGGCACTAACATGTGGGAGATGTACTTTGGTGCTCTTTGCACGTCCCAAGTGTGTCAGACACCAGAGTTGAAAAAAGCGGAACTTTTGGAGTTTGATGCACAGCATCAACCAATCAGAGACTATGCTATAGTGATTTAGCAACATCATTATTCGGAAAAAATAGAAAGACATCAGCTACAAAACTAGCGGCAAACTTAATTATGCTGAGCGCACCGGCTAGTATAAAGGCTAGTCACAGGACCAGACACACCGCCGCAGAGCCAATAGCCTCTGGTGATGGTTTTATGTAATAAATACACTAAAGCCGCTCTCTCAACCTGGTCTGCATTGCAAACACAGGGAAAGCGAAACCGCCAAAGGCACTCGCAGCAGGAGGCCGCAACGGACGCTCTGGACACGTGCCAAGTATTTTCCTCCGACATGCATCCACAGCGTCCATGACACACACCGTTTGTCCTCAAATGCAAAGACGTCCAACTAGAGGCGTCAAACACACGGGCAGGAGCTCACCTGCCGCCCGCAGCCAGCAGGGGTCGCCCTACACATGACGTTTTATTGGTGACAACCGCCAAAACCAAACCATCTGTGCAGACCCTAGTCTAACACACCAACACGATGCAAAAAAAGCATTTGTTTGCATTACCTCTGCGAAGTCTTTATTTAGAGGATACGGGTAGTCAGTCTGTAACTGACGACAATGAAACACAGATATGAACTCTGCAGCAGACCTCAACACAGTTAGAGACCACAGAGCACTTTCATGTGGACAGCTTTGCTCACTGTGAATTTAAATAAAACCCCCGTCGCCTCAGCAGCTTTCGAGTTAGAGTTTTTCCAGTGTGGGTCGGAGGACTGACCGTGCACATGTGAGATCACCTGTCAAAAATAAAATCAGACTTACACCAGGAGGCGGTGTGTGGGACAGGTAAAAAAAACTCCATTTATCTACATCAGAGACACTGAAGGATAAAGGAGCGCGCACAAGGTTAGTCTCATATGAAAACTGCAAAGTACCAGTCGTTCACCGGCCTGTGTGCTCCATTAGAGTTCAATTTCAATAGGTTGGCGTGTATTATGTAAAACACGGGGGTGTATAACGGCCAAGATAGAGAGACGGGCGTCCATCTCAGATATTAGTCAAACACTGAACAAACATGAAATAAAGTTATCTGCACTGTAGTTAAGTGTAAGAGAGACGTTTGCATGTGAGGCGTATAGAGACTATAAACTTGCACTAAAATATACTGAGAATGAAACACAATCTGCAGAGAGAGAGGGAGGGAGAAGGAAGGAAAAGGAGGGAGAGACATGGGTCGAGGTTGTAGGTGAGGGTCATCCTGATGTAGAGAGGTTTGTGTCTAAGTCAAATGAAAAGAGAAGAGAGAAGGAGGAGGAAATAAATGAATAAATGGACCAAGACCAATATCTCACTGTAATTACTGGGCCTATCCACACGAAACAAAACAGGCTTTAATAGCATGGTATAGTAAGTATGAATAAACAAAAGTTATTATTTTTATTTTTCCAATAGCCAATAGCTCAACATTTGTGTAGCATAAGTTTGGATATTTCTTCCAAAAAACTGAATCTCTCATAGACGATAAGATCACAGGATTATTCAGTTTTATGAAAATGCTGAACCGTCAAACAGCAGTTCCCAACCTTTTTTCTCTCAAGTGCCCTTAAAGTAAGTCTCATTCTCCTCATACCTCCTCATGTGGGAAGTCACAGATAATTATAAATAATTATCTTATGTTTCTAAATGACACAATAGTTATAATTAGATTAATAGAAATAAACACCACCTTTATTTTGAAGGGTTAAACTGTCAGAAAAATGCCTGTCTTGTACTTAAGATTGTTCTTGAATTTTGGATAGAATTTTTGCTGTGGATTCTGTTTTAGATCTCACTGCTACTTCATGTATTTTCATGTACACATCTCTGACATGTTAGTGCCATATGAAGCATCTCACACTCAGGACTTCAGGGAAGAACTAAACATGAGGAATCAATGAGGAATTTCTGTTTTATGCAGCTAAAAACCTGACTTCCTGAAGATGTGAGACGGGCCTCTACTTCAGGGGTCCCCCAAACTTTCACATAACTGTTCGCTTCTCTGATGTTTGCGTGAATAATTTTATGTTGATAGATTTAATATTGATTTTATATAAATAGCTACACTTATTTTATTGCATTAATATTGATTTTAGGAAAATATCTTAGAATTGTTATTATTGAAGCTTTTACGTAAATATATTACATCACTTTAAGAGCGATAGCAGGCACGAGAGAAAATCACAGGCTTTAGAACGTGATTAGTTGAGGGCAGCGCATGAATACGCAGCAAAATGATTTTCTTACCATAGTATATTTATTTTGAGAATGGCTTGGCTTCGATTATTTGTGTAAAAGAAATTTTTGCTTAACTGTGAATTAAATTTTGTTAACTTTTTTTTACATCGTCCAGTGGAAGTCATTTTTTTTCTCTTCAATAAAAATACACGGAGTAACACCAATGGACAGGCAAAACCAGGCCTCAACCAGCACATCATTATTGCACCTTAAACTCATTGCACATGTCCCATTATTGCACCTTACAAAATATTGCACAATTCCATTTAATGCACAGACCCCATTATTTCAGTCAATTTCGCTCATTCAAGACAATTACTGCCTCTTAACTGATGTAAAACTTTGATAAATATTTACCACAGGCACTATCCCACCAGACCAAGTCAGAGTTAGAGACACATGAACACCTGTCATAAGTTTAAGAAAACGTTCATTCAAAAATTAGATCAGTATAGAGTCGTTTTTCATTGTTAGTTCATGGAAATCCCGTCGTTTCCTTATCACACCCCAGTCCCATACCCGACAGAGTGAACATAAGCAGCTGCAGAGATGCTCCTTCACTCCCTCCGTCTAAAGATGGCTGCTCTGTGGTGGGGCGTTGTGGCTGTGATCCTGATGGCACAAAACACCAGCGCTATCAATAAGTTAAAACTGTTTCAAGCCTTAGAGAAGGTCCGGAAGGCGTGAGTATGCTTTTGTCTTTGTATTGACTCTATGTAGTTATTCCTTAAAGGGCCAGTGATCCCAGTTAGAACAAAAAATCATAGGGGAGCCAAAATGTTATGTTGATTATTAACTGAGAATAACTAAAATGGACTTTTCAGAGGTTTAACCATGTTATAGTTTCTTCACCCTCACCCTTTACTCATAGAAGTTGTATTTGGAGTCATTTGTGCATGTTTTATTTTTGCACAAATGAAAATAAATCTGCAGCTATCCATAGGAGGGGCCGACACCATGCGGCGCGCTTGTGTGTGATGACATTTGCAAGAAGTATAAAAAAGCTAGATTACAGTTTGCAAATGCACACGGGGACAAAAACCTGAATTTCTGAAGACATGTCCTGTGGCCTGATGAAAACTAGCATTGCAGAGCATTGTTACATTTGGAGAAAAAAGGAGGGAAAGCGTGCAAACCTGCTAACACCATCCCAACTGTGAAATGGGGGGTGGGCAGCATCGTGTTGTGGGGTTGGTTTTGCTGCAGGAGGGTCGGGTGCACTTCACAAAATAGATGGAATCATGAGGAAAGAACATTTGTGGAAAATACTGACGCAAAATCAAGACATCAGTCAGGAAGTTAAAGCTTTAGCGCAAATGGGTCTTCTAAATGGACAATGACCCGAAGCAAACTGCCAAACTGGTTACACAAGTGGCTTAAGGATAACAAAGTCAGTGTTTTGGAGCAGTGTCATCACAAAGTCCTGATCTCAGTCCTATTGAACAAGGTACGGACAGACCTGAAAAGGCATGTGTGAGCAAGCGGCCTACAAATTTGACTCAGTTAGAGCAGTTCTGCAGGAAGGGACGGGCCATATTTCCTGCCAACTATGTAAGAAGCTTGTGGAAGGATATATAGAAAAAAATGTTTGACCCAAGTCATACAGTTTAAAGTCAATGGTGCCAAATACTAATGAAATGTATGTAAACATGTGACTTGAAGTAAGTAATGAAAATTATGTACTCTTCTTCTCTACATTTTCATCATTTAACAAATAATAGTTTAGGTAATACTAATTGACCTAAAACAGGATTTTGTGGTTTTATGTCTGACAAGAAAAAACAAAACATATTTCTCATTATTATGTAAACTTCTGGTTTCATTAATTTATCCTCTCAAAAACATACCCGCAGTTGTGTTTTGTTTCATTCACACACTGTTTGAGTAACCGTTTATTATTAATCTGTCTACATTTACAAAGGCTCAAATGCTCTGTTCCACCTTGTGATGTCATGAAGCGGTTGTTTTTCAAGTTACGGCTCCTTTTACCTTTAATTCAGTGTGCAGATGGCAATTCCAGGTCTGAAATCATCCAAATGACTCTAGTGAAGGTGTATGGAGTTATATGGAGGTGTATGGGGTACTTCCTGCATTACCACATGACATCACAAGGTGGATCAGACTGTTTTTTCCTGTTTGAGAGAAGAACTCAGCCTAATATGCAGGGTTTGTGTATTAAAATACATAATGTAGATAAGAAATAGTGTAATACGGTCCCTTTAAAGCCTGATCCCAAGTAAACATGATGGAGAATAACCTGACTTTATGCTCTTGTCTATTTGCAGGTACCAACCCCCTGATTCTCAAAAGCAAGTATCTCCCTATTTAATCTGAGAGAACGAGTAAAACATTCTTCCAAACATCACAGCAGGCCACTGACTGAATCACTGTTGTTCTGTTTTATTAAAGATTATGTGGTGGCAAATGTTATGTGTTATATGTTGTGGCACTTCTCAAGTTAACAGCTATCCTTTATTGTTCAGGTAACGATTGGCAACTCCAGAGCTCAAAATTATCCAAATGATTCCAGTGTACGGCATTTTCTGTATTACCACATGACATCACAATGAAGAACTCAGCCTAAATATGCGGGTTTGTGTGTTAAATAAAGCAACAAAACATTATAAGAACAGAATAAAAATAGTGAAATATAATATATGCCCTTTAAATTCCATGACCTGTGTCTCTATTTACAGGTGACACAAAATCAAATACAGCTTTTACTGATAACAATAGTAATAATGATTTTTTGTTAATTACACAAAAACAAGGACATCTAGTTCTGTTAATAAATGAAAAGTGTATTGATACTTTGCAGTAACATCACCCTGGTGTGTTTCTACATGTATGGTCTATGGCAAAATGTTAAGCAGTTAACCATGATGACACAATGCCCACATTAGCAAATACAAACGTTTTAAGATATTCTGAAAACTCAAGAAAAAAATACAAAATGGATTTAAACAAACACATTTTCATGGTCCTGTTCAGGAGTTTGACTTTCAACAAAAAGCTGAGTGACTAACTGTTGGCTAATGCTCGCTGCGCTTGTGACTGTGATTTCATGTGAGAGGGACTTGTTTGACAGCACAAATCATCTCACCTGTTAGTTCCAACTAAGTCACTTCTTTCTGGTCAGATTGGGTTTAAAATGAAGCTCAGATTAAAGTCTAACAAAGCCTCAGACCAGAGCAGTGCCTGCAGTTAGCATCACACCCACAGGAAATGTTGATGACATTAGCTACAAAGTATGAATAATCTTGTTGTGCTTTATTTTATTAAATTGTATCACACATGCTCCATAAACAGAAAGTCACGCTTTTCCCTATGAAAAACATATTGACATATTTGTTTGATATTTGTGTTACAGAGGTCCTGTCATGTTACAGTCTGGCCATAAAAGTGCCATTTGATAAAACAACACAAGAATTTAAAATTGACGAAGTACTTGAGGCGGACAAGCCTAGAGATGTTAAAGCCGCTTTTAGAGCGCTGTCGAGTTTACACTGGCTCTCGTCTGGTGGCAGCAAGAGCACTGAATTATGGGAATGCTGCTGAGGTCTGTGCAGATGAGGAGGTTCCAGAGAACGTAAAAGCAAAATGCCAGTCAGCAAAGACATGGAAAGACTTGAAAAACTGCGGAGTTGATGGCATACTGGGCAAAACAGAGCACAGTGAATATCGTGTTTTGAAAAAACTTTGACACAACCTTCCCTGAGGAAATCCAGTGCGTCAAGCCAAGAGGATTTTATGCTGTTTTTCTGTCCCAAAACCCCTTGTGTTACACACTGTGTGAGTCAAACGAGTGAGTTCAGCATCCTCACAGATCTAGAAAAACTGAAGCGTTGGAAGCCTTTTATGGCTATGCGTTTATGGAGTTGGAACCTAGGACGATCCTGTATAAATAGTATTGTGGACGTGCAAATACAATACATGACACAACCCCACTGGAGCAGGAGGCCCGGGAGTCAATTAAAAAACTTGGTGAGAAACTGGATTTTACACAAAATTACCGCTGTGTTACACAAAGTTGCATAGGCTGCTCTTCAGGTAACGCTGAAGATGGAATTACACCCAAATGCCTGAAAGAAGATGTAAATGGGTGAAAGCATTTTGCTAACATATAAATGACACATTTTTCACTGAGTCATTGTGAAAATGCATGTCTCTGAAGTAATAAAGGCATATACAAAGCATCAGTTTTCACTGTAACATATGTGGGTTATTTGGATTTCAAAAAGTGATGAAAACTGACCTGTTTTCAAAGGTCAAAATCCTGAAAATGTCAGCT